>VZSR01003816.1:13540063-13741278 GCA_013398615.1 Brachypodius melanocephalos
GAGCCCAAGCAGCAGAAGTCCTAGTGCTCTGCATGCAGCCCAAGCCTGGCAGCAGCTGCAGGACAGGATTTGTGTTGGGGTCTCTGGGAGGTGCCAGGTGCCCCTTTTGCCATGGCAGACCCTGTGCAGATGAGGGTCACTGACAGGTGCTCTGCTCCTCATGTTTCACCTGGTTGGTGCTGAAGCACAGCATCCCCAAGAGTCATGTATCACCCCAGCAGCAGCTTCAAGCCATATAATTACAGAAACTATGGAGTCTGAGAGACAAGTTACTTGTGACACACACAGCATGTGACACAGACACCAGCACATTTGGACTGGCTCCATCGTGGGATGATCAGCACAGAGATCAAAACCCATGAAGTTTTCAATTCCTGAAAGAAAACACTTTTTTCTTCCTTTATAGATTCTTGATAATTAACCTACACAATGCTTTTTATTTGCATTGATCACATTTTATAGTATGATTAAATTTGTATGGAAGCAAACCAATTAGTTTTGTTTTACACTTATTGAATCCACTTTATGGTCAGACAGATTAACTCTGAGTTAGTTAGTTTGATTTATCTAGCAGCATAAAACTTGACAATCTGGACTCTCAGATAAACAGTTTTAAAAGAATTATCTTTTTTTTTTTGTTATTTTTCCTGCTTGGGAAAAACCATTAAACCTGGAGGCAGGTATGAAGAAGAAGCAAACACTCATCACAGACTGGCCCTTCCCAGAAATTTCAAAATTCAACCTGTTTGCCTCCTGCCAAAGCCTCTGTTGAAAGGCACCACCACATTCTGCACAGAGACTGTCTCCTGGCAGAGAGTGAGTGCCAGCACAGTGACCCTGTCCTGAGCAGTTAGTGCCAGGCTGTTTAGGAGGTCACTTTACCCACTGTTTGGGGACTGCACGTAGGCACAGGACCAGTGGGTGCAGTGGGTGTCCAAGATGCTCCCCCAGGGAGCCACTGAACATGCTGAGCCAAGAGAGTGCACCCAGGGAAAATCACCCATGGGAGAGGTGGAGGAAGGGCTCAGGAAAGCGAGCAGCCTGGGCACACCATGATGGTCAAGCCCTGCAAGGATGGAAACCTGCTAAAAGGTGCCCCTTCTCCCTCAGTCTCCAGCTGGGCTCTGCCTGTCCTGGCTGGCCCTTGGTCTGTCCTGAGGACAGGAGCTCCACTGCTGTGGCAGGCAGTGGATGGGATGGCCCATGTCAGAAGGGTGCAAGCCTTGCTGTACCCCCCACAGCTCTCAGAGCATCGTTCTTTCCATGCTGTGTCACTACAGAGATGTGTGTCAGCACGGGCCACAGGCCAGGGCTGATGGCTGCCCTTTGGAAGTGGCCTGCTCCAAGGCTGGCCCCTCTCTCTTTGTCACTTGGGCAGGACACACAGTTTGGAAGAAATGTGCTGGGGGTGTGTTCCTCTGCACTAGAACAGACCTCTTGCAGCTCAGCACCAGGGATGGGTCTCTGAGCCTGGTCTTCCTCCTGTGTAAGCATTCCTTAGCCAGAGGCTCAGCAACCCTCTCACCTATAGCAGGGCCCATCAGAGGAGAAGTTTTTTACTGGCAGAGTGAAACTGTCATTGACGCAGGGACAAATGGGCCAAGGAAGGTTCCTGGCACCTGGGCAGCTCTGAAGCCCAACCTCATTTGTATTCAGCAGCTACAAGAAAAAGGAATTTGTTCCCAGTTAGTAAATGAGATTTAGTTAATAAATTGGCACATGTGAGCAAGCTGCCAGTTGTTCCCATGCAATGCAATAAATGAAGAGATGAAAGCTTATTATTTTATGAGAAGGAGCTGTTTAGTTACAGGATGAGGTGCAGGAGAAATGTTATTTTTTGGCAGGCAGTGGCCACGTTTGATGATCATTCATTTCACAGATCTCCACGCAGCAGTCAGAATACTGCCAAGTCTGCTGAACTGTGCAGGGAGCCCCTTCCTGACAGCTCCATCACCACCAGACTCTCCCACTTCCTTGGCTCCTCAGGCACGGGGGGCTCCTGTCACTGATGCGAGCCTCGATACAACATCTACTGAAGAAGCCACATCAGGTTACCCTGTGCAGCAGCTAGGTAGGAAAATCTGTTCTGTTACAATGGAAAACTGTCCCAAGAAGAAGGACATCTGGAAATCCTGGGAGGGAATCCATTATCAGGCCTATCATATGGGCCCCCATTCCTTTGCTCCTTATTGATCCTGTAACATAAAATTCAAGAGTAGCATCTCCTACTGGATAAAACACTCTCTAGTTGCTCTCTAAAACATCAAGCCTAAATATGATACACTTAAAAGGTATTTTGAGGATTTTCCGCATTTCTGTTGTGTATGTAAGAAGCTTTAAATGTTTCCAAAACAGCCTAGTTTCAGACAGCTTCAGCATTCAGGGTAGTGCAGCAACACAGGTGCCATAAAACACAGAGTGTTGGATCACACCTGCAGCCTTCCACCAGCAAACATGAATCCTGTGTGCTGCTCTTGGCCAAGACACAGTCAATACACACAATACTGAGGGAAACAGAAAGCACGTCGCATTTGAGTAAGATGAATGGCTAACTCCAGGAACACAAAACACCCTCATGGATCACGGCAAAAGGGAAAGAGTACCAGGGAGGACAGGAAGGAAAAGTTCCTCTTTCCCCAGCTCAGCCCCACGGCCAGTTAGAGCTGCCACTTAGGGAGAATCTGCCGCTCAGGACAATGCTGACCAGCCTGTCCTTTGTTTGCAGACACAGATCCATAAACCGGGGGTAGCTGGGTGCAGGCCAGGCTGGCTGCAGGGACAGGGACAAGCACGGTGTCTGTGCCATGCAGGTCTGCAGGCTGGGGGCAGGGCAGGCTGGTCCTCATCTCCTGTGGGCAGATGGAAGCAGAGCCCAGGCCAGGAGGGTCTCTGCAGAGACAGTGATGGTGACACAATGCCCTGTTTCCATGTCAGATGGAGGGAACGGGTAGCACCTCTCAAAAACAGAGCATCTTTCTTCAAGAGCTGTGGCTACAGAATCACTTCTCTGTGGTTGAAGTCACTCAGGACGTGCATCTCTAATGGTGAAGGACTGCAGCAGGAGCAGCTCAAAGCCCTGACCCAGAGGAGGCTCCTGCAGGCACAGTGCTCTCAGAGGGGGCAATGTGAGTCTGGGGAACAGTGCATCCTCTCACTTTGGGAAACCCTCCTGCAGGGCAGAGAACCCACTTCACTGAAGAAACTGAACTGGAAGTGTTCAGGCTGCTATGATATATCCAGTTTTGCTTTTTAACAGTTGCTTTTCTTTTTTTCCCATCTTTGGTCTTTCATTTCTTTCTGGAACAATAACAAAAGCAGATAGGCATTCTTTAATCTGCTCCCAGGGAAAGGCGGAATGCTGATTGCTTGCTCTGCTTCTTTTGGTCAAGCATTTTTATCCTGAATTGCTATGGGGAAAGGTCTCGACTCTTCAGGCACCACTTTTTGTCTTTTTGTGAGCTGAAGGGTTTTTCCCAAAGTGAGCACTGAAATGCTTCAATGATCTTTAAAAAAATGTTGTGCAGATTTTGTGAGATTTCAGCTGCAGTAAAAGCAAAATTTAACATGCTGAATGTCATTTTTTAAAGGAGTTAAGCAAAAGGCTATCGGAGCTGTCAGAGTTTAAGCTTCAACCTTTATGTTTACAAAGCAAAAAGGGCAATTAGATGTGGAAAAATAAATTTTTCCAGGACCCTGTCAGCAGCCGTGGTTTGTACTCAGACTGCTGAATGACAGGCTAGTTTAGTGCCGCAGGCAGAGTCAGTGTAGAGCAGCTCTGACATTTCTTTGATGCTAAGCAGTGTACCCTAATAAAGACGTTCTTTGAAGTCACTCCCTCTTGCCTGGCATGCAGGCATTACAGAGCATTCCCAGGGCAGCAGCACTGGGACTGCCTGCATGCTCCAGGCCTCCCATGCCTGGCATTCTGCTGCCCTCCTTGCTTCAGGCTTCCTCCACACCTCCATCCACTGAACCTGAGGAAGAAACTTTTCAAATAAATCAAAGATATAGCTAATAGGCAAGTTCTGTGCTTTTACCTCCCATCTATTTCACAAAGCCTGTTTTCACCAAGGAGTTGATGACAAAAAACCTCATGGTCCTGTAAGCAGAGTCCATGAACCAGCACAGCCCAGCCTGTGGCAAGGAGGCTGCCCAAACTTGGCCACAGTCCTCCAAGCACCTGCACAAGCAGCCGAAGGCAGACCTGCTTTCTCAGCAGATGGAGCAAGCTCCTCTTGGCTCTTTCCTCTGCACCCTGTCAGTCAGTTTGAGCCTGTGGCCAGGCCAGCAGAGCTCCCTGTGAAGGGAGGGCACGAACTGCAGACAGCAGTGCCCCAGTGCCAGCTGTGAGGTCCTGGCTGCCAGTCAGGGAAGGACTGCACTCCCTTCCCATTCCCTTCCTATCAGCCTCCCATTCTTCATGCATTTCTTCTCTCTGCAAAGACCAAAGCACAAAAAGAGAGACGAACAGAAGTGAGGGGAGGCACTGGGAAGCATCTCCAAGTGTGAAGTGATGGCAGATGGCAGAGGCGCTGCTCTGTGGCAGAAGAAGAATGTGTCAAAGGCATCATTACAGCAGCCTGACTGCCTTAGCTCCCAGCTGCCAGGGACACTGCATCTCCCAGGGACACAGCACATTCCTGAGCCTCCTCCCGCTACAGACAGGCACTGCAACAGCTCCTCATCCCTCAGGAAGGATGCAGCAATGCAGGGTCAGACCCTGGTCCTGTAGTACAAATTGGCTCAGTGCTGCCTGGGTATGAATTGCTCTTCACATGCTCAGCAAAGTAACACTGTTCCCTCTGCCATTTACTCCCAGAGCAGCGGTGGCTGACGCCGAGCAGGGCTTTTGGCACACCTCCACATACAACCCCGTGCCTGGGCACACAGCTGCCAGTGGACAGAGGAGCATGGTCCTACCTCAGAACTGGAGCAGGCCATGCCAGAGTGAAACTTAATTAATTATAACAGTAAGCACTGCTGTGATGCCTTTACATTTACAAAGCACTGGGTAAACATTAACTAATTAATCTACTATACTTAGCAATTATATAGTTCTTTATATTTTCCAGGTCCTGTGCAAACATTAGCGAATTAATCTACTTAATTATTTCCATGTTTTATATTCCAGAGCATTGCACACTGACAGCACAAGGAGGAGGCCTTAGCAGGGATAGTAGAAAGCATACTCAGCTTTTAGGTGCCTGACAAATTTTGGGGAAATGTCTTGAGAAGGTGCCAGTAGTCTTGGACAGTCTTGCCACCACAGCATGCCAAGAAAACTAGACAAGTCAAAACTAAAGAAACATGAAGAATTTTCCATCAGACAGATCCTAAAAGAACTGAGTCTGCCAGTCACACACTCTCCAAACAAGGATTAATGTGCACCCCCTCATGGAGAGCCACAGCTCTCTGTTGATTGCATTTTAACATTGTCAACAGCACTTGCTCTACCATCAAAGAGCATCCTCAGGGGGAAAGGAAAATAGAGAGGTTCCCTCTTTAATCAAGATGTCCTTGGTGTACTCACTGGGAGGCGATCTGAGATCAGGACTCTGCTGGTCTTCCTGAAAGGGATGTCCTTGTTCATCGTGCACGATGGAGAAAAGCAAGGGCAGTATTTTGTGGGTGATGTCATGAAAGTGATGATAATACTGAAAATGAGGCATCTTGCTGTGAGAAAATGAACAGCAACAACTTGCCACCAGTCTGGTGGTAAAGATGTTGGTGCATGTTCCCCTGGCTATGAGAAGTTTCCAAGAGAAGAAGGAAGAGTGTCTATCATGATGGATGAGACAATGTTTGGACAGCAGTTTGCAAAAGGTCTCTGTTCCTAAAGTAGATTTCTTTGCTTAGAAGTAACCAGTGCCTTTCAGAGGCCAATTTCTCTTTAGCCAGTGTATCTAGGAAAAACCTCCTAAACACACCATCACATAACCCATCCAGCACACACACCCCACATGTGGTGGTGTGCTGCCAGGATATTACATCCTCTGAACAGTGGTGCTGCAGCTTCTCCCATGTCCTTTTTTATACATGATCTTGCCCAAGTCAGCCAAAGCACATTTATCTTGCACCAGTTTTGATGACTATCTCTCCCCCTCATTCTGCCTGCAGTGTCTTTTGGAGAGGGAAATGATCAAGGACTTGGTGTGCAGAGCAAGAGTGGAGGAGCTGGCACTATTGACAGAGACAGGAATGTGACAGACACACACTGGGGATCACGTGGCAACAAGCCTTGTTTATTGACCGGCAGCCTCTTTTATTGGGTTTTCAAATTTCCTGTGCTTACAGACATGATTGGTTAAGCTCACTGGCCAATGATATGGGTGTATTTGTGCTTTATAGGGGTTGGCTGAGGTCTTCTGACTGGGTTTGAACCTGACTTATTGTACTTGGAGCTAGGCTGGTCAAGCTAGTATCTGTAAAGCCAAATCATCTGTGCAGATACAGTCTAGCTATATCCATCACAGTTCCCCTTTCCAGTCTTTATAAAAATGTGAAGTGTTCTCTGTTATTTTACCTGCAAGGGCTCTTTGCAGATAAGACGACAGGACAGCATGATGACATATATGATTCTACTTAACTTGACAAGCTTAGCCTTTCTTAGCTAATGATGCATTCTATACATTATTGAAAATGTTACATCTATTTTTAGGAGCTGTTAGGTAGGATTACGAACAATATAAGCTTTCAAACCAGCACACTCCAGGCTTATTACTTGAAGCTACAAACAGAGCAGCAGCAACCACTGAAGCCTCTGCTCCCTGGCATGCACAGCCTTCCCAGCAGCAGCATTCCCACCATCCTATTCCACTTCCCCTCCAGTATCCTCTCACAGTGGGTGAAGATGGTGCACAAACCTACAAGGAGTTGAGCAGCAAGCAACAGGATGGCTCCAAGCACCAGCACTTCTCAGTCCAGTTCTAGAATACCAGGACAGAGAAGCCATGTTCTGCACATCAAGGACATCTAGCAGAGGAGAGAGGATCTGTGCTGGGAAGAGGATCGATATCCAAATGAGGACAAGGCCAAAGGAGGAAGATGAGTATCCAGTGCTTCTCTGTGACTGCTCTGCTCAGTCGGGAGCAGGGAGATTTTCACCATCCACCATGGCACTTTGGTAAGATCAAATCAGACAGGGAAGCAAGCAAGGGGCAAAGAGGCACACTCTTTCCCAAGGCTTCCTGAGTCTTCAACTGCAGCAAGATACAATCAGCTTGAGATTTGAAGGGTTCCACATGTTCTCTGCAATAAGCAGCACCAGCACGAACAACATGTTTCTGCCACAGCATGTTACAAGAGACAAAGGCCAGAAACTGGGATGCAGCCCCTGCCAAGGATCAAGGCTCACAGCAGCCTGATTTCAGCATCACTGCAGCCTGATTTCAGCATCACTGCACAGCTGAACTGGTCACACCATCCTCAGCCTGCTTGGACCAGCACCCTACAACCCTGCACAGTCCTGCAGCCCCACTGTTGGCTCAGGCAGGGAGCCCAGGGTTAAATCCATGCTCAGCACCTGCTTCCTGCCCTCTCCTCTTGAGCCACCCCCTCCACACATGCCAGGTGGAAAGGAAAGAAAGGCTGAGCACCTGGATGAGAGATAAGCAAGCCACAGTGCTGTGCCTGCTGCTCTTGGGGGAGTAAGGGGTGAATCATAACTTCATCAGCCTACAAGGAAAAGAAGCAATTATCTGGCAATTGTACACAGTCCATTTCAGTGAGAGGCTCATAACCTAACCAGCCCTTGTAGTCAGGGGGAATAAAATATATGCTGACATCAGTATACAGAGGTTCCCACTGGAAGCCACTTTCACTGCAGTGTCATGAATCTTTTCAGAAACAGCTTGAAAAGATTCTCTCAGTGTATCAATCTTCCTGGGGAGCAAAGCTGACGATGGTTGTACATAATAATGCTTAAGCCAATTCACATGCACCGTTAGTGCCTGCCTACAAGTCCTGGCCCTAATCAGTGCACTAAATACAAACATATAACCAATAACTCTGAAAGAGTCTCTCCAGGGGCAGTGAAATCCTCTGCTTTGATCACTGTCAGTACCTCAGGCTTCTTCTACAGTGGCACAATCTACCCTTGACTCCAAGAGGGAGAATGGAAAATCATAATTCTTCTCTTTGTTCAGGTGACACATTTTTTACGAGCCAAATTCTTTACTTTAGGTTTTGATGGTGGTTCTGTGACTTTATGTTTGTCCTGTAATCACAGCACTCCTCTGAAGCAGGAGCAGAGCCTGTAGCTGCTGCTGCCGTGGTCAGCTTGTGCTGGAGGGGAAGAAGCTGCCCCACTGTAGCCCCCTGAAACAACTCTGGCTGCCCACTGCTGGGGTCCCATGGGTGTGTGGGTGCCCAGCTCTGCACAGTGACAGCTCCCCTCTGGCAGCCAGCCGGCCTGGACAGGCAGACCTGCACTGTCCCACTCTACTGCCATGGGAAACCCAAGCAGCTGCAAGCCAAACAGCAGCTAATGGAGCAGGTGACTCAGAGCTCTCCGGATCAGGACCTCCCATACAGTCAGGATCTCTTGAGCAATATTTCTACTGCTATACCTGGTATCACACATACCCCTTGGGCGTGGCACATGGGCAAGGATGGAATAACCTTAACTGCCACATCTTCTGCAAAAAGCATGTGATACATCCTTACCAGACATCCATGTGCTCCAATACTGCTGGGACCATTCACTCCATGTGCAGGAAAATCCCTCTAAAGCAGCATAATGCTGTTGCAGATTTTCCCATATAATAGACTCTGTGTGTCTTTTTCTTTCTTTTTGATTCTTGTAGGTTTTTTTAACAGATAGTAGACTACCTTAAAACTTGCCCTTTCATCATTACACAAACAAAATCTGACCATTAATCTCCTGTTTATCCCTGTGCACATACACCTCTCGTTACTGCAGCTGTGGGACTCTCCCATTTAATCATTGAAATAAGCAAGCACCTAGTTTGTGCTGCCAGAGGAATGTGACATTTGAGGGAGAGCACAGTATTCCCCCTTCCTTACCTTGTGTGTGCTTTACTGCTGGCTCATAGATGTGCCCTGCACTGGGGCCACTGAGGGGATGACACAGGACACTCCAGAGGAGGTAGCCCCTGAGCACGCCCTGGGCTCCACTCAGGGGACACTGCAATCACTTGTCACAGGTTTAGGAATGAAGTGTCATCCTAGATCAAAGTCTTGTGAGTGACTTCCTGTGAAGAAAGGGGATAGAAAAGAAAGCATGTTACAAAGCAAATTATAGCTCCCTCCACCTTCCCTTCCTCTGTGTGACTGAGGTGCAGCTCCTGATACACTGGCTGTGCTGATTGTGTGGCAGCAGCTCTGAGCTGGGAGCCTCTGTGCCATCCTCCATAACAACCATACTGAGGGTAGGAGAGCTCAGAAGGGGTGCCCAGGCCAGACTAAGTCCAAATCCAGTGTTAAGAGCCCTCTATATATTTCTACAGCAGCTGAATCACAGATGCTGCTTCATTAAGCTTGAGATTCATCAGCCATTGTTAATGTTTCACACAGTAACAAAATAATATTTTAAAGAAAATCGGCATCAGAAGAAAGTAAGTCCACTGGCTGCTGGGTCTGCCATCCCCCACCAAAGCCTGGCAGCCTGCCTGCTGCCAGGGCTGACAGGCAGGCAGAGATGGGAAAACCCCTCATGGCTCTTTTTATTGAGATAGCCCTATATGAAGCTGCAAACGTATCTGTCACCTTCCAGCATATTGTTTACCAGCTCTCCTCAACATTCCCCAAACAATATTTTCTAGAGACTGTAATTCAATACCTCACACCCCAGAGCTGTAGCATCAGCCCAGAGAGCAGCATGATAAATGTATTGTGTTCCTCCAGGGCTTGGGCTTGGGAACTGGTTTGAGCTGTTCCAGCTGTTAATTATCCCTCTGCTTTTTGCTATTCTCATCCCACCTGTGTCTCTGTATTTATCATATGGGTCTACATGCACTAAAAACATCCTTACTCTTTAAAGTATAAGGAGTAATTTATCCCTTTTGTGCAACACAAGGCAGCTCAGGGGACAAATGGCAAGACTTGATCAATAAGGCACTCACTAGATTAGAGGCACCGGGGCTCAGACCTCAAAGTGCTTGTTTGGAAGAAATGCAAGAGAATGAACTAAGAATGTTAAGCACAGACACAAATACAATCTCCACCACTCTCCCTTCCCCAGCCCTTCCCCAGCCTGCATCCCAGAGATGCAGGGATCTCTCACACTAATCACTGCTGAGGACACCCTCCAGAGCCAGGGCAGCCCAGGTCAGGCTCCTCACTGGGAAGAGCTGTTCCTGCCCTGCCAGGCATGGCAGTGCTGTCTCTGCAAGCAGCCAGGATGAGCACCCCTCTCACCCCAGTGTGCTGGGAAACAGCACACCAGCCTCCATCCCTTCAGCCCCCAGCACCTGCTCAGCACCCAGCACTGCTCTTGAGTGGGGGTTACCCTGCTCTCACCCAGGCAGCTGCAGCCGCTCTCCAGAACACTCCTGCTCACTCCAGCGTCCTATTAAAGCTCACTCACTCCCCCAAACCTTTAGTTAGTGTGGAGTATACATGTTGAAGGCTGCACACACTCACTTTCAGAGCATGCAATCCAGAGGACCAACCAGTAATACTGACAGGTAACTTACAGATGCCAACACCTGTCCTTCATGTGCTTCTAGTGAGTGTATCTTAGACCTTTGCCCACACTGCACTGAACCTTCCCCTTCTCACCACTCCAGAACTGCTGCAGGGCTTTCTCACATCTATGCTGAAGTCTTGTTCTCTGCTTCTAATGACAGCTTAGAATTCTTCGGAAACCTGCAGCCTTATGAAACAGCCATCATGTACCCAACTCAGGATCCCTGGCAGGATTGCTGTCCTGCTTTCCACCAGTGGCCAAGAGGCTTCTTCCCACTGAGGAACCACACATCTCACTCCTTACAAAAGTGAGGGGTAGTTGCTGACCACAAGGACACTTTGGTTCCAAGGACCTCATACAGGTAATTAAGTCAAGTAATTAAGACTCATGCTGCCAATTCTTGCACAGGGAATTGCTGATATTTAATGACATTTCTCAAATATTTTTAATAGAAATTTCAGGTCTTGTTCCTAATATGACATTTATCTTCTATTAGCATGAAAACAAATAGAAAAGCCTGAAAATCATTGCCTATATTATAAATTACTTTATTGTTGGGTTTATTACCTTCTCCATTAAGCTGTCACAATCTGTGCCTCTTCCCATTTTTGTGATGGCCAGCCACTGAAATCCATCATGTTTTCCATGTGATTTATACAGGACCCTAGTGATAACTTTATTCACCAGGAGGATAATTATCAGCTATATTATTAAGGCTGCTCAGTTGCCCTAGGGGATAATGTGTCAGAAAGGTTAAAATATTGACAAGCAATAAAGTATGTATTATAATTACACTGGTGCCAGGATAGATAACTGGCTGTGGGCAAGGAACTGAGCTACATCTTTGCATTTTCCCAGTAAAGACAACAATGCTGTGGTCACACTGCACATATCCCTACAGGACTGCAGCAGTCTAGGCCCATCACCTGGAGGGGACCCCAACAAAGGGTGTGCCCCTTCTCATTTACATGTATTGACCATTTAAGCCCGACAAATGTGCCCTCAGTGAGTTTCTTTGTGATTCATAATTGAACAGAATGCATAGCTGAAGTAGAGGAGGTTTTTCCACAATCCTTCTATATTTCTTTCCATGTCCCCTAAAACAGCTTTTCTTCGTAAGAATGGCAGAAGGAAGGAGAGGAAAGAACTGGCATCTTTGAAATGAAACATTGATTTCTTCTGGGACTGGAGCAGCCAGGTGCATGCCTTATTGGTATCATGGTATATAGGTATAATCTGAAGGACATTGCTGAGATAAATCGCTTTTTGGTTCAGTCACTAACAAAACGAAGTGCTGAATAACTTGGCACTACATCTGAAGTGAGACCATAAAACTAACCTTGGTCATTCCTCCAGATCTACTATTGTTACATCAAGAAGACTAGACCAGGGATGGAGGAGCTCATAAATAATTTCTCATGGAAAGCACGTACACCAGCCAGACAAAATCTCTCTCTGAGAAAATGTGGAAAAGTAGTAGACTTAACCTACTTCAAAATGTCATTTTTTGAAGAAAGAAAAAGCCAATCCATGTCTCTTTCTTGATGCTTAAAGGATGTGTCTGTACTGCAGCAGCATGCTAAGCACAAAGTCCTAGACCTGGGTTTGAGCAGCTGAAAGAACTTGCTGCATCAAACTCTGCCATTTCCCTCCAGTATAATCACATTGAAAATAGATGGTCACCTACGGATAAACATGACTGGACAAGAACTGTAAGACATTTTATAAACTGCATTGGTTAACTTTCTTTGGCTAAGGAAGTGCCAAGGACTACAGAAACTGTATTTAGCTCAGGTTCATCTACATCTCACTGGATTTGTCTAGTGGAACATAACTAGTGCAGAGGACTGTGGTCCTAGAGATGAGGGTCAGAGCTCCAGCCCAGCCAGCCTGAGACACCCTGTAGCATTTCTCTGGAATATGGGCTCATGCTAACCTTTCATTGGCCCTTTGAATGAGTTATGGATGCTGGAGAATTAGAGGTAATTCAACAAAATATCATTTCTCTGTTCACCACAAGTACAAAAGTGAGAGCCTTTGGCTTTCTTCTCTTATTCAGAACCCAGAAGCCTGGTGCTATAGATGCAGCCTTGTGCTCATGAGCAACAATCCTTCAATCCAAGAGGTGTAAGACAAATCCCTTGGGCAATAAGCAGATCCAAGAGTCCTGCAGTAATTACAAATCATGCCACTATAGCTATAGTGAGCCCACGAGGCACTTCAGCTCCCCTCTGCAGGCTCCCTGGAGTCCCACAGGAGAGGCTTAATACAGTTCCACAGGAGAAGCTCCTTGGATAGTCACAACCACATCTGTCTCCAGGCTTAACATTTACCCTAGAGCTGGACAACTTATTTCTGCAGCACACTGCTCCGGGCTTCAAATGACAAGACTTCTGCAGGGGCCACTAGTGAGCTTGTCTGCCTGCCTGCTCCCCAGGTTTTTCTCCCTCCATCCCAGGAGTTGGCTGGCACTCAGCAAAGTATCAGAGCCAAGACTGACTTAAGGACTCACTTGTGTCACGCCCAATGCCAGCTCCAGCACAGACACACCAAAGCCCTCAGAGCATGCCATCTGCTCCCCATGGAAGGGGGTTTCCACAAAGAGGCATCACTGCAGTGCTCCCCTCACACAGGAAAGAAGGCTGAAGCCCCAGAAAGGCTACTTTTCTCTGAAAATTTGTTGTTAACTTCTCTGGTGACCTCCACACCATGTGCTGCAGGAGGTGTTAAAATATGGATAGATAACCAAGACTCTCCTCAGATGACAGCTTTGTGGGACTGATTTAGAGTGTGTGGCTCAGCCTGGCCACTGCTGTAGTGCCCAACACCCTGTGACAGGACAAGAGAGACGAGAGCAGCACGAGCTGCAGATGGAGCTCACCTGGTCCACAGGCACCCTGGGCACTGAACGTGTTTTACAGTGTCACAGCAGCACACAGGGAACAGATGACACAAACCAAGGTGAATTAAAACCCACATCTCGTGAGGGCAATGGCTGTGCATGCAGCATCTGCTCAGCCTGCAGCTTCAAAGCACTGCTACCATTTACAAAAGGTTCATCTTCACTTTTTGTTTGACTGTAAATCTCTGAAGCTCACCTCGTTAAGGAAAAGTGTGGAACAGCAGGAGTCTTATACCTCTGCCACACCTCCCCAGTGTGTTCCTCTCTGCTGCATTCCAGATCATCTCCAGGAGAGATAATCTGCATTACAAGGCATGAATACTCCTTTCGATAACAGACGTGTCCACCACACGCCTGACAGCAGGAGACAGAGTACTTCATTTGCAGTCACCTGCTCCCACCATCAGCTCAGCCTGCTCAGGGCAGCGACCCTAGGAGGGATTTCCTAGGTGTGCCACAGGGAGCAAGAGCACTGGGCTATTTGGTAGGAGCTTTCCTGTGCTTGTCTTTGGTCCATTATTAAAATGTCCGGACAAAATCATGGAGTGAGAGAGGCTGGTGTCAGCCTGGGGAAGGCACAGGGAGATGGTCACGTTATCTTCTGTCCTACCAGCAGCACTGAAGGCTAAACTCCCTCCCCATTTGAAAGAAACACTTCATATTTACTGACAAAGAATTAGACAACACAGACTCTTAGAGGAAAGCATGATTAAATAACACACTGTCTGTGGCAGAATGCATACAAATGCCTACGTTGGCTCTCTGAATTCTATCATCTAGTATTACACTTTGCAGAGCACCAGAAGACTGTCTCCACAGGACTATTACCTCTGACTCCTGATAAAACCTCTCCTGAAGTATTTTCTTCCTATTGTGCCTTGCAGATGTTTCCCTTTTTAATTTGTCAGAGATAAGTAACTGCATCTCTGAAAATAACATCTTTCAATAACACTATGTTTACTGCCAGATCTCCTCGCTCAGCCAGTACTGGTTATGTTTATCCTTGTTTATCAGACGGGCAAACTGCAGCACAGGCCCGTGGTTTAGGTTAATATAACAAACATGTTCAAATAAAAATCAGCTTTATATTACTGAAAGCTCTATAGCTATGAAAAGATGGGAAACATGAAGTCTTCTTACAGCAGAAGGGTCTCTGGCACCAGGCTACAACAGAAAACTGGAGAGCACTGCTGGCATAAAGTCACTTCCCCACCCAGCTTCTGCCACAGAACCTGCAGGAGAATGTACCTGATTGCATGCAGGTCACAAGCCTCTGTCCTTACTGGGCTGTAGCTGCTGGGAACATACAGATCACTCAGTGCATCTTCAGGGAACCCAATACCACAGGGCTGGGAAATTCCTCCTACCAGCTGCTGTCCATTTGTGCTATAGTCAGCATAGATCCAGGAATCAATATTCCTGCTTGTAGGAATTACAAGCATTAAGGATGTTAGATAGAAGGTGAACTTGCCCTTTCCTAAAGCTAAATGTCTCTTCATGGCACTTGAGCAGCCTAGCAGTAATCTGCCCTTGCTGGCTGTACAATCACAGGGGCTCTGCCAGCACTATAAACAGATGTGGAGAACAGAACCAGCACCTCAGAGGACAGTACAGCAGCAGAGCAGGTGCCAGTGTGACCAAGAAAGTCTGAGGAAAGGAGCTCCTTCTCCAGGGAGATGGTGCAGAAAGGTACCAAAGTCTCCTCCCTTTCTCATGGGATACCATCAGACTGAAATAAAAAAAAAACAGAGCAAAAGTGTCCCATGTTCTTAAGGGAGGCAGAAATTTCAGGATTCACCTACCCTTGACCCAGAAGCACTGTTGCTGAAATCTCCAGTTTTCACAGCCCATAGACCCCTACCTCTACAGAAAGTCCAGTTCTACTAAGAGATATATAATGAAGCGTTTTGTCCTGCCAAGATCACCTGTAAGAAGGAACAAAATGCCTTGTCCCTGTTTCCTTCGGTGAGCTGTGAACACACTTCTGATACAGCCCTTTGACAATGGCATCCTTGCTGCACCTGAGCCTGGCAAGGCTGTGTTAGTGACCTCACACTGTGACCTCACCCTGTCCCCCTGGGTAAGTGCAGGGCAGGTGTCCAACTCGGCAGGCTGTTAACCTTGTAGAGCTGCATAGGCCAAGCAGAAAGTATAGGAGGGATTCTTCCTCCTAAAATTAAATAAACCTTATGTGAAAAATGCCATTTTGGGTGTCTAGAGCTGTCAATTGCAGGAGAAAGTGATATTGATTTCTACAGAAACTTTATTTGAGTAACCTATTAAATGAAACTTATTTGACACAAGATGACTCCTGCAATTTAATTCCCGAGTGAAGTGCTGTCTCCAAGGCTTTGTGATGTTCTTTAACCTGAATGATGAAAGGCATTTTCCTTACAGCCATTTGCTGATGGATCTCAGGGTCTTTGCAGATAAAGTCCTCCAAAGAATCCAGAGCATGCTTTCACTGGCAAAGTGCAGCTGATACCCCAGATATCCCAGAATATAAACCAGGTTTTAGGAACAAAGCTAAAAGGTGCCAAGAGCCTGAGAAAAACCACCAGACTCTGCAGCTCCACCTGAACAAATGTGCTGAGAAAAGCCCCAGGATCCATGAGCTCAGGAGCTGCAGGTACCACAGTCCTGCCCCAGCCAACAATCGTGCCAGGGCAGCTCAGCTCAGGGCTGGGGTATGCCCAGACTTCCAAACCTCCCCCCCTTCCTCCTGCACATTTCTATCCCCAAGAGCCTCAAGGCAAAGCTGGAGCTGCAGAGGTATTTGCTTTTCAGTCCAGCTGCCTCTGCACTGTGCCTTGAAGATTTGTTAGCTGGCTGTGATCACCAAGCTGCCTGTCATGCTTCAGGGGCCACTTGCTTCTGCTCAGCAAAGCTTTCACACAGTTTGTTCTTTTAAAAGAAGCCAATTCAATTTTTTATTTGAAATTTACAAGAAACAATTAAATAGCAAAAGTGTCAGATTCCATTTCTTTCATTAGAATGGCTTAGCCATGTCTGGAGTGTCAGCACTAACAACCGCAGCCCCTTGGTGCTCCCAGCCCCAGGAGCTCGTGCTGCAGCCCCAGAGCAGCTCTGCAGAGCCCTGTGCTCTGTCACACAGCCTTGCGAGGGCTGCCTGTGCTGCCAGCTGAGTGTCAGGCTCCTTCTCCCTCACAAGTCCCTCCCAAGGGCTCTGCATGGGCGGAGACACACACTTATTTATTCACTTTAATGCCTCTGTTCCCAAAGAAACAGGAGCTAAGACTGGCTCAAATTTGGGGAAGACTTTTCCAGCTGTGTGCTGCAGGAGAGGGAGGAGGAGCACTGTGTCTGTACGGGAGGAGCCTTCTATGGTGCTCTGAACAATGTGTAGGTCAAGCAAAGGCACAACTTGGTTGTAAATGTGTTCATGGGAGTTCCACAAAGTTCCGGAGCTCAGCAAACACCTCAAGAAAGACTAAGGAAGAGGACAAAAGCCTGTGGTTCTGGCTTAGGTGGCCAAGTGCCCCACTAGGAGGGTCAGACCACAGCACTGGATGCTGAGCAGACCTGGCAGGTAAAGCTGCCATCAACAAACCAACAACACACCTAAAATGAGCCCCACCCTCTGAGCAAGAAGCTGCCTGAAGAGCTGCTCCCTCCCAGTCACCCAGCAAGAATCCTGGGGCACAGACAGCAGGCAGAGACACGGGGCACTCAGGTGCCCCAGCACCATCAGAGCAGGCACTCGTGTCCTGCTGCTCTCCCATCTCTGGTCTCTTCAAGAGACAGTAGAGCCCAGACACCAAATGCTTCCTCCCGCAGCCATCCATCCAAAGAGCCTCTATAAAACTTTGTACATTTCCCCTAATTTCAGTTCAGTCATGGCAGATCAGCCCACAGGTTTTGAATGCAATTTTCTCGTTGAGGTCGTTCAGGGAAGGAGACAAAACTATGTAGAATCCATAAAAATTAGACTAACATTTCTGTTCTGCATTTTTACATTTTATCATTGTACTTCCAAATCGTTAACTGATTTTACATTCCACTATCAGATGTGGACCTTAAGCTACAGGAAACATGAGATCACTGTTTGTTTCATACACACATGAGCTAAAATATAACAGGGCACCCAGTGGTCATTGCTTCCCAGGCCCAGAGAAATCAATTCACTCAAGGCACACTACAGTCTGCGTGTTCAAAGAGTACACAATGATCCAGACGATACATGGATTCCACTGCAATGCACCCAGCTCAGCCCACAGTGGCTTCTCCCTCTGCTCCTAAGGTCATCTCTGTCAAACTTAAACACATCAGCTGGAAATCTGGGACCTAAGAACTTGGACAGTAAATACTGCAGCCCCCAAAAAGCAGAAGAGCAGGTTTGAAACAGATAAGCTCTCAGCTAAAATGCACAGAGCACCACTGCCTGTCAGCAGCAGTGGAGGCTAGCTGGAACTGCTTTCTTGCAAAGCATTATATATGAGATGCTTTGAGATATGAGATGTGATTCCAGGGACAGAAACTGGGCTTGATGGGTGCAGAGTTAAATTAACGACGACTCTTTCCATGTTAGCTGTCTGAGGGCTGGCAAGCAGCTGCCTCAGTCACTGTTCTTAATACTGACCTGTCTGCTGGGAACCTGCAGGGCATCTCCTGCCCTCAGGATAGCCCAGCCAGACACAGAGGCATTGTCTCAGCCCACTGCACCAATCCAGCTAGGTGCTGTGCTCCCAAGACAACTCCTACCACAGGAGTTATTCTAAGATCAGCCCAGCCTCCTGGAGGGAGCACTAAAGCTCACTAAAGCCTCAGATGGAACAGCAGAGGGGAACCAGGGCTCACCTGTCCTGCTGGCAATGCCTGGCAGCCCAGGATCCTGTCAGTTCAGCTCTCATGGGATCAGAATCATCACCACTCTGAAGAAGAATGATGTTTTCCTGTAGAGTGCATGGCATGTGCTGTCACAGAGAGGAGCAACCACTCTAACCACCCTGTCAGGTCAAAGCAGCAGCTCCCGCCAGACATCAGCAATTTGCCACTGGAGCCAATTCCTGCCAAAGGTGTTGGGGTGCTGCTGGAGCCTGTTACACTCAGAGCTGATGGGCTGCTGCACAGACCTCTCACAGCCGTGTACTGAGAGATGATGGAGTATATCCTTAAAGACAAGTTTCCATCATTTAGTATGTTTGTTTTCTCTTCCTGCTGCCTTTCCAGATGCCAAGACTTCTTTAAAAAGAAAGCACACAAAGCAGCGTTTAATTTATAAAACACTACTTTCTTTCTGAAATATCAGCAAAGCTGAAACTTGACTTGAAAATTAACATCAGCTGCTTTTACTCTACAAGTAATTAATTTGCTTCATCCAAGTGCTACCTTAGAAAGAGAACAAGTCACAAACATATTCACCTGTTAATAAAAAAAGGCAGACAAAGTAAATAATTCAAGAGGTTTAAAAATAAATTCACATATTCATAGAAGCAGACTTTCAAGCTTCTTTTCATCTCCTCTCTGCAGCACCCTGCTGTATGTAATAGAACAGTGATACAAATATAAAGGGAGAGAACACAGAACAAGTCCTGGGCTTGACTCACTTGGAAACCAAAGGAGTCTGTTTGCAGTGACAGAGCCCTGTGGAATACACACAAAGGCTCCTGGATTTGCAGTTGGGCCCAAAGGAACCAGACCCTTGATATTCTGGGAAAAAATGCAGGCTTTCAAAGCAGATCAGGTTCTTTTGACTGGATGGGGGAGGGACTTGCAGTGCCTCCTCAGAGCTCTGTGAAAGGGGATATACAGCTGTGTTGTCTAACAGGATCCACATCAGCTTTGCTGTTGCATTTACAATGCAGCATTCATTACTATTGTGGTTCCAACTGGTACTTTCAAGCCCTACGCTTATTCTCAGCATCCTTACCAGAATGAAATAGTACTGCAGGTGCATCAGCGAGGGGGCTGGCTGCCCCTGCTCTTCCCCAGGTTCTGTGTGCTTCTGAAGCATCTTTTCCTGACAGGCAGCCTAATCCTTGCATAGAATCTCAGCACAACAGCTCTCAGTTTCACTCCTTGTGACTGTAGTGAGTTCTGTTTTACCCTTGAACTCTGTGATTTCTCTTGAAACCAATTGTCCTTTCCATAACCATCATGTGCCTTAGGGCAAGGCTTCTAGCAAAAAAAAAAAAGTTTATTATTGAAAACATGGAAGTTCACAAAATTGACTTCAAGCAGCCCAGACAACAAAAGCAGATGACATATTTGCTGCAAATTCCAAAGAGAGAAAAGTACTGCTTATATGGTAGCAGGAACACCTGAATGAGACACTAATAGTTCCTTTAATCACAATTACAGAAGCTATCCTTCTCTTTTCCTGAAATGAATGAACACAGTAGTAGTTGGCCCTCAAACCCTCCCTAGCTAAATTAGAATTGCTCTAGACCGGACTTCAAACTAGACTGATGAAAGCCCGTGTTTCCTTTTGCTATTGCTGTAGTAAAAGCATAATGATGGGATGCTCCTCTTGGCACAGAAATTTGCTCTGCATAAAAGGTTATAAACCATCCTAGGTTCAGCTCGTCTAAAGAGAAAGCTGCATAAGACAAGCCAGATGGCCCTACCCTGCAATGCTCACTTGGTCCTGAGAGAAATATATTGTGACCTAAGACATCTTTCACAGCTTTTGCTTTGGTGGCTTTGGAAGGGGAATATTTTTGCCCTGAGTCATGAACAATCCACTCCTGTCTATAAGTATAATGACAGAATTGTCTCTGTCCGACATGAGGACAGTGTCTGGCATCTTGTCATAGAAGCCAGTCCCTCTGCTGCCAAAACCTTGTCATGTAACCCCAACACAGCACAATGCAGTTCCACCTATTCCTCTGCTCCTCCTGGCCCCTGCCCGGCTCTGCAGCAGGTCATGGAACCCATCAGGTAAATAAAGGGGCTAAGAATCCAAATCACACTGGATAAGTGCCTTTGACTGACACATACACCTTTGGCACTAGCTCCCCTGTCATCTAACTCCAGCAGGTACTTATTAATGAAGCCCTCCCAATTGTTGATTCATTTGATTGTTAAAGCTTGTGGAACTCATGCTGTTATTATTCATTTTTATTAATGTTCACAACTCGGCTTCTCTCTTTCCAATATGCTCCACAGAGGAAATCAGAGGCTGAAGCCAATTGTTGCAGTAAACGAGTGATGGAGATGCTGGAGGACAGCAGTCCTCTTGCTCTGGGGCTGAGGCAGGTTTTGAGAAGTACATTAATCTTCAAGTACAAGGACTGCAAAATCAGTGCCTATTTCAAGTGGGTTTTCTGGTATGTGCACTGCTTGCTCAGTTAAGTCACCAGGGAGAATCACCCCAACAAAATTTTCTGTGCACAGGACCAGTGACCCAGGCCAGGCTCTGGTCTGTGTGCAGAAACAAGTCTAGACAGGTTCAACACAACAACCCTGACAGATGCTACAGGCCACGCTCAAGAAAGAGGCCTTGCAGAAAACACATCTCCATGGGATGGCACGTACTGAGGAAAAGCAGAGCTGGATAACCTATGGAAGTTCTCTCCACTCCTCTGCAACTGCTTATTCCTCACCCAAGGCATAGGAAAACACCAGAAGGACACAGCTGGTGGTGTCCCAGACCTCAGGAGTACAACACCCCAACGTGCTGTGTCAGGGAGAACAGCATCTGCTGCTTGCTTTAGCAGGCTCCCTCTTCTCCCCTTCTGCAAGCCTCCTTCCCCTTTTCACATCCTCTTTGCTACACGAATCTTTGCCCATTCTTGCATCACATATAAATCCTGCAGGCCAGGATGGTCCTCCTGCCTGTCTGGTGATTGGAATGCTTCTAAATCTTCAGCAGTGTTCTTACACCAGCTCTCCAGAGCAAAGTATTTGTTCATGTTATATCTTTGGAGTCTACATAGCCATCACATACCATATTCAAACCATTATTCATCTCAAACAGAGAATTCTCCAAAGCAAGGGGAAATAAAAGAGAGTTTAATACAGTTTTACTAAAATGGAATTTGCCAAAGACTCACAGAAAAATGGATTTAATTAGGGCTGCTAATGGGGAACAGTTTGTTCCTGTGATTTAAAACAGAAGTTCGATAGTGCCTGTAATTCCAACATTTTTAAATTATATATAGGAGGTTATTTCTCATTTCTACCTTAATTATAAAAATCCATCTTTATGAATCACAATTTTAAGGCAAATAAAGCAAAAGCAGTAAAAATGATGTTTTAGTTAACAAAACTTTTAAGAACTCACCAAAGAAGCAAAAGACACTTCAGAATGGATAAAACAGACTTAATATAGCAAATCATAGTTGCAGACAGTCCTCTGGATGCTACTCGAGGACAGCATAACAAGGTTAATTTTGTAACTTGGGAATAGGTGTGTAAAGGAAGGTGTGTTCTGTTACAAGAAATGAAACCATGTGTAGTTTTTCGGGAATAATGGGAATGTCCTCCATTTAATTTCACAGCTAGGTCTATCCAAGTTGCAGGCATTAATTGGCCTGACATGTTCCAGCTAATAATCCTGAATTCTAGAATTCTCTGCTACCCATTCTTACACTAACTTCTGTAAGATTTTCTGAATTGCCTACAAATTATTAGTCCAGATTAAAGGGAATAAAATTATGAGCTGTGAGCTGCTTCTGCAGCCTTTGGTTTTATTTAAAACTAACAAATGTTGGTTTTGTGAAATTTCTCCTGTTAGCTGGCTCGGACCACATGACCTCAGTAAATGACTCCCAGCATTGTAAAGCACTGAATAATTTAATTACAAATAGCCCAGACAACTGATAAGTAAACTGGGCCTAGCTGCTGCCACTGCTGCAGATTCTTCACTAACCATACTGCATTTTAATGTTACACCTTGGATTAGAACAGAATCAATGAGTGAAGTTCAAATGTGGCACATTTCCTATTTCTCTGACAGCTTATTTCATGGATCACAGGGACCAAACTACAGGTACTTATTCAACAGAGAAAAAAATGAATTAATTTTCATTCTTTAACACACTGTGTGACCTATTCTCTTATGCTCTATTCTTTACAATGGCTTCAGTCTCTTCAAGACCTTCAAATTTGTCAGATAGAGAAAATTTAAAATAATGACAAAATGCCCTGCCCCTAGGTCTGCTTCCAACTGACTGACTGCTCTGCTGGTAAGAAGTCCAAATGGAAGCTATTATGTCACTCAGGTTGAATTAAACAGACAAATTATAGTCCTAGATCATTAAAAATGAAACAATCTTCTGGAAGATTTCTGTGATTTCACTCCAAGATCCCCACAAAAGGCACTGGATGCCACAAAGCTTTTGATCCTCATGTGCTCCAGTTTCTTCCCCTACTTCAAACACGCAGGACCACCACGAGAGGATGCAGCTGCTGCCCTGCACATTGCACTGGTCCCTCCTGTGTCTGCCCTGTGCAGCAGCTCTGAGGCCAGCACAGGGCACCAAGGCCAGCAGTCAGACAGACACAGAGGGGCAGGGCCCCCTCCCAAAGACCCTGCCACACCCAGGGCATACCAAAGCTCTACTGCTCTGCTCACCCCACCAGAATCCCTGAAGATAGCAATGTCACAGTTCTTTAGGCACTGCCAAATAGGCAAAATTAACACAATGAAATGTATAATTTTTCAATTTCAGTGAGGTTTTTTTTTTTTTAATTTGGAAATAGCCCTAGGTATTGTGGTTTTAAATACCATCTGTGTACCTTTTGTTTGTCTTCTTTTACTATTAACCCCAGTTCATTGGTGACACTTGCATAGTTCCTGTCATTGATAACTTGGTATCAGCCCATGCTTTTTACTGTATTTTTTCAATTTTCCTATAAGGAAGCTTATATTCTGGAAAGGAGAACAGAGCACAGGGGGAAGTGCTGTGGTCACCCTTGGCAGCCATGGGCACCACAGGCATCCCAGAGCCAAGGCAGCAGGGCTCCCTGCAGTGCCAAGGGCAGTGGGCAGCAGCCTGGCACCAAAACAGAGGGGCAGCTAAAGTGCCAGGCAGATGGTGGACCTGACAGCATGGACTGAAGTAGAAATTCTGAAAGCAAAGATCTAAGACACTTGTACCAGCAAAGAGGATTTCTGGATCTCCTTTTTCAAACTCTTCTCCTGCCTCATTCTACTTTATGGCTGACCCCATGAGGTTTGCCTGGCCTTAAGACATAAAGGTAATAAATCCAGCCTTACCAGGATATTACCCAGATGAAACACACGTATCACAGCCAGCTTTTATTTGCTTCTCTTTCTGCATAACCAGTAGTTCAAATTTAGGGCTTTCAAAGCAGAGGATTAGACAAATATCAGTACTTCAGGACATGTGGGCAGACAAATTGCTTTTTCCAGTTCATGAGATGAATCTGGGACAAGCATGGGTCACTAAATGGCTGCAGCAAATGTTCTAGTCCAGACCTGTGTTTAAGCAGGCTATGAGATGTAGCAGAGGTTGCTGGTTTGACTTGTTTTCCCATGAGAGACTAATTTTCCTTTGTTATTTTTCTGCCTTCTGTGAAAGAAGACCAAGGACCCATCACAGCTCAGGATGGCCCAGCAATAGCAGCCATTCCACTTGCTGCTATAGTCTGGAAGCAAACAGGACAGTCAGCTTGTGAGAGCTGAACTGTGAACTCTTCAGGATCTGCCATCTCTTTTCTTACCCAGCCAAGAGTGTACTGCAGCTAAAGATAACACCTGAAGTTCCCACTGAAGAGGTTTTGGCACAGTTCTGGAGGACTGTAATGTGGAATGGAGGCTGAGCAGCCAGCAGGTATCAGGCAGTCAGATGCTGAACAAGTGGATTTGGACGATGTTCATCAGATCAGCTTTGGGTGCAGTAATGAGAGCTGTGCATGCAGCACTGAGCACAAACTACCACAGAGGTTACACTCAGTGTGCCTGTCACCAACACTCGTTTGAACCCTGGCTATCGGAGACAAATGCCCACTATGCACTGCTGAAATAATGTTCACAATGGAGTTGTAACAAGACCTTTTCTCTTCATACAGTGTACAAATTAACAGTCAGCAGCATTTGAAAAATAGCCCTAATCCCTGTCCACATGGGGAATTTGTTCCCAGTGTAAAGCGCCAGATTATGACAACAATATATATACTTCAAGTGGGTGAAAACAAATGAATAACAACACCCTGACAGTGTTGCTATTCCTGAGCGCTTAGGAGCTGGGTAAAACTGACAGTACAAGATGAATATGGCACTGAGATGTTACCATGCATGGCTGGTCAAGAGAATCCAGACTTACTTGCCATTACAGATGGGTTAATTCTAGAGGCTGAATTTCATTCTGAGCCACAATTGCTCTCTGAGGAAATAGGGAAGACTCAATCACAAGAAGGACTGAATTACAGGTGATAGACCCATTTATGAAGAAAGCTTTGGGTGATCCTAGAAACAAAGGATGTGAATTTGTCTGTTGCTCTGTGTCCCGAAGAGCAGGCTGACTCCCCTGCCCACCCCTGGAGGATCCAGCCAAATGGGAGTGGACAACTTGCCTACAACTTCAGTCAGGAAGGCAGGACTGTCCCCAGCTGGAGGGATCACCAACACAGACCAAATATTCACTAGCCCATTTTCATAGCATAAGCATCACAGTGTGCTAGGGAAATTATTTGCTGTAAGGCTGACAGAGGAAGCCCGGTGTGACCCCAGGATCACATGGGGCTTTTTACCAAGAATCCTCTGGAGCCCAGATGTACTCAGGATTTCAACAGGCTTCAGAGACACGCGTGGAGCACAACTCCATTTGCTAGCTCAGAGCAGTGGTCAAACACAGACACTGCTCCAGGACTCTGATCATGATCTCAAGTACTCCTCACCTTGTCTGCTACAGGCTTTTCTGAAGCATCTGCTAATGGCTGTGGCCAAAGAGAGGCTGTAAGTCAGTCAGCCTCCCATGCCTCCAGGGGCTTTCTCTTAGACTGCTTCCGTGGTGGTGCTGAGGCTCCTTCCACGGCTTGTCACTGCTAGTACCCAACAGCTGCACTCCCCAGCAACTGGAGTCCCTGTGTCTCAGTGACTCTGCCCATCCCCTGCAGTGCTCTGGCATGTCCCATACACCTGCAGCATCAGGTAGGCTCTGTCATCAAAGAAGGCTTGGCCTGAAGCAGCAGGCAAGGGTCACTCATTCCCCAAGACTTGACAGAGCTGTATGCTGTTCCCACTTCAGTTTAAATGCAATCAAGGGCAGGTCTTCCCTCTCCTCAGAAGATACAGAGCATGTCCCTTGTACCTGTACCTCTTTCCAGGAGTAGAAATCTCGTATGACAATCATCTTGCAGTACATTATCCTGGCGAAACCATAGTTGCAGTGATGTCAGGATGATCTCTGAGCCTCTCACCCCAGGCACCATCCTCCCCAGGAGGAGCTGGTTCCTGTAATTACAAAGTGGAGTCATATTAGAGGAAAACTAATCAGCTTGCTGGATGCCAACAAATTAAATATTAATCTAACTATTGTGAACACAAAAATATTCATCTTCAGATATTTTCTGGCACAAGTGTCAAAATCAGAGTGGAACTAAGGCTTTATTCATTTTCCATTATCAACTTAGATAAAAACACTCAGAAAAATGGGCAATGATGTGCAGAAACCACTCAGCACAGATAATTACAGAGTAAGTTTAGGCAGCTAATCACTTCTAGAATATGCTTCAGATCAAGATAACTCTGACTGGCTTGTTTCCTTGCCTTGCTAAATCAAGCAGATTCTCAGATTTGCCTAATGGGCATGGAGCTCCCAGAGTCAGCATCTTTAACTAACAACAGGGTTGTCTGGCAGGCATGCTTACCCCATCAGGCAATAGCAGGACTGGGAGAAGGTGTCCCTACATCAGGAGAGCAATAGTGGCAGCTGGGGCAGGCAGTGGGAGGAAGGTAGGTCAGAGCAGGGCATCTGTGGCAGCAGAGAGACAGAGAGGCACAAGCAAGGACATGTTGAAGAAGGAGGAGCAGCTGCAGTGGCAACAGTGGGACAGGAAGAGCAGCTGAGGAAAGATGTGGCCTTGCAGGGGCCATTCCCTGCAGGATATCAGCTCTGGCCTTCACTGCACTCACAGTGAGGGGCTCTTGGGGCTGCCCAGGAGCAGCTCCTGCACAGCACCCACACCCACGCCACCACTGCCACCTGCCACAGCCAGAACAAGGAACCAAACTGACATCAACAGATTCTCCTTTGGTGGAGTCACTGCGGGCAAGAGGCAATTTTCCACAGCTCTTCCTCTGGCACGTCAGGCTCAACCTTCCCAGGACTGCAAGTCCACGAGCTTTACCCTCCAATTTCAACAAAGGCCTGAGCACGGCCACGGCAGCGAGCAGGAAGGCGAGATCCTGCTGGCTGTGGGACAGGTGCCACAGATGCCATCGGGGCACCAGGGACAGCAAAAGGGGCACCTGCC
Organism: Brachypodius melanocephalos; assembly: GCA_013398615.1. NCBI lineage: Eukaryota > Metazoa > Chordata > Aves > Passeriformes > Pycnonotidae > Brachypodius > Brachypodius melanocephalos. Next base: position 13,567,018 of record VZSR01003816.1, read on the forward strand.
CCAGCCAGAACATGCTCAGCTGCAGTCTGCACAGTCTGCACTCGCCAGTGCCTCACCACCACACTTGCTTAATTTAGAATGGAAAAAAACTCCCCTTTACTGACTTCAAGTCAGTAACCCTTACATTCTCAATATACATGGGAGTTTTCCTTGGAACTGAGGCGGGAACTATTTTTACAACAGCATTCATGGATGTTCTCTCTTCTCCTTAATTATTAACTTTGCTGAAGTAAAAAAAAAAGATTGTTTAGGAATTCCATCAATATCAACATGTCTTTTGCATTAAAGTACTGAACTAAAACTCTTCAAAGGAAGAAGCAGCATTCACTTTTTGCTTTATTTAAAGGAATTAAAGGATAACTATAGTTCTATGGATGCTCTTGTGCAGATCCTTAAATTTGACAGCCTGCCAGAAATTATGCCTGACTTAGTAGCTGCTTTATTATACCAATCCTAAAAGATAGGAGTGGAGTGAAACAAATTGGGAGCTTGAAGAGTCCACAGGCCCTTCAGCAAGACACAGAACTTCCGAGATGGCAGCAACTCTGTTAGTTAACATGGTGCTCAGTATACTGCCTGGAAATGACAGCGTCTCTTCCTGTCAAAAACTGTGCACCAGCTGAACCCTGTAGTGATGCCACAGAATGCTGCTTGGCAGGCTCTGCTCACAGCAGTGCTAGAGCTGCTTTGGAGACAAATGAAGAAATTCCATATTTACTTCCCTTAGCACGTTCTGTGTCCATCCTTTCTTCGGTCATAACGATGAGCCTGTATTCTGTGGAATGCTGAGCTGCACTATTTCTCATCTTTAACATCCCCATCAGGTAGAATGCTATGGGAAAGTGCCAGCCATGGATTTTTCAGAGTGGTCCCCAGATTTGCCTCGCCACTGGAAATACATCTCTCTAGAGATACACAAACTAAAACAGTAGCTGTTCCTGGGGACTGCATATCCCAAGGTGCCTCTCCCAGCTGTTTATAAATTACATTGCTAAACAGGGATTTACATTTTCTTCTTCCACAGTGTTTTTTATCCTGATCCAGTCTGACCCTGACAAACAGTAGCTTCCCTGAAAAGGCATAGTCTGTCCTGTTTTCTAAATAATCAGCAATCTTTTGTTCATCTTGATTTAAGAAAATCATGATCTTTGGGTGCATCCTGCTTACGATCCCAAGGGCTTGGCACAATATACTGACAGGAGCCAGTGAATTATTCCAGCTGGGCCTAAAAACAACTTGAGCTTTTGTTGATATAAACCAAAAATGACCATGCTCTCATTCTGGGAGAAACTGTGGTATTAGAAAGCATAGGTTTGACAAGACAAGCTAAAACCTACACTCTTCAGATTCCAGTAGGTCTGTGCCATATTAATTATTTATCAACATGTTTTCTTAAAGTAGTGTCTTTGTGCCTTTAATTTTCAATTCCCTTAATGCTAGGAGGATCTCTGCTGGCAACATATAAATTATTAACAGAGTTAAAACAATATTTGTTTTCCCCCAAATACATTTTTGAATGCTGTCTTCATACCAGTTAGGTTTTTCTGAAACTTTAATGAAGGTCTCTGATTTCCTCCAGACTCATGGCTGAGGCACAGGCTTGGCTGGGCCTTTGATTTGGCTGTGGGAGCACAAGTGGCACCACATCCTCCCACTGTTCATCCCACTGGGGCTGGCGGAGTGATCAAGCAAAACAGTTGTGATGAGGCAGGAGAAACAGCAGCATGTCTGTAATTAGGAATTTCAGTTGCTGAGTTCAGAGGTTTTGTTTCTCTAGTGACTGTTCTGCGTTTTTTTATTCCAGCAGCTGTCCCTAGGCTCAGCAGAGAGAGCCCATACTTCAGTCTGCTTGGAATACTTCTCCCCTAACAAAGAAAAATACAGTGCAGTTCCTTTAATCTACATGACAGCCATTTCAATTCAGCAAAAGGATACTTGAAACATCATGGGTTTAAGAATTTTATGCAATCTCAGCCACTTCTCTCTCTGCCAGGGAGCATATAAAAAATTAAAACCCCAAATATTGCTTATTGCTTTTCTAGGCCCTAATTACAAATACATTTTCAAAAGGAGGAGTCAACTTAAGCCTAATATGGTGCAAAATCTCATACTTTCAATACAGTCTTCACTTGATGTGGATTGATAATTGGAGCTGTGGAATCAATTTTTCCCACACTTGAAACACTCAAATGTGTATGAAATGTGTTGCATTTGTTCCATGCACGTTTACAGTTCCGCAGTTTGCTTGGAGTGGAATGATCATTCTGATGTATTTTTTATAACAGAGCAACATTTCCTCAGACTCTGATGTTTCATGTACAGAGCTATTATAACCATTTGCCATTTAGGTGCATGATCCATGGCTAATCTCCAAAGCTTTGATGCAGGCAATAATTATTACTATTGATGCCATTGCACCATATTTAAAATATGAACATCTCATTGTAAGTCTACAGCCAACATAAAAGGAAGGCAACCTGTCCACACCAAGACTGGAAATTCCCTGTTGGTAAACAACTGTAAGATGACATTCCACAGGCTCCAGTGAGGCACTGACTGTGAGTGCAAGGGCTCCGAGAGCAGAAGGGTGATGCAATGCATGTGCTGGCCTCTGCACTGAGAGCAGCTCTGGGAAATTGAGAACTGTGGTCTCCAGGTGACATATTCTGACAATCTGTTTTTGAAGTTTGACCCTGAACTCAGGCATATGGCATATTCCAGCAGCTCCTGCACCTGGGCCTCTGAGTAATTTTATCTGTGCCCTGTGTCACTGGCATTCTGGAGACCAATATTTATTTAAACCACGGTTTCCAGACCTGACTAAGCAGAACACCTGGAAGTGCCTCAGAGTCCTCTCCTGCCTTTTTATGAAATCTGGGTCTGAACAGATTATTAATTGAGACACTGTCATGAATGTTTTCAATGAGAGCTGAACATGTGTGTGTCTGTATTAACACTTTCAGCTTACTAAAATGTTACCTTACAGGTCTCTAATTACATGGAAACAAACTGCATTAATGTATTTAGTTAATGGTCCATTTATGCTACAGGCAACTATTGGAAAGTCAAATTAACAACTCTAAACATCTGACTAATAGGAAAAACATTATGTTTTGATTGTACATGAATGTTAATGGTTAATAAATTTTCAAAGCTTCTGTATCAGAATGAAATCAATATTTCCTTTAATCACCTTAGCATAATGCTGTAACTGTGGAAAAACTTACTAGAAAATAATGACAAAATAGACCAATGTCTTCAGCCTAAAAACTCACGTGGGTCTGAGTGCACTGGAAATAGTTTGCCTGCAGCATATAGGACAAGATTAGTTTGATTCTGAAAGGTGGAAGGGTGAGGCTGTAAGCTCAGCCTGTGTTCAGAGATACCTGGGATCATCCTGCAGCACAGCCTGGCTTACACAGCAGCTGACACCAAGCTCATGCTGTCACCCTGCCAATCCTTACAGACAGAGGTGTGCCACCAACAAAACTGTGGCTCCTGCAAGCCAAGCTGAGCACAGGGACCAGCATGTCCAGTCAGGGGCTGCACTTGTGGTGCTGTGCAGTGAGACCACCTTCCCACATTTCCATAAGAAGTGCTAATTATAGCTGCCCTGCCTTGCTCAGGTTCCACTGGCTGGTCTGACATGTTACACCTGAGTAGAAATTTCAGTGACATTTTTACCTACGGACAGTGTTTTACATGGCAAGATCAAGAGACAGAACACAAAGAGCGATGAGCTGAAAAAGAGAACAAGAAAAAAGGCCAGCAAGGGCAGATGCAAGGATCAGGGGCTGAGGGCATGTGAAAGCATCAGCAGTTAGGGAAGAGCAGAAGCACTTTGGAGGCACAAGGCAATTGCACACACAGTCACTCTCCACTGCCTGGATGTCTCACTGTTCCTTCCAGCCTTACTCTACAATTACAGTCAGAGCCATGGCTTTTATTGCCTCTGTCTCTTCAGAGCTGCATGTGGTTGTCCTGCTCATGTGGTCCTGACCTGTTCTGATGGCTGTGGAACCCCTAGCTCTGTTAGACCACAGCTTGCTGTAGCCAAAGACCATACACATATCCACTGTGTGCAATTGTCTATAGCAACAGACATTTATATCCCACTGGATATATTTCTTCTGAATACCAGAGCGGAAAACAGCAGCTGATACCTACAGAGCAGAAAGGTAGAGCTTGGGATAGAAATGCAGTCAGACCTTCATCATATTACTGTGTCTGAGTGGTGCTTGTAAAATTGTCCCTGCACCATGCCTTCAGACAGACTTCTCCTCCTCTTTTCCCAGAGAGACCCAAAAATACCTCAGGGCTAGGTTCACAACAGCTCTCCCCAAGCAGGCAAAGAATGAGACACCAGCACCCTTTTGTCTACTCAGCCCTCTCTCCCTTCCTGTCTGGGATCTTTTTGGCCAACTAACTCTTTAGAAGAGTGGACAACTCCAGCAATAAGGAGCAGTCCCAAATACTTGCAGAAAAGTTCCAGAATTGCTTATCATCTGGATACACAGAAGAAATACCTGTACAGTATATAAATCACCTGTCATCATCCTCTCTGGAAAACTCATTATTATAATAGTCTAATCATTGTGATATCCAGTGGCATTATTCCTGCTAATACTAATCCTTATTAGTTCATCTAGTATTAATGTGCATGTCACAAGTATTTCCACATGATTTTCCAGCTTCTTGTGTGCTTAAGGCCATCCTGGTTTCTGCTTCAAGGAAAAGCTGTCCATTTGTCACCTATAAGAGAGTCAGGCACTAAAGTGCCCAGAATCCCTTCCTTAGGTCTCCCACTGTCTTCCTCTTAGTGACAAAACATGTATCATACCCCACCACGGTGTAAGTTCCTTGCTTCCTTCACGTTATTATTTTGTACACATACCACAGAGCTGAGGCTGAGTTCAGCATCAGTGTTCAACAGGTAGTAACAACCTGTCCACAAGGCTGGAGTCACGCTGAAGTCCACCCAATATGCAGGGTGAGTCCTTCAGAGGGAGGGGGGCACTAGGGTTTCATGCACCTGCCTTGCTGTGTCTGCACTCTACCCTGGGCAGCAGGGTGGGACCAGCCTGCAGGCAGGTCCCCCAGTCCCAGACACCGGTGTCAGTCTGCAGCAGGCAGCACAACCACTACCAAGAGGGAAATTCTCCTGTAACAACACGAGTGGGGATCACTCTGCTCAGCCCAGGTATCTCATCACAGAGCCAAGAGTTTTACTACCAATTCCTTCAATGCTGTTTTATGTTTCACTTGCTCTGCCTTATACATGGCTGGAATGTAAAGCAGAATTCCAGGCGAGGAGCATCAGTTAACCCATGCTGCCCTCCTCAGGAGCCGAGCACAGCCTGCACAGGGCATGACGGGCTGCTTTGCATAAACAGGCACACCAAGAATTTCATTTTAGTAAAACTAAAGAGCTTCTCAAAAGGAAGGGCCTTTTCTACAGCACTAAATATGCTCGTCTTCAGCTGAAGATCAAGGAGAGAGAATAAGCCTTTCTTTGGGACAAACACACACTCAGGAAATGGAAAGGGAGACAAAAGAGCAGGAGCTGTATTAGTGGAGCAGCAACACCCACTGCATACACCTGGTGGAGCAAACAGTTGGATGGAGATTAAAGGTAGCAAAACCCATACTCCCTGCTTCCATACATCCTTATGCAGTGGACAGCACACAAGTGGGCACTCCACCAAGAAAAGCTGCCTTCTCCTTAACTATATGGGCTTCTGAATGAGCATTAAGGAGGTAAGCCCATGCCCCAAACACAAGGCAACTGCTAATTATTCCCACTGCTGTTAGTTTCTTCTGGTCTCACTCTGATCATTTAATGGGAAGAAAATTATGTAATAATCAAATGTTGGAACCAGCAGAACCCCTACTCCAGCAGGGAATACACATTATTTACCCATTGTAGAGGTTTGAAAGCAAAACAAGTGAGAGGCTCCGAGTCAGAAATACAATTTAATGAGAAGCTTGGCTCCTCTCCCTGGGCGGAGCATCTCACAATGGAATGATGAGTCATACAGAGGGGTCCTGGATGGCACAATAACTCTCGGATGGAGTTATCTAGGAGTCGTTAACAGATGATGGCCCAGAGGGAGGGGGCCTGGGAAAAACACTGCTCCAACAATTGGATTCAATAGTTCATGAAGACGATGATAGAATACTTTGTGCAAATCCTATACTACAACGCAGGACACCCATAAAAAAGGGTATTACATTACCATGTAGACTGTGAATAATTAAATTCACAGGAGTTATTTGTGTGGCATGTAAATGGAAAGCTTCCTGCAGAGGAAAAGCTCGGAGGTGGCTCTATCCTGACAGTAACACAGCCACGCAGTGAGAGGCAGCCCTGAACTCACCCACAGGACTTTAGTGCTACACAGTGAACAACCAAGTGTGCAAAGCAGTAGGAATGGTGGAGACTGGAGTGAATGTCTGCTTAATCCAGTACAAATTCCCATCTATCCACAACTCCCTGACCATCTGGGTTTCTCCATGCTAGCAGGCTGCCAGCCCCTTCCACAAGCATTTAAGTGTATGGTCTTCGATCACCATCCGCTGCACAGGGGTTTCCATAAACATTCCCAGGGCCTCAACTGATCATCTCACAGAGAACTCTAAATGGATCCTAGATGCTGCCTGAACCTCTTCTTTCCCTTTCCTCCTTCACCCCAGTAAACCACCAAAACATCACTGGATCAGGGCCTTGCCTGCCCATCTGTGACATCCATGCAACACAGCACTTGTCTCCCAACTTTAGAACTGACTTCCACTGCTGGCAATACAACTTTCACTGCAAGAATTAAACACAGCACAGCCTAGGGCTGCAGTTATCTCTGATGAGCCAGATGAAAATTTTAGAAGTAAATAAAACAACAATAAAAAAATACTGGTCCTAAGTGTTAATCTGCATCATATATAGTTTCTTTCCTGGAATATCTCAAGCTGAGGAAAACAAGCATGTCAGAGTAGACACATGGCTTCAAATCTAAAGTCCATTGAGTTCAATATCCTACTTCTGGTGACAGACAAAAGAAGAATGTCCAGCAAAGAAGGTAAGAAATAGAAAAGCACAAAGCAACACATTCCAAATCTCCAGTAATGCACACACAGTTTGAAAAATTCCTAAGGCAGAATGTGGTGGGGTTTTGGTGTTTAATATTCACAGACGAATTTCATTTCCAGAATTTTTGCTTTAATTTTTCGAAAATTTTAGCACCTACAGTATCCTGATCCAAGCAGTTCCACAGCTCCAGTATGCACAGTGTGAAGAAGCATCTCCCTTTTGACTTTTTTCTTTGAGTTTGACTCATGTATTTTCATGTCCTTCCCTCCACCTCCAGGTCCTTCATCAACAGAGACAGTGAACAATCATTCCTTCCTAATCCTTCCTATTCCACATGATTTTATAAACATATATTTCATTTAATTGTCTCTTTTCCAAGGCAGAGATCTCCTCATAAAGAAGCCATTCCAGATCTTTCATTATCATTGTATGTCTTGGCTAACATTTTCTAGTTCAATTCTTTGCTTTCCGAAATGGGGGAATAGCACTGCAGAGAGTATTCAAGGTGCACAACACTGGGAATTTAGGTAAGGACATAATCCTGTTACATGTTTGTTGCTTCTCTAACAACTCCTAACATTATTTACTCTTATGACTCAGTGCTATGCCAGCTTTTCCATGTAAGTATCTATTACTATCCCAAGTCTCGTTCATTACTTAACAATCACTTCTGTACTTTTGACTGTCTACACAAAATCAGGGTTATTCACCCTTCTGCTCATCACTTCCTAGTTCTCTACACTGGATTACATCAGGTCAGTCACTCACAGCACAGGACAGCTGGAAGAGGTGCCCTGCTCCTCTGTGGACATAGCAAGATGGTTAGAGGTCGTGAGGAAAGGTAAGCACTCACACCCCACTTACGTGATGATGTTGCTTCTCTGAGGGTGCAGGAAAGCTCCCTGGTTCCACAGTGCCAGCCTAAAGCTCTGCCATTGGCAATGGGCTCTTCATACATGTCCCCTTATGCCTCCTGACATTCCTACCACAGGGACTCTGACCACCAGCTTCAAGCCCAGGTGTTCAGTTCCACACTGAGAATAGCCACACTGGTGCAGCAGACAGGAGAGTGAAACAGAATGTGTGACTTTGGAGCATTTGTCACAGAGTTTGTTTAGTTTCTCATAGTGAAGAAAACAACAGAACATAGAATTCATAATTTTAAATTCTATACAGTGACAAACTAGCAAGTGCATTTAACAACCAAAATACATTTCACAGCCAGTAATGGATACTGTAAAGTGTAAGCTGGTACTTGGATTATCAAAGGCAGAGTCTATCAATTTTTGGTTTTGTATTAAAGTTGCTTTTCCCATCTGTTGAAAGTGGCTCTTAGTGATTTCACAGGACATTACACTTAATGTGTTTCATTTGCTGCACCCAAAGGAATTTCATTCTGCTACATTAAGAAATACCTTGGTACACTGGCTAAGCTTTTAACTTTCCAGAACACACTGTTCCATGTCTGTCTCCATCCCAGCAGTGACTTTCTTTAAGTGTCTAATTTACACACACACATACACGTACAATATATAGTGTAATTCATGGGTCATATCGGCTTTGTCACAATGAGGATTCTGTCTCTGCTCCTTTGTGACCTCTGTGATCACCAGCCCAGCTTCTGCCACAAGTGTCCAGAAGAGACATGCCTGATCTCTGAAGCAACTTGGATCTGTAGCTTTTGCTTTGCTCTGCACTACACACAGGTGGGGAAATGGGATACTACACCGAAACTCCTTTTGCTGGGGATGCCCCATAAATGTACACTGCACACACAGACAGTTGTGCCTTCTTGTGAGAATCTCATCTTTTCATTTCATGGCAATGTACGTTCCAGCTGGGCATTCCCATGCCAAGGCACAGGGATCCTCCTTAGCAGAGGATCACCCCAGTCCTAACACCACAAATACCAGCTACTGCAGGTGCTGTCGCAAAACCCACTTCCACATGCATATTCTCTTCTTTGTTAAAAGCCTTGGCAACCAAACATCTGTGATTATGCCTCAGTAGTAAGCCTGGTCTCCCATTCATCCCAAGTTCACAATGCCCTCTTCTCCCTGCACACTTGCCCTTCCTGTTATTGTCACTATACTGCATCAGCTCAGATCCTGCTGCCACTAGATACATATTCTGAAGGATCTTGCTACAAATTAAATTTGGGGAAGGTTTAGTATATTGCTGAATCTAAGCTTCCTGCTGGGTTTTTCCCACCTGCACTGTTACTTCACAGAGCTGTTAACAGGAACTAATGGCAGCTTGGCAAGTGACTTGAACTGCTCTACAACACACACTGGAAAAATACCTGCTCCAGGTGGACCTGTTTTAGCAGTGGGCTGGACTAGATGATCTGCAGAGGCTCCTTCCAAGCCCATCCATTCTGGGATTCTGTGAAAAGCAGAGACAGCCTAAGTCCTGAATGGCTTTTTTGGAGTGTAGTGTTGTCCGCAGTTCCCAAACACAAGCTGTGTGTAAAGCATGGCTGGGTCACTCGTTGGGAAATATAATCTATTTCCACAGTGATGAGCATAACATTCCTTTGGAAATCATGATGGAGAGAATCTCTAGGGCAGAGGAAGCTGCACAGCATTTTCATGGACTATTACAACATGAAGGGATGCAGAGTGCATTCTTCTTCTCTTATCTTCACTGCAGTGATCCAGAAAATGCTCTTCCTCAAAAGCTCCAGCCTGTCTGAACTGGAGAGTTACTCACAAATAAATGGAGGATGTTCCTTCTCAGAACATGTATGAAAACACACCCATTTCTACTAATTCTCCTTACTGTGCTTTCCAGAGCACAATGGGAGCATGGCCTGACCTTACAGGAAACCAAGATCTCCCATCCTGGCCAGACACTGCATGCTTTATGAGGAGCTTTGCTATCACAGGCATCAGGCAAGGTGGGTACATAGCTGCTCAAGAAAAATGAACCCCAAAATTCCACACAATGTCTCAGAATGAGTCAGGAGGAGGGAGCAGAGCAGTATATCTACCATCCACCCACATGGAAAAAAGCAAAACCCGTCTCTAGTCCAAGAAGAGCACAGGCAAGAACCCCTGACTGCTGCTGGGCAAACATGGAGCCACAAGAATGCAACTTCTGATTTTCTGACGAAATTCAAGCAGGGACCAAGCTACATAGAACAGATAGATGCTAGGCACTGCAGACAAAAATGAAACATATGAACCTGATGGGGTTTTTTCCTACATTTTCTTACAGACTCCAATATTGCTATAATGACGCACAAGACCAGAGAATATAATTTCTGTAGTGATTACTTACAGCCATTACATTAAGCTTTAAAATGCTCCTTTCAAATTGAACAATGTTTTTTCAAAGTCAACAGCTGGTTCACAGCTTGAAAGCAACAGTTAAGATAAATTAAATAAAAAGGGTAATAAAATCACAGATTAAATTTAATTTTTGAAGCACATGCAAACTCGAACAAAGACTCTCAAAAACATCCACAGAAACAAAAGGCAATACAACCAACAATTGTGGTGTGCTCATTAATAAGAATGTGATGTAGGAACACAGATACATGTGTATACTTAGAGCAGAAAACAAATTCATGCAGCTTTTCTAGCTCTAGTCCAGGGGATGAATCAAAAACTGGTTTCAAATGAGATTTTTAAATCTCGGGAGGAAGACAAAAATGTTTTTATATATGTATATGTATTCTTCCTCTTAAGGTATATAAATATATATAAAGTGTGACTAATGAAAATAACATGTCCCAACTCTTAGCATAAAAAGGGGATCTCATATGTGCTCAAGATCAGTACAGTGCCAGGAGCCTGCATCAGCTCTTGAAATGCACTACTGGAATGACAGGTAAGCCTTACATTTCCAGAGTGTACAACATCAGCTAAATGCCAAGACACTTTTCCCTGGCCTGGCCCTCTGTTTGCCACTGGGAGAACAATGTTCACAATTTCAGTGGCCTCTGCCTCACTAGCAATGAAGTGCCAAAGCTACACATCCATTTGGATAAAACAAAAACATGAAGGGCCCATGCCGTCACTTCCTTCCACACCCCTGTCAGGAAGGCTTTCTACCTGCAGCAGTGTTCCCAACTGGCTGACTACAAGCCAGCTGTCTCTGTGCCTCAGACCTTCAGGCTGCCAATCAGCTGTTCAGCAGCTGACATCCTATGGCACTTGAATAAGAAAATGATAGAAGAATCAGGAGATTCTTCACAACCTTCTTCATCACAATGGGGGTTTTTGTCTTATGAGAAAGGCTGTTTCTCATTAACGCTCATTAGCAATAAGAAATATCCCAAATTAGTTTTCTTTGCTCCTGCAACTATAAAGATTGTTTTAAAGGTTTGTTCTTGTGGCAGTGCATCTGCTCTGTTTCTTCTTGGGCTGCACTATGATCCAAGAAACGCTGACTAGGCTTCGGCCTTGACAAACAGCACCTGCACCAAGCTCCTCTTGAGCTTACCAGAAACAGTGTCTGTCTGTTCCAGGAAGTGGTGCTGCCTAATGAGCTCCTGTTTTTAACCAACAGCCTTGAAAACTTATTTTTCTTGCCTGAATAACAACAGTTCCAAGTGGAACAACATTTTTGTTACTGAAATTTCAAAGAAAGTTACCAACGTAAATTGCAGCCAGGATGAAAAATTACTATGACTGAAGCCCATTCTCTTGTGACCCTATAAACAGTGGTCCTGAGTGAGACCCTTTGAACTCCCCTGGGCCACAGCAGGCTGCAACCAGTGACCTCCTTTGTGTGGGGCCACTCAGAGCTAGTGAATTCTCATTTGCTATACTCATACAACCACTGCTGAATGACAAGACAGATCCTGGGCTGATGCCCCCACTCCTTGAGGCTCAATCCTTTGTCTATTGAGAAGAGGCAAAGGCATCCAATGTGAATCCTTCACTGAATTCGAGGGGAATTTTTTGCAGGTCTACATATACCTTGTACATAGTGTTTAGGTCTCTGTGCGTGCAAATGTGAATATGCTATATGAAATGTACTATAAATGTTGCTCTCTTAAATTCTTAAGAAGTTTAGATTTGTAAGTATATTGGGCCTGGCAGTTACTGTTGCACTATAGCAAATTCTATATGAATCTTTTGTTAAAATGTTTAACTTGAGCTATCAGTTAAGTGTTGTTAAATTTAAGAGCTGTTAAACCTTTGGACCTGAACTGTTGGTCAAGCCGCAGCTCAGTTTAGCAGAGAAGTCCATTCTGAACCTTGTGACTCAGCAGGAGGGCCTTTCTTATTCCTTTTTACCCTTATCATTTTCTACCCTTACCCTTTTCCCCCCTCCACCACTCAGCCTTCACACAGATAATTTTGGAGTTGATTCTGGTTTTAGATAGATTGATTTTAGACTTTAGTTTGCTTTTTCTAATTCTTAAACCAAGTAGTGGAGTTAACTTTGCCAACAAACTTTTTCATGCTTCCACTTTTATATTAAACATGCTTTTGCTGATACCTATGCTGGTGATGGTTTAAACAACCTTAAAACACTCATTCATGACAGTTGTAAAGATTTTATGTTTTAATGTGGAAGGAGCTGTCTGAACATATTTGCAAATATGAAGGGGACTCAAGTCGATACAAGGAAAAAGAATTTTAAAATAGTCTAACTTACATAATTTCCACCCAGCAAAGGTAACTAAGGCTATGTGTGTAAGCAGTACTGACTGTCTCAGTTGCATCTCAGCACTGACACATATGTCCCAGATGGATGTTACATAATGTTTATGTAAAATAAGTATTTTCCAGTGAATTCTGAAAGTAGAACTGGGTGTGCTGATATAGCTTGCTCCAGAAAGAGCACTGTGTCTCCTATACCCAAAGCAATGAGAGGCATTCCAAAGTGACATGCAAAATGTCACCTTATCTCACTTAAAGTTATTTCATCTAGTAGTAATATCAGGGAAATTACAACAATATGTTGTTCTACATGAAAGTACATGACAGCACTATTTGTGAGACCTGGCAGCTGCCACTCTTGGCCAAGCAGATGGCAGTGATAAAAACACAGTTCAGGGAACAGGTTGATAAAGATATATCCGTCATTACACTGTCGCTGCACAATTATACTCAACTCCAAGATACCATCAAAATACGTGGCTGTGTTATTCTCAATCAGGAAGTCCTTGCTCATCTGAGGAAAACTATATTTAATAATTAATTCTGTACATACTTCAATCAGAATCATTCATCTCCTGTTCAGAAGAACAGAAAAGCAACCTGGAAAGACATCCAAAATCTTCAAAGTCTTATCTCTTTACACTTTTGTTCTTGCAGAAGAGGAGACAATCATTTCCTGTAAAGGAAAATAAAAGCCAACTATGCCTTTCATGGCAGTCATAAAGTTATATTCCCATTTAAGAGCCAGAGGGCATCTTAGGCTCCATTTTCACTTATTTTTACCCTTATTTTTTGCATGGGTGGGCAGGCACAGGGGTGACGTTAAATGAGTATATTGTGTATATTATTCATGGAAGGTGCCAGTCGACCACTCCTGGAAGCAAAAACAGCCTAAGCACTGATGACAGGGCAGCAGCAGTACCAACCTGTCCCCTCTTCATGCCTGCTCCTGGACGCTGCCAATACTGACAGGCACTTCCTGCTGCAATGGCCAGTGAAGGCACATGCCCAAGCATTCCAAAAGCCCTGGAAACAAGGGAAAAGATCACCTTCCCTGATACAGAATTACAGAATGGTTCAGGTTGGAAGGGATCACAGGTGGGTCATCTGGTCCAACCTCCCTGCTCAAGCAGGGTCATCCCAGAGCACACGGCATAGGATCATGTCCAGATCATTCTGGAATATCTCCAGTGAGGGACCCTCCACACCCTCTCCAGGCAATCTGTTCAGTGCATCTCACTCACACAGTGAAGAAGTTCTTCCTCATGGTGAGGTGAAACTTCCTATACATCAGTTTCTGCCCGTTGCCTCTTTTCCTATTGCTTGGCATCACTGAGAAGAGCCTGGCTCTATCTTCTTGACATCCTCCCTTTAAGGAGGGTGTAAATTCCAAAGTGCCAAGCTGCCAAAAGGGACATGGCATTCCTGAGGAGCTGAGCAGCAGCCTGGAGTCCTGAGAAAGAAAATCTTCAGTGTTACTTGTGCTCTGGGTTGCTAGACATGATGTTGCACTGGAGAAGGTTTCATCTTTAACAAGAACTCCAGACAAGGCAACCCATCTGAAATGACTTCACCAGTCAGCACTGCAAGCAATTTACACATCCTGACTTGCGTTTGGATAGTTGGGGAATCTGTTTAGTTTTTATTACTCCTGGACTCAGTTTTCAAACTCCTTCACAGAACAAATAACTGGTTTCTCTATCTGCTAATTCCAACAGCTGGCTATTATTCACCAGACTCCTGTTACACTCACCTAGAGAAGAATCATAAATAAATATGTACAAGCAAGCAGATGCTGTCATTTTAAAAATTGATCCACCTAGTACAAACATCCTACTTTGGACTTAAATGGTGAATCACTGAGCATGTGTCTTGATGTAACTTTAATAAAATCCAAAAACAATCACAGGACTTTGTTCATTAACTCCAATCAGTAAATGAGGAAAAAGTGCTATAAAGGAGAATATTCCTATAAATAAAATTTTTTAAGCAATTAAATTCTAGATAGGCGAAGTACCTACTCTTTTCAATGAAGACATGGAAGATAAGATACAGAGCTTTTTTTAAATTAATTTTTTTGGGGGGTGCCACTAATTACTTTTTCACCGGTGGCAGACAAGGTAACATCAATTGTGGGTCTTGGAATCTATGATTGTAAACAGAAGAGAGAAATACAGATGGTTTATCAGACTTCATTATCTCCCTTAATTGTGTGCATGTTTGTTTGAGGTTTTTTTAAATAGATAATTTCTTTCTGAAAGTCAGTGCTAGGAGAAAGAGAGGCGGCTGGAGCATATTTTTAAAATACACAGAATATAAAAGAGAATAAAAAGCACAGACTATAACCCAGGAAGCAGCAGGAGAAGTCTTGGTACCACTTTTCTCCTGTGCTTTAAGGGATACCTTTCTGTAAGGTTAGACAGTCGGCTTTCTACAATCTTTAAAAAATCTACTTCTGATGTAAACAGAACAGGCTTCAGTGATGCTGGGATAATCCATGGAACTCTTTTTCCCATCAGTTTCTGTAGGTAAGACACACGACAGTAATCTTTGTCCTTTGGCAACAGGAATGAAATTCTCTTTTCTTGACCTAAAATGGAAATGTCTAGCACTAAAGTTGTCCACTTCCTTGCTCAGCCAGCTCACACAAAACATCTGCAGTAGTTTACAGGCATCTCAAAATTAGCATGCATTATTGAAAGTTACCTGCTCTGAGAGCTAAACTTCCCAGTTCAGTATTTGCAAATCTGTTGAGTTTTTTGCCCAACGAAGGCAATTTCAACCAAGTTGTTAAGATGCCTCACGATACTATGAGCTTTTAATAGATTTTCCTCTGAGATTAGAGGCCAAACACACAATTGAGCCCTGAGCTTTATTTGTCAGCAGATACACACCCCTTTAGCTGCAATGACAACTCCCTGAGAGGAGTTTGCAGCCAGGTGGGGGTTGGTCTCTTCTTCCAGGCAACCAGTGGCAGGACAAGAGGACACAGCCTTAAGTTGCACTAGAGGAGTTTTAGGCTGGACATCAGGAAGAAGTTCCTCACAGAAGGAGTGATTGGGCTTTGGAATGGGCTGTTCAGGGAGGTGGTGGAGCCACCACCCCTGGAGGTGTTTAAGAAAAGCCTGGAAGTGGCACTCAGTGCCACAGTCCAGGTGACAAGGCGGTGTTAGGTCATAGATTGGACTTGATGATCTCAAAGATCTTTTCCAACCTAGTTGATTCTGTGATTCAAGACTGTTGATGCTGTATCAGACCTCAAACTATTGCACCAAAACTGACTAGAAATAACTGTCCTCCAGTGTATGCTCACAGAGGAACACTGAGCCTCCCTGAACACTCAAAAACTAAAATCACCAGAAGTGAAACTGATAAAGCTCATCATGGCCTCAATGCCTCACTGCTGTGCTGGAGATTACTTGTTCAGACCTTGGTGATATTTGAAATTCCAGAAAGAAAATCCTAATCTTCAAAGTGAAACTTGTGAAAATATTACTCATATTTAAATTATGAAAACTATTATTTAATTAGAATTGTATTAACCAACTTAAATGCAAATAAATGTTAATGTAAATGGTTATAAAAAGCGGACAGTCCAAAGACATAAGACTAAAAACAATTGCTAGCATCCTAAATTGCAAATAATGAACACAGGGTCTAACAAGAATTTCCTTGCTGCTTAAATACTTTCTCCTACAGCAGCATATATTAACATTTCGCAGTTAAGGAGAAAATACTGAATGAAGGTGCTAAAATCACACTGTCACGGAGGAATTTAAGGTGCCAAGAGAAAGGCAGTCAGAAGACAGGCAATAGACAGGCCATCATGATAAGCAATGCGTAAGTCTGAAGTGTGAGAAGTGTGAGAGCAGAAGTGATCATTTCAAGGAGACAGCTGGGGAGCAGGGAGAGCAGCAACAGAAGGATTCACATCAACTTTTTTTTTTTCCTTTTTGGAAAGCACTAGTGACTGAGCACACAACAAAGAAGAGTTTGTGAGTGGGTGCCTCGGTACAGAAAATGATCATTTTAACTTTTTCTGTAAATATGGATTTGTCTCAAATCTGAAGAGTTCAACCCTAAGGAGGAGATAAAAATTCCTCATTTCTTGTTAACAGTGGTTTAGAGCTTGGTTCACCATGTTAAAACATTGATCAGCCACTGAATTTTAAGTAAAATACTGTTTTGCCTTTGTAGTCAAGTATTAAGTTCTGAGAACGTTCAGGGCACATTATCAAAGCAAGTTGGGGCTCAGAGATGCCGTGCCCAGGGCGTTAGAAAGAAGATTTTCGTGTATGTCCTATGCAGAAAGCATGTCCTATGTGCAGATTAACAGCAAGCAGCTGAGCCAGCGGGAGGACAGGGGCTCAGCGCCGTGCTGGGCTCCGTTCGAGCTCCTCGAGCACACGCGGCCGGGCAGAGACGCTTCTTTGCAGCACAAAAGGTCAGCTGGGAAGAGCGCATCTCCGCTTCCCTCAGCGCTCACCGCCTGCGCTCCGCTGTCCCGCGACCGGGGCTGAGAGCATCCACAGCGCAGGCAGCCGCATCCTCACGCCGGCCCTGCGTGAACGGCCGGAGAGAAGACCGCGACCGTGACCGCGTCTATGTGCTCCCCCTTACTGCGAAAGCAGCGCCCATCAGAGCCACGCAATTCCAGCTGACTCGCTGGTCAAGTGCACAGGTAAGAAAGCCGACACCCTGCTTCGCCGGTACGAGAGAAGCTCCCCGTCTGGCACGGACTGCCCGGCCGACACCGGACCCCGCCCCGGCCCCGCCCCGGCCCGGCCCCGCCCCGCCCCGCTCCGCCCCGCCCGCCTGTCGCGTCCGGCCCGGCCCGACAGCGCCGCCTCGCGGACGTCGGCGCAGCCGCGGCCATGGCGGCGACCGACAGCGCGGAGGGCGCGAGCGACAGCCCCGAGCTGTGGGCCGAGGTGCGGGCGCTGCTTCCCCGCACCGAGGAGGGGCTGACCTTGGTGCTGAGCGGCGAGGTGGAGGACTGCATCCTGCCGCTGCTGCGGCGGGCCCGCGCGCTTCTGTACGGCGCGGCGGGCCGGCCCGGGGCCGCAGCGGCAGCGGGGCTGGAGCGCCTGAGCGACGTCCTGCGCGACTACTCCTGGGAGAAGCTGAACGCGGGACCATGGAGGGAGATCGGCAAGGGCTGGCGCCAGGTCTACGCCTACGGCTGCCTCTTCGGGGCGCTGGCCGAGGTGGCCGCGGGCCGCCCGCTGTCGCGCGCCGTGCGGCTCTGCGACCTGGGGCTGCTCATGGGCGCCGCCGTCCTGGACAACGTCCTGGCGCGCCTGGTGCGCGCGCTGCAGCCGCACCTGCCCCGCGCCGAGCGAGCGCCTGAGGCGCGAGCGCCTGAGGCCCGCGCGCCCCGCTCGCGCCCCGGCCTGCCTCGCGCGGCCCCGCCGGCTGAGGGGGAGCGCCCGAGGGGCCGCCAGCAGCCGCCGCCCCCCGCGCTGCGACCGGAGGAGGCGATTCCGCACCTTCACTGTCCTTCGCTGGAGCACTTCAGAGACAACTACCTCATTCCCCAGCGGCCCGTGGTCCTGGAGGGCGTCATGGACCACTGGCCGTGTATGAAGAAGTGGAGGTGAGAAGTAAGTTCCTTCCCTGTCCAAGTAAAGGCGCGATCGTTCCCTGTGTTGGATATCTTGATGCTCGACAGAGCAGCAGAGACCTTCACAGAGGTTGGATACCGTGGGCAATGCATTTTGCTAGCAGCACTGTTCTGCTGCTCTGTGGAAGTTGCTTCATAGATGAGGGAAGCTTTTCATAGCATTCAGGGCATCACACGTCAGGTGCTAGACTGTCTCGCGGCAAAGGTGACCCTTTGACCAGCCTCTGGCTCTTCATGGGTTAAGGCTGCCCTCTGCCCAGCCTTCAGCCGTCCCAGGAGCCCTGTGGCAACACCTGGGATCTCAGGAGAAGTGCACATTGCAAAGTGCCAGTGAGCTGCTCACAGCTCAGTGGATCTGTGTCACGCACGCATTAGTAGTTTTTACCCCTTGGAGCTTCCCGGTAATTAGTGCAATGGAAAGTGAATTTCGGAGCCATGAGTAAGAGTGGTTGTCTTTTTCATTCATAAGTCCGAGCACTGATGTTTGTTCATTGTTGTGTTTGATTGCTGAGTTTCAGACACCACTGTGCAGAGTTGACTAACAGCATTATGCTGCCTGGTTAATGCACTCAATGGTGCCCACATATTCGATGCTGAGCATCACATATTTGTGAAGGTCATGATTACATAGAAAAGGGGAAAACCCACTCGTGCTTAGTTTGAGTAATTGCTTTGTTCAACAACCAAAGGTAAAATTAAGTGGGTACAGTTGTTACATTGTAGAGATTTTATTAATTTTTGAGGGAAGGTACTGCACTGATTAACTTTAGACACTTAAAAAGATTAACTTCTCTTTTTAATTAATACTGTTGTCCATGGAGAGATGTATTTCACCCATCAACTAATCCCTTTAGCTACAATTGGAATGGGTGTTTTTGGCACCTGCACAGACACTGAAAGAGAATTCATCTAATATTATTGAGTGAAAGATGCAACATTTTATCAAATGCAGAAGTAGGAGCAAAAAGATTGGCATCCCTTGCCAAGAGACAGTAACAGCTTAAAGCTTCTTCGTTTGGAAGGAAACAACCAATGCAATCAGGCTTTTAAACCAAAACAATGCAGACAGTTGGGGGTTCGTGTACACACAAACCTGCCTGCTGATTTCCTTGTTGCTTGCATTCTTTTCTTCTGCCTTTTTCTTCTGGTTGGGTTTAGACAGGAGAAACTCAGGCCAGTAGAATTTTATTACCCAACAAGACTGATTTGGATTGATTGCCTTACATTCAAAATTAGTAAGAGCAGTATAGAAGGTAATGGAACTTTTCTTTATTTCAGTGTGGACTATTTCTGTCAAGTCGCAGGGTGCCGCACTGTCCCCGTGGAGTTGGGTGCTCGGTACACAGACGAGGAATGGTCTCAGCAGCTCATGACTGTCAGTGACTTCATCAGCCAGTATATCATGGATGAGGTCTGTTAAACTCATTTGTTCCATCTCCAAACACAGCAGCATGGTACTGGTACAGACAACAGTTCTTAAAACAAACCTACTCAGAGGTGATATCAAGGGAGGAGGGGGTGTGCTGTAAGCACAGCTCTGAATTAAAAGGTTTGACATATTTTCAAGACCTAAAGCTAGGAATAATTGTTGCAACAATAGATTTGATTTTTACCTATAAGCAAATGTACAGTAGATGGGATTTGATGAATACATACACACATAGATAGATACGCAGCAAAAACCTGACTGGTGGAATCTAAGAATAAGGGATCCTCAGCCAGCAGTGTTGTTCCTCTTTCTCATTAAACTGCTTAGTGAGATTTAGGACGAGATCCAAATTTACATGCCTTGAGGCAGAAAAACACAAAGTTTCATCTGAAATGTCCTTTTGCTTTCACAGATGAGGATCCCAAGCCCCTATTTCCATTTCCTGGCCTTTTGACAGGAAGTACTATGTGCCATAGCAAACTGATCTGTGGTGCACCCTGGATTAGAGTATGGAAGTAGTTCCAGGGTGTGAAGGAGAACTGGTCTGTGGCCAGCAGGGTCTGGCTAGAAAGATGCATTGTCAGCTCCATAGGGAGTCCCAGCTTCCTTCAGTAACTCAAGCTGGATGATTTATTGATTGCGGAGACACACCTACACTTGCAATTTCAACGGAGCTTTAAGTTGCTATTTCTGAAGACCCCTTATACTGTTGAGATAGTTATAGTACTCTGAATAGGACATTGGAAATGGATGTTACCTATAAGTAAATTCTATTCACCTGTGAGTAGATGAACTCACTGTCTTACCTGTATGTTACTCTGTTTTTTCTTTCTCTGCTGTCATTTCAGAACAATGTAGGATACCTTGCTCAGCACCAACTTTTTGATCAGGTAAAACTGAGTGAATGTTTTTATCTTCCTACAGTCATGTGTTCCTTTTGTAGCACAAGTTGTCCCTAAGGATGTTGACTGTACTAGATTGAAGCGCGTATGGAGAATTCACAGAAATTCTTAAGTTTCTATTCCCATAATTTGAAGGAACAGGGGGAGAGGTTTGTTCCATATGGCTGCAAGACATGGAAACAAAACCCTTTTGGGTTGAAGACATTCAATCCTAGTACTGTTTCAGTACAATGTGGCATATACTTAGGGGGATATCACCTGGAATGCCCATTTCATAAGTCAGGGAAGATATTTGGACAGGAAAGTCTTCAACATTGATATGTTTACTATAATTGGAAATGTCATTCCAGTTTACCAGAGCTTAGGTTGGTGGGAGACATAAAAAGGAATCTCACAGAGAAGCAAACATAGTATAGAAGAGATCAGCTGCTCCTTTTCTGTGATGAGCAAGCATTCTTGTGGGTGTCTCTGATTTCTGCAAAAGCAAAGGGTCTCTGAAGAATGAGGAAACCCCTTTCTTTCTCCCACTTCTTCTTCCAACAGTCTGCTCACTAGAACAGAAGATTTGAGAACATTTCCTGCAGATTCCTAGCAAGTCAGCTACTTTTCTCCTATTCTTGCCGGACCAGCCAATCATCTGTTTTCTTTGCATCCAGCCTTGCTTGTCTATTCTATGAATTATGTATTTTGGTAAGTCAGCACATAGCCTTTTTAATGTTTATTTCTTTATGGAAATAGATCCCAGAACTGAAAGAAGATATCAGTATCCCTGACTACTGCTGCTTGGGGGAAGGGGAAGAAGATGACATCACTATTAATGCTTGGTTTGGTCCAGGAGGCACAATTTCACCTCTTCATCAGGATCCCCAGCAAAATTTTTTAGCCCAGGTGTGTACTCTCTGTACACATGCCATTAATGCATGCATTAGAGAAAATGTTTATGGTATGTGTTAGAGACAAGGGAAGCAGGCAACTTGAAGAACAATCCAAGGATAGAGAATATGCAGATACTATTTTGCTATTTTATTGCATTTGTCACTACTGCAACTTAATACTGATTGTAATCTTGTAGACTACAATTGTTGCTCATTGAGAGACACCATTACTTACCCTTGTTTTACAGATGACAGATAGAAATCACAAGAAACAGCTTTTCCGAGGTCACATGGGATTTGTAACAGAACTGGGAAGAATCTGGATCCTGGCATGTTGTACTAAGGGGTTTTCTTTTTCTGGTGTCATGGTTTGAGCCAAGCCAATCCCCATATCTCATGCAGCTGCTTTCTCCATCCCTCAACCAGCAGGATGAGGGAGAGAATGGGGAGAGTAAAAGCTAGAAAACTTGTGGATTGAGGTTTAAGCCCACAGCTTCCAGTAATGCCAGTGCCAATTAATGACCAATGAAAAACATTTATTTTATTATATACAGGTATTTGGAAGAAAGTATATCCGTCTCTATTCACCACAAGATTCAGAAAACCTGTACCCACATGAAAGCCAAATTCTTCACAACACTAGTCAGGTAAATAGTTGCCTGAAATTTTAGTATCAGTAATGGTATCTTGTCAAATCATATTTGAGTAAAGACATGCTTCTGATGATTGGTTTTTTTATAGGTTGATGTGGAAGATCCAGATTTGGTCAAGTTTCCAAATTTCACAAAGGCTGCATTTCAGTCCTGCATTCTGATGCCTGGACAGATTCTGTTTATTCCAGTTAAATATTGGCATTACGTGCGATCGCTTGAACTCAGCTTCTCTGTTAGTTTTTGGTGGTCATAGCTCTGAAAGGTAATCAGCAGCACTGAAACTGGAATTAAAAATCAGGGAAGAAGCATCTCTCTCAGGAGCCATTAGAGATGGAGCAAAACCAAAAACCAACAAACTCTTGCTAAAGCATGGAGAATTAGTCACAATGGATAAGTGGAAAGATGATACTGTAGCCACTTCATTTTTGCAGATGTTTCTAGTAACTCCTAAAGAGCATATGTTAGGTCATTGTTTTGTGTATGCATCCCTCAGAAACAGCCTGTGTACGGGTACTGCCAGGGCTCTGCCTGAGCCTCTGAAAAAAACAGGTGTTATCTCCTACTTGGATTTAGTAACACTAAACCCTGGAGTTAGCTAGAGAGATGGTGCTACCTAAAGGTTCAATCCATTAAAAAATTAAGCTAACAGCAAGCAAGGTACCAGTCTCCTGCATGGAAAAAGTTACTCATGTCCTGGTTCTGGCCAGGAGAGGGTTAATTTTTGCAGTAGCCAGGAGGGGCATGGCCGAGACGCCGAGGTTATTCTGTATCACCTCGAGCTGCCACTGCTTCGGTTGGGGGAAGGGACGGGCTCCTTTTTCTCTTAGTGATTGAATCTGTGTGTGAATCTTTTGTCTCTCTTGTACACTGTGTTATCGATAGTGTTGCTATTACTGCTCATTTTCTTACTCCATTGCTGTTTCCAGTAAATTGTTCTTACTGCAACTCATGTTCTTTATCTTTTGGGCCTCCCAATTCTCCTGTCCATGAGGGGAGAGGTAGGGAGTGAGCAAGCATCTAGTGGTTTGGAGCATTTTGGTGGGAACACTAATTTGGGGAGTAGCATTCCTAAACCACAACATCATGTTAAAGCCTAGAACATAACTGAAGTTAATCCATAGTTTAATTGCAGTTAGATAACCTGAAGTGTAATTATACTTTGATTAACCATCACCTGAACTGCTGCCACAGCCTTTCTGCAGTGTCACACATCTCTACCAAGGACAAGAATGCTGCCATTTCACTGTGGTGTCTGGCAATAGCCAGTCTTTGGCTCCTTTCCAAGTCACTTCTAAAGGAGAAAGCAGCCTTACTTAAAACTGGAGTCAGAAGTGCCAGGACTAAAAACCTAAAGAATCTCAATATGGTAATTTTTTCAGCACTTTACAGGCATAAGCTAACATTGCCCCAAGTCCAGTTCTACTGCTTACCAATCCTTCTGTGGCAATCCTCCTTACAGAGCACAGCTGTGTGATCTGGCCTTACATCAAGACAAATTCTTCTGCACCTAAAGAAGGGACAAAACCACAGTGCCAACTAGAAGTGTTCCAACTGCAGCCCTAAGTCAGAGACTCAGCCTACTGCCTTCCACATACTGCACTGATTTTTCACCTGCTTGAGGTGCTACAGCAGGTGTCACTTCCATTGCACAAGTGAATTTGTATTGTCCCTGTACAAACAGGGAGCACTTGCTGAGAAAGGCTTCTTTCAAGAGTTCAGCTCTATGTACCAGCTTGCAGGGCTGACTAAAACATTTCCATCTTTCATCCCCAAACTTGCACTCAAGAGTCCCAGCCCAAGAATATGGAGAATTACAAACACAAAACAGCCTCCAAGAAAGCTGTGAAGGAATTACTGAGAACAGGAACATCAATGATAATTTTATTTTAAAATTCTTAGAACTTTAGAAAATGAGTACAACTGAGCATTGTTGCTAATGAATACAATAAAGTCTGGCTATTCTGCCTGAGTGGGGGCAAACAGATGTCACTGACATCAAGTTTAACTGGCATCATCTAGAGCCAAGAATGGAGCTCTGTGGTGAGTCTGGGAGCCCATCCGACTCACACCTGTAAAGAAAACCAAAGGAAGGTTAATGGACAACACACAAAAATTAGGTAATACTGTATAACCTCCTTTTCTAAAATGCTTTGCATATTCCTCTGTTGCTGTTTACAATGTCCAATTTCACTGGACAAATGCAGGAATTCCAAAGAGATTCTTAGAAGCTTGGTATTTCCAGAAGTTTTAGTGTCATGGGTCATGTGTGCTTCTATTCCTTCCCCCCTCCCCCCCCCACCTCCTAAAGATACTTATTAAAAAATATGCACAGGGTCTGCTATGCCCTTGTGTCAGTCTTTGGGCACTGTGGGGGCTCAATGCTGCCTGTGTGGTTTAGTATCTGAAACATACCACTGAAGTCAGAAATAGCTGATACTCGGTTATAAATAATATGACCAGTGCCACTGAACATCACAGCCCATATCCTAGTATTATTACATTCACTTTTCTTAAAAATACATTGCTTGTTACCTGGAGTGTCACAAGACCAGAATTCATTACACTTGGGACAGCGGGGTTCAGTCTGGCCTCTGAAGTACTTTCTGACACAAGGTAAGTGCATTCCAATTCCACAGGATTCACATACTTGGCTCTGAAACCAAGAGTGTTGATTCATAAAACCTTTCCTTTAATTCAAGAAAAAGTTGTTATAAAAACCAGCAGATATGCAATGCTTTGTTCCAAAGAATGGTTCCCACAATACGGGTGGTGGACACACTCAACAGTCAAAGCTGGTAAATGGTAAAAGGAGGTATTTTTCTGTAAACTAGGAAATACTATTTCTCTATATGGACAAAATTTAGCTTCAAAGACAACAATTCCAGTGCAAGAACGGAGACTAATTGGGATGGAAAGAGTAACATGGACGCATGTTAGTTGGGCAAATCAGGAGATGCAGGTTCACAGAGCAAGAAAACATAGCAGTTTTGGTATAGGAATCCGGGCTGTAACTACTTAGGCAAGATGGAACAGGTAACATCTCAGCTATCAAAACACACTGCTTTAGCATGCTCTACATAGCACACATGTTCCTTCTGAGGTCCAAACACAAGCAATTCCTGAATTAAAATCCCAGGACCAAGAATGAATGTGTCACACTATGACCTCTATTGGCAAGGCCCAAAGAGGACACTGCTAACATCTCACTGCTAAACATCTTTCAGCATAGGGCATTCATCTCTAACATGGTTTGGAAAGCCAGACAGTACAACCATGTTCCTCATTGCAGGAGTGCACTTTTCCAATTTTATACTTGGAGACACTGCTACAAGACATTTTTATTTCTAAAGACAGAAGATAAAATGCATAAAATGAAAAAAGAAATTTTAGAAAAGTTATTTTTACAAAATATATAAGCACCGTAACCAGATTACAAGACCAAGATTATACCTAAGGGGAAGCATCACAAACCTCAGCTATGACCATGCAAGTCCATTGGCTGAGGTGATAAAACATGTTACCTGGATGGCGAGGCTGTGACAGATGTTACATTTCCTTGCCACATCCTGATAGTTGCTGAGAATGTACTGTTCCATCTCAATTATGCAACGAGTATGCAGAGTATATTCTCCATTTTTCTAAGGAAACAAGTGTTGAGATGAGGAATTTCTTTTAACTTCTTTTACCTTTTTTTTGACTTTGCTAACCACCTGTTAACAAGCCACTTTTTCCTACCATCATGTAACCAATATGCTGGTAGAATGCAATGGCAGAACACTTTTGAAATAGCAGAACTCCTTTCTTTAGAGGAGCAGAATAAAAATCCCACATCTTTAATAGACACCTAGTCCTTGGGAAGCATAGATGAGCAAGCATGCCCACCTTAACAGAGGCATACTGTTTTGGGATCCTCCATTTATATGTTAGAGGAAATTCTCTTGGCTTTCAACAAAATCTAGACATTTCCTGCTTGACGTATCTTTAGAAATATCGGCCAAATCAACTTAATATGTAAGTAACTGTGCCAGCAGGTTGGAGATCTATGATGCAATGACTCCAGCACAAAAGGGATTAAGGTCTCACTTGGCAAGCAACTGCAGTGTCCACATGGTGAGCTCATCTCCACTGCTCCCTCATAAAACAAAACCATGTAACCATGGTGTAACCATGTGCACAGTGGCCCATGTATTTCCGGTATAGGAGTTTTCAAGATGTCTGGCCTTACCCTTTTTCAGGAAATTCTAAATGCAACTAACAGCACTGATCACTCTGAAGATCTTTCCCCAGCTCTTGTTCCAGGCTGAAGTATGCTGTGCTGTTGTGTACAAAGGATGTCTGTGCATCACTGGGCAGGACTGGACACACAAACCCACCTGGCTCAGGTACAAGAAACTGAAACCATATGGTCCTGCACAGACCTACCCAAGGACTTTTTCCTTGTAACTCTACTTCCTTTTCTGTAAAAATCACTGGAGCAGCAATAAGCATGGACCCCATAAGACCATTTGTGCCATCATTCATTCAGGAAGAGCTCCAGTCTCAGCTACCACATCTGTAAGAACATGGTAGCTGGATCCATTGAACTACAAACACTTGAATGCAGTTACCTCAGAGAGCCACTTATCCTCCACGAAAGCTTTCAGCACTTGTTCTGCTTCCTTTTTCTTCATTTTCTTTGTCTTAAGTTGGTCAGCCAAGTTTAAAATATCTGTAGATGAGGCAAAGCCATTTTCTGATAAAATTATTAGATCCATCTACAAGAAGAAAACATTACCAAGTATTAGAAACACTGCAATTTGGTAGACACACCTTACAGTAATGTGTTGACGTGCATTTTTTTAGCATCGACGTATGTGAGATATACTACAGTATGTGGCTTGAACCAGAATTGTAAAACAAAGGCCAAAAGCTGAAACAATCATTGTACCCTTGACAGTTTTGGTCTTTTCCAAGAAAATGTTTCCACAAATAGAAGTGTACTGCCTAAATGAAGCTGCATTCAGGGACCCCTGGACACACTCAGTGGTTACAGATCCACTTCTTTTTATCTGCTCTTTGTCAAAGATCTTTTGAGGGAAAACCTCAATAATCATAGACAAAGGTTTACACACAAATAAGCAAATTCATTTTGTATGTTCCTAGCATTAAAAACTACTGTATATCACTAAACTACTGAAGCCAGTGAAAAACTCAGCAACCATGACTGAAAATCCAGAAGAAAGTTGTTTGTGTAACTAAAAGTACAGTGTCAAGTCCCTAACCCCAAGGAGCCGACCCCTGGTGCTGATTTTGCCTTACCCATAACTGACTTACAACAGCCATTACTTGCACATACTTTTATCCCTGCCCACCCATCCATTTGATCTCAGATAAACTTAGGTAAAATGGCAACTGTTTTCTCAACCATATCTCTATTTCCATTTTCATTCATTTTAAGATGATGCCTTCACAAATAATATGATTTACTAAGTGATAACTGACATACTTACTGTTTTTCTGAACAATTCTAATTCCATTTCTGTGTAGTCAGATGCCATTTTAGTTACTTCAGTTTCTGCCAAATTCACCTACAAAAAAACAAACTGGTATAAACTGCTGATGTAGTTTCACACCAGAAGCTGTAAAAACACCCCTGAGGTTAAGAATACATCATCTTACAATTAACATAAATGTTAGTTATTTGAGGAGCACTTGATGGTATTCAGGTTCTTACTTTACAACCCCTCATCTTCCAGCCTCAAAATCTCCATAGCTGCCTCTGCCCAGATGAAGTCATTCCACAATCCAGGCTCCCAGAACTGACCAGAAGGGCTGCAGCAGAGCTGACGCATCACAGGTGCTAGACAGCAGCAGGAACTGTTATCAGTCACCTTTTTATCACTGTGAAAACCAGTTGCCCATGTTTTCTACTCTAACTGCACATGCTACTGCTATTAATTAGTAGCTCAACTTAACTGGCCAAAGGAAAGGTTAAAAGCAGCAGTTAATGTTGGAATACCTCCGGTACGATATTTTGGAATTACGAGATAACCTTCTCTGACATGCACATTGCAGATCATCTGGGGAAACAACGTATAGGCCACTCCTCAGGAACCCTTTCATGCTAGGTTGATTTTTGAAAGGGAGAAAAAGAAAACTGATGTTTCTCTCGGTTTTCTACTTTAAAAATCTCTCAGTAAAGAAAGTATCCTGTGGAAAAAGCAATCTCACTTCAGCACTTAAGCAATGTTTATGCTAAGTAACTCCAACACTGCTGTCATCCCTGCTGCCACGTCCTATTCCCACACAGCTGGGCTGCGACAGTTTATCCTCCCAGCAGCTCCTGCAGCCACTGCCAGCCCCACACAAGGACAGCACAGCAGGTACCTACTACAGCATAGTGTGCTCTCCCATCATCTTCCGATATTCCCTTCCGGATCTGCATAAACAAAGGCTGCAGGTGGCTATTAATAGTGCTGATGAAATCGTCCAGTTTATCGTGTGCATAGTAAACTGAAAATGAATGAGAAAAACCACAGACAGAGAAAAGTCAAACAAGTACACATCAAGGTAGATCTATGTGAAACATTTTTCTCAGGTAAAAGTGCTAAAACTGCAAAACAGAATTCAAACAGGAATTCAAACTGTTCTATTCAGCAGATATATAATTTCCTTGTGATGCTGTCCCATGGCCTTCAGAGATGCTCAGCTCCTTTAAGATCAACAACCCTGATAAAATAAACAGTACTATATACAAATCCAGCATAATTAGAAGTTAGTTTAATAATTGCTATATTATTTTATCTTTCAGGAAAGAGAGGGAACACTCATATCATTATAGTTTTTTAACTTTTTTAGCTGGTGCACACCCTTCAGAAATCAAATTACTTGTAAGCTGCAC
Source organism: Brachypodius melanocephalos (assembly GCA_013398615.1). Lineage (NCBI taxonomy): Eukaryota > Metazoa > Chordata > Aves > Passeriformes > Pycnonotidae > Brachypodius > Brachypodius melanocephalos. The sequence goes on from VZSR01003816.1 coordinate 13,596,082, forward strand.
CAGGAAAAAACCCAGTTCTTTCATCACCAAGACAGACACACCTTTATCAGTTTCACAGCAGTGCTGGTGTAATTTCCTGGCCTCTGATCCTTCTGTTATCCCATTGGACATCAGAACCTGCAAGAACCGTCGATGAGCATCGGTCATCTGAGCTGCCATCACAGTGCTTCACCAGGCTTCAAGTGCTGCAGGAGGTTTAAGCTGGAATTAATGCTCATATTCATGCAAATTAAGAATACAGCAGTCCAAGTGTACTCAAGATTCCAATTAAAGTCTGTTACATTGAACGAGGGCAAAAAAAGCAAATCCCAAGGTTGTCCTCAGAATGCAGAAGGTGACGAGCCGTGAGGCTCTAGAGGGGTGCAAGAGATAAAGTCCAACTAGTTTTAGCTACAGAAAAGAACAACATAGGCATTGTGTTGTTGCCACCCAAAATCGGGAATAAAACTCCTTCTTAACACCAATGTAGTATTAAGAAGCAAGTAATACTTTATCGCAGCACTGGATGCACAGGGGCATGACTCCTGCTTAACGTGCATAGTTGGCTCAAGGTGATACACATAGTAGTCGCTTGAGTCTGCACAGTTAGTCTCAGACGGTATTCTTGGAGAGTCTTTAGGCATGCCTGAACCTCTAAACGTTGACAATGATCTCCATCCGGTGTGGTCTCCATCGAAGGTGCACAGTATGGTGCTGAGCAAACTGGTTTGGCCCGGTTTGACTCAACGTCCCACTCAGAGTAACCGCTACATAACGTTCCATTAACCGTCACCCTCCCCTGCGGTATTAACAACACTCTGATGCCCCAAACCTAAAAATAACAGTGTTGGGTGCACAACACCGGCTGCCACTCTATGATAGATAAAGCTCCTGCTCCCCACACAGCCTGATTTGAGCATAGTCAATCAGACGGGGTGACTTCGAACACAAAACCATGCCTACAGGTTTCGAAGAACGCCTGACGTAATTAAAGGCAGCTCAGGAAATTCCCTGACCACTGCACCAGCCGACAGCCCGCTTCTGGCTCAGCTCCGGCCTCGCGGCCTCGCCGCTTCGCCGCCCGCGCAGCCCGGGGCCAGCCGCAGCCCACGGAGGCAATGGCCCGGAAAACCGCCCGGCCCGCTAGCCTTCGGCCCTGCCGGGCCTTGTCGGGGCCCAGCGGGACTCACCAAGACACACCGGAGCACCCGCCGCGGTAGCAACTCTTCAACCACCCCCACAACTGCCCGTGCTCAGCACCCCTGCAATGGCTGCGTGCGCCCGCCACCGCCGCCCCGGCCTCGCCCCGCCCCTGGCCCTGCCCCTGCCTCGTCCCTGGCCCCGCCCCCGCCTCGTCCCTGGCCCCGCCCCCGCTCCGTCGCCGCCTTGCCCCCGGCCCCGGCCCTTCCCCGTCCCCGTCCTTGGCCCCGCCCCGCCCCGCCCCGCCCCGGACAAATGTAGCGCAGGGGCGGATGACGTCGGGTCGGGCTTAGCTGGAGTCACGTCCGGGATTGGGAGCGCCCCGATCCAGGGCCCGGCGCAGGGGCCGGTAGAGACAAGGTACGTCTGGTGTCAGGACCCGCTCCTTCTCGTTACTTGCGCTTGGCGCGCCGTTTGTGCGGTCTGTGTTTTCCTCCGTGCCTGTTGTGGGAAGAGCGGAAAGTCCGTGCTCCCTCCGGAGCTTGGGCGAGCGGAGGTCCCGGGGCCTGTCCCGTGCGGCGGCTCCGGCTGGAGCCCGCGGGCAGAATCGCATCTCTTTCCTTCAGATTGTTAAACTCGAGCGCTCCTTTTACAATATTTTAGACAAAAGTGGTACAATTCTCCCAAGTGTCGTTCCCGCCCGACGTGCTGCGCGCAGCAGCCGCGCCTGTCCCGGGCCCGCGTTCCCGACCGGAGCCGTTCCCGGCCGTGCCCAGCCCGGGGCTCGGGGGCCCGCCTCGCTTCGGAGCGATTCGTGCTGAGCGCCCGGAAAGGGCCGGTTTCTCATCAGAAGGCATTACGCTCTGCACGGGCTTTCTTTTCAAGATTTGGTACAGAATCTATTGGTGAACCTTTTGCTTTGCCATGTACCGCTTGTCTGTTTTTATTGAGCGTTTGTAGCCAGTCCTTTAAACTAGAGAGTGAGACAAGATGTGCCTCAGTTTAAAAAAAAGGCAGTTTTAAACAGGGAGTGATGCTTCAGCTGTGCAATTGCAGCAACGGTTCATTAAGCATTCTTGTTTAATATCTGACCTCTTGGTTTGGGCACGAGTTTCTCTTCTTATATAACAGTTTTGCAGATTATACCTGTTAAAGAAATGTAACCCAAATTTTCTTAAAAGACCAGACCAAAAGTTTTTCTTGATAGTGAATGAAATAATTTTAATCACATCATATTTTTTCAAGAAACAGAAAGGGTAAGTGATCAAAACATGTTGCTTGTGCCAGTAATCATGTAGATCTGCTTCTAACCCTGACAGAGATTTCTTTCCTAGTTTTGGGGATGTGACTTATGTTTTTACAATTTACTTTTCCTCAAATATATCAGAGTTACTAGGTTTGCTACAATTTTAGTATTGTCTATATGTGTTACATACTTTTTTAAGACTGGTATTTCATTGTCTGGTTAAAGAGTTTAACAGGCAGAAGAGCTCTGGATGTTTTAAAATTTTCTCCTTTTGCAGTTTCATTAAAGCTCTGTCTTAACTCTGTTTTCATGCACATCTGCAGATCCATTCTCCTATGAGAAGATGGTTTTGGTCTGCCATCTGCTCATTTGGACATGCTTATGTGTTTCAGGATTCTCTGCCAAAGTTTTAGGAGTTCTGAGAGTTTCTTGGAACTCCAGTCATGTGGCAGTATTACCTAATAGTGGAAAGCAAATGCTTCCTGTCTTGGGACTTCCAGGAAAAAGGGAAATGAAGGAATTTATTTTTTTTTTTATGTCAGAGCAGTTGGCTCTTTTTTCTGAACAGCGGCAAAGGTGCCTGTGTTCTTTTAAAAAAGATTATGCTGTTTAGTCCCATTTCAGAATGGGACTATTCTCAGAATATGAAAAACTCAGCTCTTGAGTAATAGTTTTCTCAAGCTGCATTATTTTCCTTCTCCAAAGTTGTTCTGGTTATATCATGATTAGGTATGTGTTTTACAACTTCTAATTATTTAATGTTTTAATGAATCTGCATTCTGTTGGAGCAATGCTCAGAGTTCTTTGCTTTTTTTTTTTTTTTTTTTTTTTTTTTTAAGAGGGTAATACTCAGATTATCAAGGTACTGGTGATAGGACTTGGAAAACATTTTAGTCAATAGATTGGACACTTCATTCTTAAATTCTTTTACTTATCTGAGTGGAATCATAGGGCTTTGGTGACAATATCACTGATTTTGGTCTAGTGCTTGCCGTTTTTTACCCTTTACATACTAGCAACTTTTTTTTCTGGAAGCTCAAGAGACTAGGTCCACTGCCAATGTCAGTCCTGTATCGTCTGTAATTAAAATTTTGCAGAAAAGTCTTCTAGCTCATTTGTATTCTCCTTGTTCTTCTACATGTCTTGTTCCATGAGCTAATTTTAGGGGCCAGTGGTGGGAAACAGGTACAGCAAGGGGTCTGAATTCTAACATCTAGCAGAGTGGTAGGAAAAACTACACCTTTACCTTAACTGAGAGAGGGATGTAAACTTACTATGTTTTCTGTTGGCAGAATTGCAGCATAGTTTCTTCTACTGAACCTGACCATTGTCAATAATGGCAAGACTCCCAAGTGCTGCACCATATACGCTGTGGATCCTTTTCTTTTCATATACAAAAAATGAAGGTATGTTTGTCAATATTTCAAATTACTATACCAAAGTTTTTCTTCACAGCATTTTTCCATGACCACTAGGTAACGCTGTTACCACTAATTAACTACTATAAAATTTGTAACTTCACATGTCAGAAATATCCCTGTACTAGAAAAAAATCTTAGATTTTTTTTTCTTTATATTGACCTTTTCTATAGAAAATTGCAGAAAGGAGAAGCAGGTTTGGAAAGCCATCTCCTCCTTCCCCACTCTCTGATGTGCCCTGGACACCTCCCTGTGTGTGGCAGGGTCCCAGGCAGTGTCCTGCAGTGTCCTCTGGCTGCTGTGGTTTTTGTGGGGCCCCCAGGGAGCCGCGCTCCAGCACCGCCTGCAGGGCTGCTGGCACTTTGTGCTCTCCAAAGCCCCAGAGTGGCTGCAAAACCAGCTTGCCTGGCTTAGAGCAGATGTGGCAGGCCCTGTCAGTGGGACACGGCAGCTCTGCCTTGTCCCTGCACGGGGCCGGGATGTCCGTGTGTCTGTCCCTTGCCACCGCCCTCTCAGCCTGCAGGTGCATCGAGTGCTGCTGGCTCCTTAAGGGTTGTTTCATGAAGCTTGGTTGACAGAAGCTGAGTATAAACATGGGTTGTTTTCATTGCATCTTTTATGATGTTTGATTTTAAATACTAATTATATATATATATAGAGAGAGTAATGGTTTTCAATAAAGCATTTTTATTTTCTGGAAAATGAATGTCATGCTTTGCTTTCTGTATTTTTTAAACTAGTTCCACAGTAGTCTATAGTTTCTTAGATCTCATTTTGTTTTGTTTTATAAAGCAAACTAAAATAGTTAAAAGACAATTTAAAATACCCTGTCTCTAAAAAAGAAGGTTTATTAGCTACTGTCTCATGTACTATGAAACAGTGCAATTTGAATTAATGAGAAGGATCAAGGTTTGCAAGAGCACATTGGCAGGGTTGTTTGATCTAGGTAATCCCACCTTTTCATTTCCCTAAATGATCTTTAACAAAGTTTATTTTATTGTGTTTTATTTGGGTTTGTTTGCCTAATTAACTACACATTTTAAGTTTCTTAAGCATTGTGTACCCTTTGAGAATTAAAAAAGAAATTCATTATTTCAGTTCCCTCTTTTAACTGTACAAACTCAGAACAAACCGTGTACTGTATATGATTTCGAAAGGAAATTCTTAAATATCTGAGCTTTAAAGAAAAAAAAAAGGTGTACCAGAAATGGAAAAGCAAGAAGGTGATGGGCAAAGAGCAGAGAATATAATTTAGAGTTCTGAAAAGACATGAGGACACTGAATTGCAAGATGAAGTAAAACTGTTAGTTATCGTAGCTTAACAGAGCAGGAAGAGCTTCATTTAATTGAAGTATTCTTGAAAGTGTAAGATGATTAACACATTGAAAAATAATATCATTCATTTTTAAGGGCCTTAAATTGGTAGTACTTCTGTTAAAAGTACATTTTAAAGTGAGAAAAGGAAACTAGCAACAAAATTACGAACGGCAACCAAATATAAACAACAAATATATCAACAGGGTAATGATTATTGTAAAATAAAAAGCAGCATGGCCGTTAAAGTGTTGCAGAAGTTTGACTTGCTGCTTTTTTGATGAGTGTTAAAGAATTGGATACCATGCAGAAAAAAAGGCAACCTAACATGGTACTGCCATCCAGAAAGAACATAACAGCAAAAGTTCTTGTCTACAAGATAAATATTTAGCCTTAGTAACTAAACCAAAACATTTTCTAAGTATCTGAACACTAATGAAACCATGAATCACAGTCAGTTCTAGGTTTATAAGCAGTCAATATACCAGACAACTTAGAATCCAAATTTTATAGATTCCATTGTGCAATATACCATGTCCACTAAAAGGTATCTGATCATCAAATTTTACATTTGCAGATCTTGTACTGTATCAGAGTATGCAGAAGTTGGATCATAGTAAATAACACAAGTGAATTACGGAAAAATAGAAATGTAGGGAAGATAAAATTAAATTAGGTGCTTTCAGCAAAAAAAAAAAAAAGCTTGGGATGAATAATCTGAAATTTAGATACCCGTTGGAAGGAATAAGCCTGTGAAGCAGAAGTGGCTGAAGAACTACCTTGCAGGATGTGAATAGTTGGCAACCGAGTCTTGAATTTGCAATGTAAATGACCAGCGTGAAGAGTTGGTAGTGTACTGGACCACATACACAAAATTCAGTCTTGTATAATTGCCACAGAAAATCTTCTAGCAGAATCCCTTTGGAAAGGGATTTCTTAATTAATAGGATTCAAAAAACCAGTCAAAGCTATTTTAATTTTTTTTACAGGAGATTGATGTGTAAAGCAGAAAAGGATTTGCATTTGTACAGCTTGTGCAAGAAAAGAGAGAAACTGTTATTATTTACCTGTGAAAGAGAAGTCAAACATCAGAAAAGGCAAATAATTATCATGGATGATAAACATGTTAGTAATTTCTAGCTATTTTCTAATGATCTCATTCCAGGGTCCAGTACCAGGGCTGGCAAACTGTTAGTCCAAATAACAACATGAACTTACTGTCATCTAGGTTCTCCTCTTCTGTTCTGTGTACCACTCTTGTGGAGCACACTGAAGTAATGGAAGATGAGGCTGGAAGGGATACTGAGGATTGTGGATTCTATTTCAGATTCCAATTCTAACAAAGAGATTTTGACCCATATATTCTACTTTTGGGGGTTTTTTTCTTAAATGCTGCCAGTGAAAATAGTTATAAATTTGAACATTAGAGTGCAGAGATTCTGCGCTTTCCTGTACCTCCTCAGTGCCTGGCTCCGTGTGACTCAGTCTCTCCTCAGTCTTGAGTGCTCTCATAGCAATGACAAGTAGAAGACAGAATAGGAAGTACTGAGTGAAATGAAGTAAAGGTATCTAATAGAAGAAAGACTGTGGCAGGAAGATCTTCTAGGCCCTAGGGAGTTGCTCTGGGGAGGCAGAAGGTGTGCATTTGGGAAGCTTAGAACATTGTAGGTAAAGCACAAGTCATGACTGTAAGCAGTGATCCTGGTCTGACTCGGTTAATTATCTGCATTTTGAGTTTTGAACCTTTTGTATTTAATAGGTGGGACGATGCTGTTTTGTAATTTAATGCTGATGTGTTTTAAATAGAGCTATTGGAATCAGGTTTTCTGTTCTTTGAAGTCTGTGTTGGCTGAGATGTGCCTTTCTATCTCAATATTACTACTGCAGACTCTTCCTCTTCAAAACCGTAGACATTGTCTCCAGAAAGGTGAAGACAGTCTGAGTGCCCCTCTCTCCATTTACCCAAACACAAAAATAATATTTTCACTTAATTTGTAGGTGTGTGGCAGCTCTGTTTAGATGGAAAAGTTAATATTTCTGCTTAGTCCAATATAGTCTTTTGATCATCTTGCTTCTCATTGTGTGCTGCTTTTCCCTAGTTATGACTGCAGGACACATACAAGAATTTGCATGCTTCACTGACTATGACAAAGAGCTGGTTTGTCACTGGAAGGTGCCTGCACAAACCAATTGCTCCAAAGAATTCCTGCTCTGCTACAGCAAGGAAATGTCTTCTGTGTCGTAAGTGTTTAATAAGATGTTACACTGCCATTGCTAGAGCTTCATATGTCCTATAGCCACTACTGGCTTTAATTCCCTCCCTCTACTGTGAGTGTCTGGGACAAATTGTGCTTCATATTATTCCTCTTAAATTAAAATGGATTATTTCCTTTAAAGTAAAATGGGTTTCTGCAATTAACAGCACTCTTTGTTCAGTGGTCTACTCTTCTGTAAAACTTTCTGCTCTCTTAGTACAGCGGAGGGATCAAGTCTTACTGATAGGAGTGGTAGGGATCTTAAAAGTTTACAAAACTTTAACTTCATGCAAAATTTTACCTTCTTCATGAGAAATTGCACTTGATTCACTGGTCTGTAGCCTGTGTGAGAGACATTTTCCTTTGGAGCCCAGGTGATTGTCTCTGCATACAGTCTAACTCCATGTTCAGGCACAGACTGTTGTCCCTGTTCTGAGCTGGGCCAGTCATCATCTCTTACAAAAGCTGCATCTGGGTTCTCCTGTTCCTTGCTGCGTGATTTCACCACACCAACATTCAAATAACCTTGCTCATACACTGCAATAAACATGTTCCTGTGCTAACAAGCTGTTAGTGTGTGCTTTTGGAAGCTGAAGTGTGACAAAGGATGGTATTTGGGATCAATCATTAGCCTTTCTGTCAGATTTTTCAATTGTGTGATGCAGATACCCAGGGGATGGCTGGGGAGGGTGGGTTGTTTGGGGGTCTCAGTTTCGTTTTGGAAACATTTCTGGGAACTGACTTCTTTCAGTTTTGATTAGTTATACATGTTAAGAAACTTGATTTCACCTTTTGAAGGAATAGTGTGTCACATTCTCTTAAACATCACATAAATTTGTGCCTGTTTTTCAGAAACACGTGTGTTCCTGGGAATGAAAGAGACAGTTTAAGGTGCACTTGTACAATATATCCAGATTATTTTGTATCAGGTCTCACATATATTCTAGCCCTACAATTCAATGGCACAGATATGTGGAACTACAGTGTTACACCAGCCCTTGTTGGTAAGAACTTGTTTACTTTGTCACTGGCACATCTGGTTCCAGGCTTTGCAATCATAGCTAACTTCTCGTTCATGTCACTAGAACAGTTTTTGCTTGTCAGAGGTGCAAAGTGTCGTGGTGGCTTAAATGCAAAGTCCATTTGTTTTAGAAGCCTTATTCTGGATTAGATTCTTAGGGAATTAATGTAAGTAATGTAATGGGGGAAGCAGAGAGTGATTCTTCCTCTAGCTGTACCCTCTCAGCTATGAGCCAAAAGGAGTTTGAGGTCTTAGATTATGTTTAGTGCATTTTACTTGTGGCTTACAGGATGAAGAGGAATCATGCTACTTTCACTTTCCAGAAAGAAACTAGGTTATCCATACTGAAATTCCTCCTATTCCTGTCTCTGTCATACTCTGATTTTTCATGCTAGTTGAATCATGCTAGGTGAGCAGAAACTTTTTACAGTAATTGCTGTTGGATTTTAACAACCAATGGTAAAAAGTTAAAGAGAGTGCTCCTAAACAGGACAGAGTGTAGACACAGCTCATGTCTCTGCCCTTGATTTGGTCAGAACAGTGTGCTTGTTGCTAACACCTGTCACCTTAGAGAAACCATTTTCATACCTTAGGCAGGCTGGTTCTTTTCAGAATACTTGATTGATGCTGCTGCTTATGTGCTAAATAAGCAGAAGTCCGCATTGATTTCCAAGAGACAGGGAGCTAGGACAGCTTGGCTGCCACGTTGGAGCTCTGTGCTCACCCAGCCTCACAGCTGCTACTGTCAGGGCACAGGTTGTTCCCCTCTCTCCAGGCTGAAAGCTGCATCCATCCACACCAAAAGGCTGTGCTTCCAGTTTGTTCAGCCAGCTTGAACAATCAGTGCTTGTTAATAAATACCCTGAAGTTGCTCAGGTTTGGCCTCTCTATTCTTGTGCTGCAGCATGGTAAAAAGGGCTAAGTGCAGTGACTGCGATGATATTCTGGTCTCTGATGAATGCTTCTCTCTCTGCTTCTCTCTATCAGTGCTCTCCCATTACCCTGTTCTGTGTTTTTTAACACACAGTTAAGCCGAGAGCCCCCAAAAATCTTGCCATTGAGAAAGCTGAAAATGGTAACTTCAATCTAAGTTGGGAGGAGAGCTACTCTCCTCCATCCCGGCTCTCTGGACAGCCAGTCATCTATGAAGTGAAATACTGGAGGAAGCAGCACCCAACAGAGGTAAGAGACACCCAGTCTCTTTGTTTTCTGTCTCTGGAGCTTTAAGGTTTAAAAAGTCCTCTAGAGAGTTACTTCATAAATAGTAATGTTAGGGCCAGCCAGAGCCAAGCCCCGTGGTGTTCTGTTCCTGGTTACCCACTTGCCACAGTTCACTTTACCCCTAAGATGGTTCAGCTGGATGTCAGAGGATTGAAACTCTTTTGACTGCCAGCCCAAAATGGTCTGCTGCTTGCAGTAGATAGGGGAGAGATTGAAAATACAATGCTTCTGTCCCCTGGACTTCATTTGTTTCCTACATACCAGGAAGCTGGAGGTTGGTGGCTCTGTGGGGAAGGTGAGGCACTTCAAACACCTTTCTGAATAATCCAGCTTTTCAGGGCTGGGCTTCTTCTCATAGCAGAAGAACATGCATGGTGGAAGGTAACATGCCACCTGCTGATGACATGAACTGCAATATCATACACAGTCATTCGTTTGTTCATTTGTGAAAGGTCACTGAAACACATAACACTATTGATATTTAGTTGCTGTCACTAACCCTTCACCCTGTAAAGAATTCAAAGTGAACTTCCTCACTTTCTTTTCAGGTTTCTGTAAAAGCAATTAACTACCAGGCAAAAAGCTTTGAGATTACTGCAAGCTCCTTGAAGAGAGGCTATGATTACATTGCAAGTCTCAGGTGTAACTACACGGACTACCCAGCCTACTGGAGTGAATGGAGTGAAGAAGTTGAATTTCACTCTGGTAATAGTGTCAGAAAAAGCAGCTTGGTAAAGGGATGGTATATAGTCTTACATACTCTGCTGCTCTCTTGGGGGAAAGTTATGGAGTCATTGTCTTCGTCATTTTGAATGTAAAGACACTAAACATAAATAGGCAACTCCTTGGGAAACTAAGGAAGCGAAGGCCAAGGGAGGTTGGTTTGCTTAGCCTTGTGAAAAAAAGGCTGAAAGGAATGTGTTTATTCTCTATAAATACTTCATGAAGTAGACAACAGGGAAGTAGAAGAAATATTTGAATTAAACAGCAACATTGATGTGACAGCAAGTGGGTATAAATGAACAAGATCTATCTATCTGTCTGTCTATCTATACAGATAGGCTGCAAATTAGGCAGTATTTTAATAGAGGTATGAGGGTTTGTAAAAATCCCTGAAGAGCAACAGAGAGAACAAGAAACAGCTGCACTAGAGTGATAATGACAATGCCATTTTAGGCACTGTGTGACAGGCCTTGTCCCTGAGGGCTGGCAATACACCCTGGCTCTCCCAGCTCCTGCCACACCCAGTAGCTGAGCACAATCCCTGCCCTAGACGTCTCTGACAGCCTGCACACCAACGCTGCTGGCAGCTCTGGGGGTCTGCTCTTTATGTGCTGGAGGCTTTCTTCTACATCTTCTGAAAGAGCACTTTTTAAGTTGCAGAAGAGCAGCAAATAATTTGGTATTGCCAGTGCTTGCATTTGGATGCACATTCAAATGTGTAAATATTTGCTTGTTTAACAGATTACCAGGTGAAGGCTGAAGACATCCTGCAGATGGCTGTGCCCACATCCTGCATACTGATTGTGGCAGGATCCGTCATTTGTTACTTCTGTTTCACCAAGTAGGTATCTTGCTTGTTACAGAGTTTATAGGGTAACAGTTTATAAGGATGTTAGTATTGCTGTTGATGAGCAGAACGTCTGTAGCACAGAAATCTAATGTTGTGGGTTTTCTCAGCACCTTTATCTAGTTGTCTGTGAGCAGGGATGTTATAAACACAAATCTGTTGCACTTTGTCGTTTTCCAAATAGTCTTTATTAATCTTACTAGAATAGTGTTATTATAGTAGGGGATTGTCAGTTTTGGACCCTGGTCTTGCTGGAGTTCAAGTAATGATGGCTAAATACCTTTATTTCTTCCAAAATTTTTGAAATAGTAATGTGAAAATGAGATCCTGTCTATTTCACATAATTTTAAACATGATTAGAAGAACAAGTGGCGGTCATTGTGCAGAGCAGTCATGTACCAAAGATGTGAACATCTTTGCACTGGTTTAATGAAAAGCAGGAGATGCCCAAAACTAACACTTTCTATTGCTGCAACGCAGATGCTTAAGAGGGAAAGGAGAACAGAGGAGAGAAATGTACACCAATTAAGCCCAACTGCAGTCAAAAGAAGTAATTTTCATTCTTCCCTTGCAGAGTGAAGAAAGAATGGTGGGATCAAATCCCAAATCCAGCAAAGAGCCATTTGGTTGTTAAAAATGTCAAGGTAATCTAAAAGCTTTGCAAAAAATACCCTTTTCTGATCATCAGAAGTAGAATATGTAATAAATTCTATTGTCTGTCTAGTGTACGGGTTACTGAATACAGCTCATAAGTGTCCTAAATCTCATTTGTATCTTTATTAGTTTTCAGTTTTGTGCTATTTGGATGAAATTAAGTTCCCATTCCATGACTTAAAGCAGAATCATATGGAACAACAAATGTAAGTAAGATTTAAAAAAAATCCTTCTGCTTTACAGCGTAAAATTGTTTCCTGTACCATAAACATTAACAGTTCTTTCCTTTTGACTTCCAAAAACAGAAGTTGCAAGGAGTGTCTGGCTCAAAGTTTGTCAAGCCAAAACTTCAAGGGAAAAGATAACATCAGAAATGTTGAGAAATCTTGCAGTTGCCACAGCAAGTCTGGAGAGTGGTTGCCAAAAGGCAGCAGTGTATTTTTAACCCCTGATACAATACCAGTTGAAGAGTGTATAGAAATCTGTGTATGTTTAACAGACAGTGAAACAGAGAGCCAAGAAGAAACTGGCAACCAGATCACCATGTTTGAGCCTTGTGAGAGCAGCATTGTTGCTTTCAGAGGGCATCCTGAGCACAATGAGTTGCTAGCTAACATGTTTGATGCACTCCTTGCAGATGAAAATAACATGCAAGACAATAAAGGCCCAAACGTCCCCATAGCTGAGAAGAAAACCTTAGAGAACATTGTGTCAGAAAATCCGTCACAGCGAAATCCAACAGAAAGTGCAGCCCAGAGTCCGCAACCATGTGGTATTTCTCATACAGCTCCCCTTTTCACCAAAGCCTCTCAAGATGACTACAATTGTAGTACAGTCAGCAGAGAGTCAGAACTATCAGAAGAATCCTTTGAATCTGGCTATCGGAGCTCCAGCATAAATTCTGCTTCTCTGGATGCAAGAGATCTTCAACAAATGGTTCATCAAGGCCTTTTCCTATGTAGTTCTGAAAGTGAGCTTGACTCTGGTGTCCTGATCCAGGAGTCTACAAATATATCATCGTTTGGAACCAAAACAGACAGAATAAACAGCTCTGCAGACAAGAGTTTTGATACCCTTGTGTCTGCGTCCATGGGGTTGTGTGGTTCTGCCTACAAGAGCTGTGACACCCTTTTGTCTCCATCCCCAGAGCCCTGTGGCTCTGCCTACAGGAGCTTTAATGTGCTTGTGTCTGCATGCAAGGAACCAAGCAGCTCTGCATACAAGAGCTTCAATGCCCTTGTGTCTCAGTCGATGGCTAACAGCAGCCCGACCCTGTGCTTTGAAAGCGTGCCTTCCTCACTGCCTTTGAGAGAGTTGTCAGAGACACCAGAGTGCAGCTGCAGAGATCAAAGCACTCAGCCTGCTAGCAACCAGACCTGTTATAACAATTACAGATCTCCCAGCACTGAGCTTGATTTTCCAAACACCTGTTCAGAACATACTGATTTTCTGTCTTTTGCCACACATGCAAATGAAGGTGCTTCAGCTTTTCTCTCAGAGGAAGAAATACATAAGCAAGTAATATATCAAAATGTTCAAAGGAAAGACAATATAATTTCTTGGTCTGTTGCACCTCGGCCATCTAGTTATCAGCCTTTTGGTAGTGCAGGTCAGTGTAACAGTCTGTACTGGGACAGTGACAATGAGTTTGTCTCCCCATCACTGTATGAATCCTTCATTAGTCTGTGCAACAACCTGAGTGAAGCACCTCCAGATACTGCAATCTATGAACCTGACCCAAGGATCAAGGACAGTGTGTGTTTGACTGTTCAGGGTTCTGACTGCACCACTGTCCCAGGTTTAGCATCAAGTGATAATGACACACAGACAAGTGATGGCAGCTCGTGGATCAACAGCACCAGTGAGCTGTCTGGTGATAGCAGTGATGAAAATACCAGCAGACATGAACAGCTGTTGCATTTGTTAGAGATGAAATGCCAAGATTTAAACAGCAGGGAAAGAGCTACAAAGGGAACAAAATGGAAAAGCTTTAACCCTGCTGGTAAAGTAATGCAAGAGAGTGGTGATAATGGACTAAAATACTGACTTCCACTGCCACTCACAGAACCACTTGAGGGAACTTGGAGATGCCGGGGGAAATGAAGAGGTGCTGAAGTATGCAGACAGGGGCGGGAGGTGTGGCTCAGCAGCCAGTTTACCAGCATCACTGGACAGCACTGGGCTAAACTCAGAGGAATTGCAGACCCCTGGTGCTCCATGGCTCAGACAAAGTGTTACCTTGTCATCTTGTGAGTAACTCCCTCTGATTCTTGCACCATTCATAGTGAGGAGTCCAGACTGGCACTTGCAGTTAAAAAAAGACCAGAAGGACTGTTAATGGAAAACAGCAGGAAGAACGAGAAAAAAATGAAACCTGTGCAAACCCTTACTCAAGAGGACAACTGCTTTATGGAGGTAGCCTAGCCACATTTGCCAAGACTGAACTAGTCTTTGGAAATAAACTGTATGGCAAGTTGAATTGTTGCTTGTTACTTCAATCTTGACTGAATTGAGGGCTGCCGTAGGTCACCCATGATTCATTGGGTTGTAGCACTCGTGCCTGGCTGGGTCTGGCAGCTGGGACATGATGCAGACCCCTGGGGGCAATTGGGGTTAGCACCCAGCAGTGGCAGCCACCGCTCTACAGGGACAAAGTCAGAGCTGTTGTCTCCACCTATGAACAATCTCTGAAAGGGAGCAGCAGCTGCAGGAAGCAGGAGTTCTTAGTACAGCTCCTGTGGTTATTGCCCTGGTGGTATGTTGCATGGGGGCACACAAAGGTGATGTGGAATGTGCTGACATACCTGAAAGTGGGATATAGGTGCAGGTCCAAATGGGAGGTGATTGATTTATCACACAGCTTCCATAACTTACTTCTTTTGGGGTGGGGGATGTTGTCCTATGTGCTTAGCCCTGTCTAGGGGTGTATGTTTCAAGACCTGAAATAAAGATTACCATCATTTGCACTTACACAGTGCTATTATTGGTAATTAGTTTCTTGTCTTGTACAAACAAACAGTTACTTCAGCAGCTGTAAAAGGAATCAGGGATTTCTAAGCAGCATTTCTTCCCAGAAAGATTATCCAGTTTGTGGTCCAACACCCTACCTTTGTAGAATGTTTTTTTGGCTTCTTGTTCTTGTCCTGTCAGAATGGGAATTAGCCTGCACTTTAAAGGCAGTATGCACTTCTTGTTGGATAATTATTCAAGAAGTTTTGCTGACAACTTTTCTACAACATAATTAGATATTTCAGTATGGTAAATTCCACCCAGGTATATTGGTGGTGGCATAATACAGTTAAGAACCATTGAATAATGGGTTTTTTCTATTGGAATGTATACATTTATTCTCATTTAGAAAACTCTATTTGTATTCCCATTCATACGGAAGGGAACCATAATGCTAAGCACAGCAATTGATACTGCAAATCTCTCTTCCAGGTTGGTAAAGTAGTAGAGGTATCTATGTACGGACACCAGTGGTGCTTTCTTTCCCTTCTACTCCTGTGCTCTCTCTTGTGCTCTTTGTGAAATCCTCCATGAACACTTGTTCTTGGCTAGAGAGATCTGCTCAGGCCAACTTTGCTGCAGCACTTGCTTCTCTGCTGAGTACCAGCTCCATTCTGCCTTTCCCTGGCTTTTTTCTTCCACATAGGTATGCTCTCCAGTCTCCACATTTCTGTGAGATGGCTTTCTGTGTGGGGTTATTCTTCCATTTCTCTCCCTTCAGTGTTTCTCTGGTGAAATGGAACCTAACTCTCAGAGAAAGGGGATCCCTGTTCCTGTGTCTTTTTATAACCCAGAACTGGAGACAGGCAGCAGGGCTGGGGGAGGGAGCACCATCAGGGAGTCTGGCTCACCATCTCCCTGTGACAGGCATGGTGCCTGGCTGTAGTGCAAGCTCATTTCCATGTTCCATCCTCTAGTCCTGCCACATTTGCCATCCATAGCTATTACCAGGCTGTGAAACCCAGGTGGGTTTCAAGTGACGGATTTCTAGCCCAGGCTGGTGATCTGCCCCTTGCATGGTGGGTGGGAGTTGTGACTTTGAGCTGGCAGCAAGGGGTCTGGACTGAAGTCACCACCTGGGGACCAGCCTGTGCCTGCATGCTTACACAGAGAGAGGCAGCTCACCCTCCCAAGAGAGGAGCTCCAGGCATGTCCTTTTTGCTAGTGGAGGGCTCCTGCCAGGACAGAGAATTACTGATCATGGTAAGCATATATTCAATGGTTTTCAATTTCTTTTGAAAGACTGCCATGCAGGTAGAGGCTTGTGCCAAGTTTTAGCCTAGTTATAGTGCCATTTATTACTTGCTCATAATCCCTCTACCTCCACATCTTTCTCACCTGTCTGTCTGCCAAATACTAGCAACCTGACTCACCATGGGTGAAATAGGTTCCTGAGAAAAAAAAGCTGATGCATTCACAGTTCAGGGGAAACTAGTTCAGATACACCCTTTTTCCATTGCAGAAATGCCATAGCCTTGGCTTCTTTTCATTTCTTTTTTGAACAGAGTTGGCTCCTTGGAAATACGGACCTGTAAGGATCAGCTGTTGGCAAAACCCATCAGTCATGAGGCTTATCATTGCCCATAGAAAACTAACAATAACCACATGACAAGGGTGATGTATAGTGTAGAGCAGGACCTTGAGGATGTGGAGTGAGGTTCTTGGGGTTTAGGGACAAATTAATTTAGGGTGAAGGAGGGGTCAGCTTTTTAAATAGCTTCCCTCTGTGTCTTGCTTTGTGACCCTACATTGTTGAGGCAGGATGTCCAAGTGTTCACCCACCATAAGTTATAAACTTTATATAAGAAAATGAGTTCTTTAAGTCTTGCAATGATAGACCCAAAGGAACAAAGGGTTAGAGAACTAAATGAGGGTTGTAACTCCCAAAACCCTGCTCCCTAAGGTTTACTTTTGACCATGGAATTATATGACAAAACTCCTTAATGAAGAGAGGCTGACAGAACAATTTGTTTTCTCGTAACCATGTATTTTCTGTAGAAAACCTCTTAGGGAACATGATTCATGCAGTCTGTATTCTAGCCCCAACAGAGGTGCTTCCAAAGTGTTTTCTTCGGTGTGCAGTTGCTTTTACAAAAAATAGGTAATTTTTATTACTAGCTATTTTTGCAATGCCCAGGCATGTGTACCTATGCATGCACACAAACACACAGATCATTTTTCACCTCTGCAGATTGCTGAATACAAGGTCTGCCCCAGGCTCCCATGTGATGATGTATCTTGATCTCACATTACCCAGAATTTTAGTTTTTTTCACCACACTTCTGTGACTGAGACCTTGCAGTCATGGCCACAGCCCTCAACGCCTCTCCTACTGCACCAAAGTCACAAGGTCGGAAGCCAAACAACAGCTCAGCAGGAACTTTCTGGTAAAAATGCAGGGAGACCAGTGAACTAGCTTGGTTTTCAACAGCAGGACTATTGTCTTTCTAAGCAGCTTGCTCCAAAGCAAAGGAAAAACAGTCAAGTGAGGAAGAGGGCACCTTCCAGGTACCTCACTAACACAACCAAAGTTAAAGCTTAATGAATTGCCATACCTCAGCCTGAGTGTATGTGTGTATGTTCCCAGAGTGCCTAATAACAGCTATCAGCAGCACTGCTTGATTGCTAAATCCTGAGTGTTTTCATTCCTTGTGACAAGTTTGTTGAGAGAAACTTTGCATCTCTGCTGAACTCTGGCCAAAGATGCTTTGGTCTATTTGTCCCTTTTGCTGTCCTGCTTCCAATCTGCCCCTCCTGTGTCTTTCTATAGTATTAAAATGTCCTTACTGTCCGTTCAGTAAGACTGCAAGATGAAAGGGAAGAAAAACTGGCAGCAGTCAGTTGAACAGAATGGGGAACTGGGTGCTGTGGCATGAGGGGAGGAGCAGCTGTTTTGTTCTTTTTTTGCCCTTAGCCAGAATGCTCTCTATAAAACTGACCACCTGTGCATGTGACCTAAGATTCTATATTCTGAGTGCAGAGAGGCAATTGTCATGGCAAGAATTGTTACAGTGCAGCCTGTGAGCCACAGTCTGTCTTTGGTAGAGGGGTTACTGTGGTAGACCTGCCCCAGTTCATGGAGCATGGCAGGCATCCTAAGGAGCTCCTGGCCCAGTTTAGTGATGGATCAGCCATTTCCTTCATCCTGTCTCTACCCAATTGTAAAGAGCAGGGCATTCATAACAGTGTGGTGTTTGTCCTCTGATTGAAGGCTACCAAGTTGGTGACTAATATATACCACTGGGATTTTCCTACTTGGTGCTGTTTCCCCTGCTCTTAGAAATGGGGAAATTTGCTATAAGCTGAAGGGTTTGAGGTTGACTGCTTCTCCCCAGCTCAGCTACTGCTGGTTTCACTTGCAATGAGCCACCCACACAGCAACAAGAATTATAATGAGGTGAGAAAACACTGGACTGCGTTCTGGGGGTAGAATTTCCACACCTGGGTCAGCTTTATAACCAGTCCCCAGTCCTTTTTTTGATGCCCTGGAGAGAAGGGTGTGCCTGTGAGATGCCCTGTGAGAACCAGGTAGGCATCGGCCGTTGCTGGCCATGGAGCCAGTGCCTGTGGTAAGTAACCAGCTGAGGTCTGGAGGAGCTGGCTTGTACTGTGCTGACCAGTGCACATGTCTGGCAGATCCTGGGCTTGAAGGCTGTGCAGGGCAGTTCACTGCTGGGTGATCTCCCCCCTCCACTGCCTGGCTGAAGTGCTTCAGAAACACTTAGCGTGCTCCTCCACAACATGAGGCGGTGGCAATGAAGCCATGAAATGCCTTGTTTCCTCCACTACAGCAAGAATTAGTATACACAGTTTGGCATGTGCTGACTATTTCATGACCTTATTCTGAGCTGTGCTGGACCCCTGCAGTAGGCACCCTTGTTCAGAAGTATTAGGAATTCTTCCCACTTCTGGTCAAGCTGCCTTTGCTGTTCTTACAACTTAAAACCTCCAGCTCTGCTTCTATATTGGGTTCGTGTTTTATTGGCGGGGGCGGGGGGGAGGGCTACAAGGGTGGATTTTCTGAGAAGCCACTCCTTTCCTGCCTTTTCTCCTAAAGACACAGTAAGTTGCTGCCAGTGACATGAGAAGTCACTAAATGTGTAAATGTGTTAGGACTGCATGTTCTGTGGTTTACAGATGCATCTTGTTGTGTGAGCCCTTTGCTTTGCTTTGCACATGCTGCCACAGCCACAGGCTGAGGACAGCTGGTGTGTTTTTCACCCTGTGACAGGTGCCAGAAGCTGCCTAAGGCACACTCCATTGCTGCACCAGCCCCAAGTGTGGAAGAGCTGCAGCCAGGCAGGATAGGTGGGACATGCTGATTTTTGATAGCTGTGGTAAAACAGAGCTCGATGAGATGCAGATGAGGATCTTGCCATAAATAGCTGTGTGCCCACAGTAGAGTTCTGGTCTTGGTACATCCCCACTTGCAGAGATCTGGGGACAAGCTGGTAGATATTGCCTCTAAGGGAGTCAGTTTCTGCCAACCTGCATGGAAGGAGCAGGGAGTTCTGCCAGTCAGCACTGCCAGCTCAGGTGAGCGCTGTGGGAATGCGTGACAGTCTTGCTGACCTTGTGCAGAGATGCTATGGGCATGCTTTGCATGGTGCAGCTGCAGATGTTGGGTTCGAGCCTGAGCAGAGCTGTAGGTTTCTGTTTCACATGGTCAGGGTCAGTTCACAAGTACAGTCATTCCTGTTTCTCTTTACCAGCATGTGTCTGGTGATTTCCTAAGAGAAGATACCAGCCTCTGTGCAATCTCCTCCATGTGAGCAAGACGTACGTAGCCATAGCTCTGTGAAGGTAAGCCCTTTTCCTCTGGCTAGAGCCGAAGCCATGTCCTCTTACCACAGCTTTCATGCAGTATGGGCTCAGACCTGATGGATATTGGAGAAAACAAGAGGCTGATCCCAGTGTTGGTGGCTACAGAGAGCTGGCAAAGGCAGAAGGGAGGCAGGAGGGCAGGATGCTGGGGTCTCTGCAGGTGACATTCAGTATTCCCCAGACTGAAAGCAATGCACTCCTCCCTCCCCTGCAGCATCCTGTGTCAGCTCACAACCACCACCTGTGGAGCTTTGGTGTTTTTCAACCTGCTGCTTTGCTGACTAACACCTCTGCTTTCTGCCTGGCTCATTCATATTTTAGCCTATTTCCTGAGCTTTGAGGTGGTTTCTTCTATTGCTTTCCCTTCCAGCAGAGCACTGTTGCTTCATGTCTCAGCTGTTCTCCTGCCATTTTTCTACTTATTGTAATGTGTGATTATCTTCCTTCTAAATGTCATCAGCCAGTAATGGTGCCTTTGGCCCTAAAGTTGTGACAGGTCTGTATCTTTGATGCTGCGGGGGATATTGGTTTAATTCTGTTATGACAGGAAGAAAGTACAGAGATAGTACTGTTTCTGTGGAGTTTTTTCTCCCTTTCTTCAAATCTAGTCTCCAAGCGTGACTAGTTTTATATCTAGAGAAAAGAATTGCCCACTCTGAATGTTGTTTTTTGATGTGTATTCTTGCTGATAAGTGCATACAGATGTTGCCCTTCTTCCAGTGATGGCAAAATGGTTTGTGGTCACGAATAACAGAATCTACCAAGCCTTGCCTTGTGTGCCCTTCACACTTGCTTCTTGGTGAATATTACTGCTGCAGGCTGGGCTGAAATTACACTTTCTATGAGTTAAATTTGAAGAAAACAGGCCTTTTGGTGCAACATGTTTACATCTATAAAGCCATTGGTCTTACAGTGATACCAGTGTTCCTGTTTTTAAAATTAGCTCTGTAATATCAAATGCATATTATTGCATGGTCTAAAAGCAGTGTGGCTTGTGACTTCCAGACTATCTCTCTTTGGACTGATCGCACACGATGCTCTTTCCCTCCTTCCTCTGCACAAATAACAGTGTTGGCACACTTTGGAGGGTCCTGTGTAATCAGGGGGCAAAAGCTACACCACTGTCCTGGTGTGCTATCCTCACAACAGAAAGATATTACTACGAGCCTGGGAAATTTCTGACAGCCTGTGGTCTTCTTGGGTTATTACAGCTCCTTGTTCTTGCTCCTGGCTCCTCCTACCTCTACACTGTGCTGTGTGTGCCAAATCCCTCCGTAGTGCTGCTCATTTCCCTCTTGTCCAAGGATACAGTGAGTGTGCATGGGTTCCTTGAAGCCCCTTTAAAGGTATGATTAGGTGAGTTGGCGACACTCCCTCAGTGTCAGCCTTGCAATTTAAAGAGACCTGGCCCAGACACAAGTCGCAGGCATGAGGTATGACAGGCGTGAGCCCCTCACCTGTGCAGGAGCCAGATGACCTCCCTGCCTGTGGTCTGAGGATTGGTGTTGTTGCCCGGATCCTGGGCCCATTTGGGGAATGGATGGAAGCTGAACACAGTGGTGCTTGACTGTCTCCAATGTAGCACATGCTGTATTACGCAGTTTGGCTTGGCCCTTTAGTACCTTGACACTGATGCCTGCTCACTGCACAAGTCTAAGTCACCAGCCTCACTACGACCTTTTAGATATGAGGCTTGTGAGTTTTTATCAGCTCTCCCACCCTTTTCTCATGTAAGAAAGCAAAGCAGTACAGTAATAAGTGTTGTGTGGGTGTTAGGACCTGAATTCATCACCTCCTCTCACCACATCCTTCTGTTGGCACAGTAATACTGATACAGTGGTGACGTCAATCTCCATTTATTGCTGTGTCTTCCAATACACCACGGCCTTTGGTTGTGCACAAGTAGACTTTGCTCTTAGTGCTGAGATCCACCTGCTCCCCAGCTCCCCAGGTGGGGTCTGCCACTGCAGTAATGATTTAGCCAGGCTGGTCACGGAAGTGTTGGAGGGCTGAAATGCACAGAACAGGGCAGGTAATGTCCATGTTTCCACCAATTTTCCCTGCTGCCACTTTGTTCCTGCTTGATGTTGCAACTTCACTGTAAATCTTTCTTATAGCTGATGTGGCTCTTGTGCCCCAGCTGTCATTGCTCTTAGCCTCTGGACAGTCAGAGCATCTCTTTGTCTTCCTGTTGCTTCAGCTTTGTGATTAGATGGCAGTGTGCATCAACAAGGATTTTCAAGAAGAAAGCTTGTTTGAGCATATAACTGGTGGACTGTGTCTTTCACTCTTTTTTGGATTGGGTGCAAAAATTCATTTTCTCATGCCTGGGAATACTGTATTTTTTTCCCTTTCTTTTTTTTTACTTAAACTGAATTCTTAATTAGTTTTGGTCTGGGGGTTTGGTGTTTTTTGGGGGGTTTTGGATTGGTTTTTGGTTTGGTTGGGAGTTTTTTGGGTTTTGGGAGGGGTTTTGTGTTTTTTGGGTTTTTTTGTTTTTTGGGGGCTTTTTTTTGTTTTTTTGTTTTGTTTTGTTTTTGTTTGGTTAGTTGGTTTTTGTTTGGGGTTTTTTTGTATTTTTGTTGTTTTAGGGTTTTGGGTAGGGGGAGTTTGTTTTGTTTTTAAGTACATACATTTCCTGGAAACACTTCAAACTGTGAGGTTAGGCTGCATCCATGTTTGGCAGCTTATAGCATCATATTTCCAGATCCTTAACAAAAATAATTCTCATAAATGTCTGTCTGTATTGGTCCTATTTCCTATTCTCTGGTATATTAAAAACTTGTAGCATCATTTACATATGTATATTCTTAATGACTATTCAGCTTTATTGCTGTGGTCTCATAAGGATACTACAGAGTTTGTAGAAGTGGTACTTGGCAGCTGTACAATGCTTGACATTTTATAAGAAGTGTCTGTGTTGCAAGGATGCATGAAGCTGATTCAGAGTCCCCATTTCACAGACTGAGAAAATGAAATGAGGTAGAAAAGACTTTTCTAAGGCCAGACTCAGAATAAGTTCCTGCCTCTGCTCATTGCCCACTGCCATTCTTTCCTCCAGGTGAACAATCTCATGCTGACAGATGGAAGCAAATGGGAAGGGTGTAACAAATGGAGAAGAATGTAGGAAAGAATGGGGGTCGCAATAATCGACTGGGATTGAAGCTTGCAGGGGGCCTGACTGGAGCATGCTTCAGAATTAGGGCTGCTATACATCTTCATTGAAGTCATGAGGTCTTTGGCCTCAAAGACCACCGAGATGCTGCTGCAGAGTTGCAGCTTTCCCAGCTCTTCTGCACATGGCTTGTCTGTCCATGTCTTGTCATAACAATCTGGAGCGCAGCCAGCAGGTCAGACAGTTTCAGCAGTACTGAAACTGTCTATGGTGCTCTTAGAGGTCACAGTTCTTTCCTACCACACTGAGGTAGGGAAAGAGAAGGAGATAAATGTTGCACTAATCTGTGGGCACAGACAAAAGTAAGAGATGAGACAGTGGGATCCCAGCCAAGGAAGTATTGTCTCTTTGTTTCAACTATTTTAGCAGATCCTACTGGTTTCCTTATTTTTACTACTGTGCTCTTCTTCAGGAATCTTCCTTTTAGATTACAAGGCTGTATGCTAACCTATCCCCATTGTGTAATGGCAGCCTCTGATAACTCTGTAAGACATCTACCCAATGAGCTACTTGGGCTTCTTGCTTTGACTTTCTCCTGTTCAGTCCTGTCTGTCTCTTCAGGTTGATGGTACCATTCTCTGAGCAGAGGAGGGAAAGTAGGGGAGGCCCTTGAAAGAAACCACAGTCCAATAAGTAAAAGCAGCAAACACTTTCCTTGCATTGGTCTGTTCATTTAGGCAGGAATGAGCATAAAAACAGGGAGCTACTGCAATATTGTGAATATGAAGCATCAGAGGCCCTGCCAATTGGATTCTGAAATAAGTGGTGGGTCTGCAGACCTCTCTGAGGGCCCAGCCCTTCCTTCCTTCTGTCCTTCCATCCTGGCAGCAAGTTGCCTTTCTTTGTTTTCCAAGGTGGCCAAGAGCGTGACAGTCACAATACAAAGTGATGCTGAGATTGGCTCATGGCGCAGCCAGTCTTAGCATGAAATCAAGTGAGCAGGTTCCAGATGGCAGCATAACAGCAGGCCACCCTCAAAGGAATGAGGATTTGGAGAAGAGCAGTGGAAAATGGGTGAGATCACAAAGTGGAGTTAGATAGTGGACTGTATCTCTGACTAGGGACTGCACCACCAGAAGCAGTGGTAATGACAGAAGTTATTATACGGAGGAAACTTGGAGAGCTTGAACCAGAGGGGTCAAGAAAAGGTGTTTACTCAAGGCAATGTGTGATGCAGAAAGAAGGGCTGGAGTATGAAGGTAGAGAGTTTGCCCTGCCACTGGCAACAGGTGAGGGAGGATGGCAGAGTGCCTGGGGCTCCTTGTTGAGCTGGAACAGTGCTTCACAGGCAGGGTTTGTTTGGCAGGAAAGAAGAGGCAGCATTGCTCCCACAGCAGGGTGTGACACAGTGTCTGTGGCATCTCTGGAGTGAGACTTGCTGTTCTCACCTGGGCACTGACACGCTGAGAGCACATCTGTGAGCTCACATGAGGCTGCAGGGGCTTTCTGGTGGCTGCTAAATTTGTTTTGCTTTCATTATTTGAGTAAACCTGGGAAATTTTTAAACACCACAAATGTTACCCAAGTCTTTAAGGTCTCATGGGTTTCTCGCTGCTGAGTGATTGCCTGGGGTATTTCTTGCTTGTGGTGGATACAGCATAGGCACCCCAGGACCTGGATACCTGCAACCTCTCATATGAATACAAGCTGAGGGACAGATTGACACCAGCTCTGCTGACAAGGACCTGGGGGCAGTGGTGGATAAAAAGGCCATGTGTGCTGGTAGCCCAGAAACCCCTGTGACCTGGGGTTCTTCTCCAGAAGTGTGGGCAGCTGCTAGAGGGAGGAGATTCTCCCCCTCTGCTCTGCTCTCTTGAGACCCTACCTGGTGTTCTGCCTTCAAGTCTGGGACCCCCAATGTGACAAGCATATGAAGCTGCTGTAGGGAGTCCAGAGGAGGCCACAGAGATGCTTCAAGGGCTGGAGCACCTCTGCTATGTATGACAGGCTGAAAGAGTTGGGCTTGTTCAGCCTGAAGAAGAGCAGGCTTTGAGGAGACCTTACTGCAACCTCTCATTATTTAAAGGGAGACAGTAAAAAAGATAAGGACAGATATTTTAGCAGAGTCTGTTGCAACAGGACAAGGGGTGATGGTTTTTTTTAAATTAAAAGAGTAGATCAGATTATGTGGCATGGCATATGGGCCCTTCCTGCTGTCTGTGAATCCTTGCAACTTGCTTTCGATGAAACTATGTCCCCAAAATAATACACATTGCTTCTCCAAAGTTTTGTCTCATTTAAGAATAGCTTGAGAAAACAGTGCTGAAGTCTGGACTAGATATCAACAGCCAATACCTTGCAGGGAGCACATTTTAAGTCTTTCTGTGCACATTCATGTGTTTCTATAAATGTTTAAGTGCTGTGAAAATACAGCTTTAAATGTATTATATGACTTGAGGGCTTTGTCTTAGAGCACGGGCTGTGGGTAGAACAGTCATTTGTATGTGATGCCATTTCCTCTGTTTTAAACATCCTGCTGTCACCTTCTCTTTCACCTATAAGATTTTCTTGTAGGGTCTCTTCAGGGCATCAGGGCAGCCTCTCCCCGCGGTCAGTACTGTACACTGCTCTCTTGGATGCTACGTGGGAGGCTGTTTTTTTTTTCTTTTTCTCTCTGGTCTGTCTTTCTGGAGTCCCTTAACTAGATACTTCATGCTTATTTAACTACAGGTAGGCCAAATCAATGAGTTCTCACTAGCTTTCCTCACAGACCCACAATGATGTTCAGACTCCATTTGGCTAATTCACTGCATAGCTGTTTAATTTGCAGCAATGTCACTTCTAGTGGCAAGCCATTCCTAGATGCAATACTAATGAAGAAAAAATGGGTTAGCAATCAACCCGAGAGTCTTTGTTGCTCCCTGGATAGCCCAGGCTGCAGCCACTTAGCTGCTTTCTCTGTGCATGTGCTGGCAGAGCAAAGACTTCACTGACCTTGCTTATGGCAAGCTGGCAGGCTGTTGGTCATACCCCCTTAGCCCATGGAATAGATACACGCAGGAGAGCTGAAATTATTTGTCTAAATAAGGCACTTTACTTTTAGACATTTAAATGAAAGCAAGATTAATTCCACCTCAATCTTAATCAAGTAGATGTCTGAGCGGAGCTTTAAATTGGTTGTGGGAGTCTTGTTTGTGGTTGATTTTGTTTTGGTTTGGTTTTTTCTTCCCCAGGACATCCAGTGAGAACCACCATGAGGAACAAACAGTGGCTCCAGAATATTTTCTTCTGCCTTTTTTTCCAGTACAGTAAGTCCTGAGATATTTCTTTCAAGTTGTAAACACACAGAGGATTTATCTTAGTGACCATATATGCTGGCTCTGATGAGGTGTGCATGGCACAAGGTTGCCAGCGGACAGCCAGGTCCCGAGAGAGAGAGTTCCATGAGGTAATGAGAGGAGGAGAGGCACAGGAAGGTGCACAGCTGGGCAGAGTTCAGCCAGGCTGTATAGCACTCTGGGGTGCAGCACCTGCAGAGGTAGTGCCTGCCTTGCACTGAAACGTCTCCTAGTGACATTAGGGTAGGATTTCCCCCACCAAAAATACCCTTCACTGTAGAAAAGGTTCTGGTGGCCAAGACAGGATATCCCCAGGGTTGCTGTTGGCTGGTCAGCCAGGGTCAGTGGAGTGAACCTCTCCTAGCCTCAGTGCCTCTGTTTAGGACTGGACTGTGCATACAGTCACCACCTATTTTTTGCTGGTTCCTACCCACACTGCAAACTCCAGCTGACTCAGAGCTGACTTTCTGAACAGATCAGCTGGACAGAAAAAGGCAGTGACAACCATTTCTGCAGGGAACCATGCCAGTTTAGTATCTTACCTGCAGCTTGTAGGCAGAGCATTGGATCTGCTCCAGACCTAAATAAGGAGAAAAGATGCATTCAGAATTATATCTTCCTGTCACAGGGGACCACTGTGGTGTCTGGTCTGAATTTGGTGTGATGCAAGCCAGGGAATTAGCATGTGCTAATTTCACTTTGGAACAATCTAGACTTTACTGCTAGAAGTATTCAAGTTTTCTTTCTGAAGCTGCCAAGGACGGACATTTCACCCTAGATCTAACTAACTGGTTTTAGGACACTTAATTATTCCTTTCCCAGTAAAAAGCTGTCCTCTTAATTTTATTAACAGATTCTTGCCCAAAGATATCCTTGCAACTTACCAGCTACCTAGGAATAGTAGTCTGTCTACCTAGGAATAGTAATCTCTTTGACTAATTAACATAATAGCATAGAAGAACACTAATTACTGCTGCTTAATAGCCTATTAATACTTGCTGTACTTTCTAAAGAAATGCAAGAGATTTCTAACCCCATTTTTCTAGGAAAACAAAGTTAGGCAAAAAGAGAAAAAGTATGTTGCTCAGGATTCTGTAAATAGTGCTTGGTCCAGAACCCTCAGAAGAGTCAATTGAGGGTTCAAAATAAAACGTGAAAACTTAATGAAAATTTTAGAACAGAATTCTGGAGTTGCTGTGAAAGTAAAAAGTCAAAATGAAGCTTTTAAAAAAATCATATGTACATCCTTGGGACCAATCTGTTGCAAACATCCCCAAAATTCTTCTGCTACCATCCTAACTCTCTGGGTTAAGGAGGATCTTGTATGCAAATGTGAGTGCTGTGCAGGGAGAGTAGTCTATGCTCTGATATGTGAGGACTAGGAAGTAAATGTTGTGATGGGCGACTTCAGCAGGGAAAAGTTGGACTTAATTTTCCCCTGAATTTACCCCGCCCTAGAAGGGGGCTGCACCCTGCACTGGACACGCCTGCTGTGCCTTGTGGCTGTAAACGGAGGCAGCTCGTTTGTGTGGACAGCCATTTGGTCTGAGAGTGGAACAGATGTTTCTGGTCCATCACTGCACACACTGTCTGCATTCCGTGGTAGTTCTCTGCGTACAGCTTCAGCGCTTGAGCATATCACATCAGCAAACAACCCCCTGGACATAAAGCATGTTGCAGCAGGGAAGGAGGAAGCAGGGAGTGCAGTTTCTCCAACCAAGAAAGCAGCAGAACAACAAAGGGAAGTGAGCTCGCAGCATGGTTATGGTAGGAGAGGACCCATGCTTGATTTAAACATGGATGTATAAATCTTGCATCTTTTCCTAGATGATGACAATTTTATTCCTATCGAAAAGGGGTGACACTTTACATGTCAGAAATGAATGGTCACTGCAGTAGGCATGGTTTGAACCAGCATGGCATGCTGCATCTCCTGCAGGCCTTTCCTCATTCACCCATTCCTAGTGTAATGGTGGTAGTTCCTGTCAGCTCAGGGAGCTGTCAGGAAGGGACTAGTCAATGTAGACATTTCTCACCGTGCTACTATCTTACCTGCCTTGAAATCCAGGGAGATAAGTGTGTTAGGTACCGGACAATTGTACTTTTATAAAACACATACTGGACACTGCTCTGTGAACAGAGCTCCTGCAGATCAAGTACAAGAATATAAATGCTGCTTTGTGACCACTTTGAAAAAATTACTTGATTTTCCTAACAATCTAGGAAAAATTACTTGATTTTTCTCATGAGTGTAAGTTCTACAATTGCCCTTCAAGTTCTCTTGAGAAGTCTGTAATTAATAAATTGTGCTTATCAGAATGTTTTATAGAAATTATAACAACTACAAATTTGCAATGCTTTTTATTCCCAATTTCATGAAAAACATATTTCAAGGCTCTAGAGCTGGACATAGAAAGTATTGATGGTGCAGATATCAAGCTTTAGAAAACTGAATGGCAAAGAAAAAATTACTAAAATAGCACTTCAAAAAATGTGTAAAGTGCTATGTAGATGTACAATGAAAACTAGGCTAGCAAAGAACAGTACTCAATTTAGAAAGTGGTATCATTAAAATGTTTGAATATGCTACTGTTTCTTATTGGGTTTCATGCCTCTTCTGTGTGCCATATAAGCTAAGACTCTTGCAGAAATATGTGACTGCTGTAGTGATTGTATGAGAGGGGCCAAGGTTAAGTCTGAAAATTCAGTCACAATTTGGGCATTTCCTGATTTTGTGCCACAGCATTTTTAATAGTTTTTTGTTTGACACTTATCTTACTATCAATGACTTGTTACCCTGTAGAGTTGGAACACATCTTACGTCCCAAAACTGGAGACTTTCAGCAGGAGGGAGGATGGTTTCCAGAGACTGGTCTGTTCTCTTCAGATTTAGTGGGAACCCTGAGGAGTGTATATATTGATGCAAAGTTCTCTTTGCTTTATCACAGAAGTCGATATTGTGTTTTCTCTTACCAAACCTACAGCTGTGTGTTGTGAAAGCCTCACTTGTTTCGTGGACTACGTGCAGACCCTGTCCTGTATCCTGCGAGATGAGCTGGGTGCCGGTTCATACAATCTCACTGCAACATGGTACGTCTTGGTGGGATGAGCAAGTTGTTACAGGAGCCTCTACATGGCCATAGCACAGTGGCAACCTTCTGTCCTCTTTGTTGGGTAGAAGTCCTGGTTTTGCTGCCGTGTTGGTTTTTCACTTGGTATTTTGCACTCCAGTTACAAACTGACTTCTTCCCTAGCAAAGGACCCCTGGTTCCAGTGTCTGCTGACTGTGCTTCTTGCTGCTGGCTGCTGTGCTGACTGCAGCTCCCTTAGCATTGCCTTCTCTGCTGCCGTGGGAATACCTTGCCCTTTGCTGCTGTTGAAAGTGAACTTTCACCCGTGTGCATTGGCAGGGCTCATGCAGATTGTCCAGTCTGCTGCTGTTCTACCTCAGCAAGGAAATGGATAGAGTCTTGGGCTGTGTAGCCCTGAGGAGCACCTTTCCTTTCCAGAAACACTTTCCTATTTCTCTCAAAGATGCTAAGATGAGCAAGTAAAAGGGAAGAAAAGAAATCTGTTGAAGTTCAAAGATAATTTTTTTTATTTGAACATGTTGATTTTTCATTTTAATCATTTCCTTTGCCTGGTGGTCCAGCAACAAATTAATCCAACTACAGCATGTGATACCTGCAGACTTGTTTGTCTTGGCTTTTTTAGGGTTCCTGAGGAAGAACCAGAAAATACTGCGGCTGCCTGCAGTCTCCTGCAATTGTCAAGGAACACCAGTCACACACAGTACATGTGCACTGTGGACATGACTGAATTCCTGGCAGATACCAAAATCCAGGTGGATGTTACAGAGATAGCTGATAGGCAGCACGTGCTTTCCAAAGAGTTTTATTTGTCAGACAACAGTAAGTACAAAAATGGTGGATTTGATAAATACTGATTGACTTTATGTGCTAGGATAGTCTGGGCAAGGAGTGAGAGTGGCAGCAAGCAGTGTGTGGCTACATTTGCTGTACTCATCTACATAAAGCACTGTGCTCTTATTGCTCTTATGCTTGAGGCTGAGTTTAGAGCTGGCTTGGTCCATGCTTTTCATAGGGAAATTCCTTTTCCCCATGAAGCAGTAGGTGATAGATACCTTAGACCAGTCTCATACCAAGGCTATGCAAGAGCTTGTTCTTGGCTGGATTCTAAAGGGCAGGAGGAATTGCTTTATTACAAATGGCACAAATCACAGAATCCTTAAAATGGTTTGGGTTGGAAGGGACCTTAAACATTATTCAGCTCCAACCCCCTGCCCTGAGCAGGTTCACCTTCCACTCGACAAGCCCCATCCAGCCTGGTCTTGGACACTTCCAGGGGTGGGGCAGCCACAGTTTCTCTGAGTAACCTGTGCTAATTCCTCACCACAAGAATTTATCCCTGATATCCCATCTAACCCTGTCCTCTGTCAGTGTGAAGCCATTCCCCCTTGTCTTATTACTACATGCCCTTGTCAAAAGTCTTTCTCCAGCTCTCTTGTAATATCCAAGGAGCCAGATGCTCTCAAAAGGCTTTTGCAGTGGGCACCTGAACCAACATGACATTATTTTGGGTGGCACAAGGTGTCCCAGATGTACTGGATGTGGCAGTTCCCCTTCCTGAGGCAATTCCTAGTCATTTATCCTGCATGACAGGAAGACTGAATGCAATCATGTAGCTGACTTGGTGGAATGTTGCTGTGTTCTGGGCTGCGTGGCAAACTGTGAAGAAAAGGAGTGGTTAGCTAGGCAGATGGGTACCGTGCATAGGAATGACATAGGAAAAGGATTTTTCTATTTGGCTTCTTCTGAAATTAAACTTTACTTGAGGAGTGTCAAATTGACATTTTGACAAATGCCATTACATTTCAGGAAGCCTCCTTGCTCCCACTGACAGACTAGAGACTGAGGGATGGTGCTTTGCTTATCTTCTAGAGGTCCTCATCCCGAGGCGTCGTATCTCAGTGGTGGGCC
This sequence comes from Brachypodius melanocephalos, assembly GCA_013398615.1. Taxonomy (NCBI): domain Eukaryota; kingdom Metazoa; phylum Chordata; class Aves; order Passeriformes; family Pycnonotidae; genus Brachypodius; species Brachypodius melanocephalos. Next base: position 13,627,187 of record VZSR01003816.1, read on the forward strand.
CTGCAGACTGCTGGAGTTTTGCATTACTGCTTTTCAATATATGAACACTCCCTGCAGGGATAGAAAAGCTTGCTTTTTGGGGAGTTGGGACATGGAATTGCTGTGGGTTAATGCAGTGTCTCCTAGCCTCAGCTTTTCCTCATGACCCTGTTACATTGAGAAGTATTTCCCCAATTTTGCAAATGATTATGACTACACAGAGTTGTTTTATGTCATGAGAAGAACAAGGTGCTCTATATTTTACATAATCTCCCAGGAGTTTATTAGCCCTGTGAACTGTCTTTTCTTCTCCATAGGCAAAGAGGAGGTTCAGAGACAAGCAGAAAACATATTCAGAGAAACCTGGTCCTGACTTCATTATGCTCCTCATATGTGAGGTTCTGTGCATGGCTGAGAGCAGGAATGCTGTGGATGTTCTCTAGTGTAGGAAGGCCACCACTGCCAGGGCAGCTTTGTTCCCTACTCACTCTGCATTGCTTATACCATGTTGGGCCATCTCTTAACTGTAGTGATCTTATGAAAGGTAACACCATTCTGTCTTCCAGTAAAACCACAGCCTCCATTCAACCTGACCGCTTTGTTCTCAGAGGGTTACAATATTTCTTGGGAAACCATCTACCAGAACTCTTCTTTCTACTTTTTGAATGGGGAGCTGGAATATCAGCTGCGTTACAAAAGAAGAGCTGACACCTGGGAGGTAAGTGAGATGTCAGTTTACCATCAAGTAGGGTGTACCAGAAAAGAGGAGGACAGCACAACCAGGACACTAGCACTGGTGGGAGAGAAGGGTTTTCATGGTTTAGAAAATATGTCTCTCTGCTTGACTGGACTGAAAACAGGCAAACCCAAAAATTAATTGAGAAGCAGAAGCTGTGTGAGAAGTATTAGATCCTGTGAGGAAGGCTGATAATTCATTTGATTCTCATGCTGTCCTGCCTGAAAGGCTCCCCCAGGATTACATGCAGCTGCTGACCAGACCATGGCCTTGCAGAAACAACATGAAAGCAGAAAAGGTTACTTTGCAGGCATCCTTACTGTGCAGCAGTGCGAGAAAAGTAAGAGCTGTCACTCTAGTGTTTGGTGTTTAATCATTCACAGACTCAGAAGACTAAAGTGGTTCATGAAGACAAACAGACATTGGTGATCCTGCCATGGGAACTCCAGGCCAACACTGAGTATGAGTTCCAAGTGAGAGCCAGACCCCGGAAAGACAGTGGCTATGGTGGCTTTTGGAGTGAATGGAGTTCTCCGCTGTCATTGAAAACCAGCCCTGCCGGTACATGCTGCCAGATCTCCTTGCCCTTTCAATTAGTCCAGGGTCAGAGAATGCTTTCAGAAATTTAATGAAATCTAATTAATTAGAACAAATTTTAAACAGTCCAGTAAAGACAGGTATGATTAGCTCCCTTACTGGTTATGTGTACACCAAGCCTGGGCTGTCAGTATTTGTTCTCACCGTGTGGCAAAAGAAAGGTGTTTGGTGGGGTTGGCTGTATATTTGGATGCCACTTGCAAGAGTGCTGCCTCTTAGCTTCCTTTTCAGTGTCAAATGTCCAGGGTCCTGCTTGCAGCTTTCAGAAATTGGGGACATCTCCTATACTGGGTCTTAGTGTTGTCTTCAGCTGAGGGGAGGGGGATCCTGCTCTCAAACGTGAGTTCTGTGTCTGAACTCTGCTGTTTGGGCATGCCCGGCATGGGTGTTTTGCTTGGTAGCCACCAGTCCACAGGGAGTTCACAGTACTTTATACACAGAAGTACATTGATCCTTGTCATGGTGGAACAGAGGCTATGAAAAAAAGGAGCCTTTGCTCCAATAGAGCAGGTGCAAAATGACTACGGCCAATGCCAGCAGCATGTGCTGAGCTTCCCTGCTTTCACTGATCTGCAGCTCAAACTGAAGTATTACAGAGTTTACCTGGTGCAGTGGCTGCAGGGCCAGGCTCCATTTGCTAAGTGGTATCTGAGTTCTGGGTCTCAAAGGTGCTCCTTTTCTTCACAGGTGGAGAGCAGCCACCAAGCAGTCACCTAGTCAACACCTGTCTCTAATCAGCTGCACACTTCACAGATCATCTGTGGAGGTGTCCCTAAACCAGGAGTCAGAAACACCAGGGGTGTTTGTGGCAAGGAGCTGTCCTGCCCTAACTATGTTGGCTGTCTATCTGTGGTGCAGCCAGGTCATAGGGCAGCTGATGTACTGCTCCTTTCATTGATACAGTCATCTCTGAGCACCCTCAATCAGACCTGTCTGGAGTACTGATGACCAACTGACAGCCTCCATATCCCAATGAGAGAATCTGGGATAGAAATTAAGGGTGTCTCATGGAATCATTTAGGTTGGAAAAGACTTCCAAGATCATCAGGACCAACCTTTGGCTAATGGTCACTTTATCAACTAGATCATAGTACTAAGTGCCGTGTCCAGTCTCTTGAACTTCTCCAAGGATAGTGACTCCACCACTTCCTTGGGCAGCCCATTCCAATGCTTGACAACACTTTCCATTCCAAAAACTCTTTTTATCCTCACCGTTTCCTGTTTATTGAGCATATTAATGCAAGGTGAGCCTGAATGACCTTGTCTCTTTCTCCAGCAGTGACACAGACAGCAGGTATGGAATGGCTGTTGCTGTTTGGTATTGTTGTGGCAATCATGGCCTCAATCACAACATTTCTGGCCAAACAGCAGAGGTAAGAATGCTTCAGGAGGCAGGAGTTAATGCTTTTATGCTATCTTGTGAAAGATGGGGTGTTCACTTGCAGCCTTCCTTGAGTCTTGTATATCTATGAGTGGGCAGCTATGGGCCTGTGAGGGACAGCTAAGAATGGTCATTGGCTGAAGTACTGCCCCGAGTGACCTGCTCTCCTCGGGGACTCTGCAGCCATTCACCTGGCTGGAACAAGATGCTGGCACATGGGGGTGAAGCAAGGGCCACAGAGCCTCCTGAGCTGCTCTCCTGGTCTTGTCTGTGCTCTGCCATTGCCAGATTAAGCAGTAGCCAGAGCTAGTTGCCCTTTTCCAAAGCTGACATAGGTTCCTCAATGCTGGCTGGAGGCCTCTGTCCTTCTCAGAGGCTTCTCATACCCTTGAGATATGGGGTGCTGATGCAGAGGAGGGCTGGGCTGGTGGAGCAATAGGGCTGGCACAGCCCGGGTTCACAGAAGAATTGCACAGGGAAGAGCTCTGGCCTGCAGACCACAAACCAGCCCAGCCTCAGTGAAAATGCGTTTCTAGCATTTAGTGCTTTTCCAGGAAGGAAAAATCTGCAACCTCTTTCCTTAGTGTGAATGTGTGTGTGCAAGTGCTGAGGCCTCACCACTAGTGAGGTTCACAAGAAGGGCTATTAGATGGCTCTGGCAGCACAAGACATCCTTGGAACCTCAGCCATTTGCTAACTCACAAGGCTGGGCAGGTGATACCAGTTGCTTAAAATGGATCTGGAGATGCCTTGCTTTGCATCTGTAGTGTATGCTTAACCCCAAAGCCTTTCTCTTTTCTCTTCCAGCTTGTGGAAGAAGATGGCTTGCATCCCTGACCCTGCTCCCTTTTTCAAACCTCTTTACATGGCTCATAATGGAGATTTTAAGGTATAAATGGGCTAAACAAGTGAGTGGAGCACACGACAGACTAAAAGGCCATCAGGCTATCCTGAGCAAGGGATTCTCATTAGGGAAGTTGAAGGGGAAATCTATCTCAAAGGAATGCCAAACGTCTCCAGATACAAGAACCAGAGCTTTCCAGTATCTGTTCGGTGCCATGAAGACCTTTATGTTACATCTATACTCTTTATTCTCCGTAGGTGCTGTCTCAGTGTGTGAGCTAAATTAATGTGATTTCTGAAGCCTGGGATCCTGATGGGAGTGCCAGAGAAAACTGCAAAGCCATGCAAACCTCTCAGAGCTAATTATTTTTGATTACTTCAGTCAGTTCTCCTGCAGTTGCAGGAGAACTCCTGCATAATAACAGCATCCTGCATAATACCTCTCCTCATAATAACAGCATCCTCCTGTTATATTGGAGGAGTCATCAATTTCAGAGTTTGATTTTTGCCTCTAAAAGCGTAAGAAATTTGGTTATTTCTGTGGAACCTCAAACCTTGTGATGCTAACCTCTCTCTCCCTGTGTTTCCCTTTCTGCAGAAGTGGGTTGGTGCATCCCATATGAAAATGACCTTTGATATCTTTGAATGGGGAGTAGTCCTTCCAGAAGTCCTAGAAGTTTACACCATGCATCCTTCCAACAGCACCCCACAAGAAGAGCTGCAGGAGCTGAGAAGGAATGTGCCTTGCAAGCCCTGTCCGTCTTGCCTGAGTGCCCCAGGTCACGGTAGCCAGTCCCTGGGGTGCAATGTAAACAGCCGTGGTGGGACGGAGGACCAGACATATGGGCACTTGTCAATTGATACCGTGACTGTGGCTGATGAATTTACACCTTGTAACTGCCAGTGCAGCTGTAACCATGTGTACAGAGAACATGAGCATGCCAACAAGGAAGATGGTAGTGATGGGGAACCCGGTTACCCCAAGATTAACATTGATGAGGAAGACAGAAAGATAGCCAGTGACTTGCATTTGGCTGATCTGAGCACACAGGACAAAATACTTGCTTCAGGCTCTGTGTCCACAGACCGTCTGAGGAGCACATGTGTCCCAGTCAACCAGCAAGGAGAAAGGGGAGTGGAAGCAGGGGTGGGGAGCATCCTAGAAGCTCTTTGCTTGCAGCCTCATCAGTGGGATTTGCAAAATCCAGGTTCTCTACCTTCTCCTGATGGTGAAAGTGTTTCTTACAGTGAAGGCTTCTATGACTTCTTCCCTCTCAATACAAGGCGTGGTGACAGTTATCCTTTGATCTGTGTAGATTTGGACACTATTGATAGTGGCTTTGTGGACTCAGACTGTGGAAGTCCAGTCGACTCTGAATTTGGGCAAAACAGTCAGACCATTTGTGGGGCCGTCCATCTTGAGCAGGAGGGGCAAGACTTTCCACGGAGCTATGTCAAGCAGTGGGTCTCCTGTCGCTCTGAGAGCCCTCTCAGTGGGACACAGGCAAACTAAGGATTTCGATGTTGCCTGGATGAGTGTGGGGCCATTTCCATAGTGTGCCAGGAGCAAAGTGTTAGCAAAATTCAGGAAAGGGACAAAGTTTACTTGGTGTAAGCTCTATTGTATAAACTGACACAGAAATATACCTGTTTCTATTTCCACTTACCCTATTAATGTCTCAAATTTGTTGTGATTTATTGTTCCTGAGTTTTGTTGGGTTTTGAGGTTTTTTTAGAATCATAGATCAACCCTCCTTTGATGTCAGAAAAAAAACAACTGTACCTTGAAAATTATCCTTTGGCTTCTGTAGATATGCAAAAATTTTTGCAGTAATCTTTTAAAGAGTACAGAACTTTAAGTTATTTTCCCTGATATTCTTACATGACTTGAGAGTTTGGCTGTACATGGAACCTTAGAATCATAACCCATGGCAAGCATGTTTGCTACATTAAAGTTCCCCCACCCTTCCCAAACAACATGTGTTGTTACTCTTCCTGCTACTATCTTTGTCTCTTTAAACTCAGCTGTAGTAGTTTGTTAATTACAGAGGGTTCCAGACCTGTCCATGGGGATGAAAACTAATTCTTACATAATCATCACAGAAATGCATGTACTAGACACCAAGCACAACGCAGGTTTCAGAAAGAATTTCCAGGTGGAATCTGCAAATGAAAAGTCTTCAAAATATATATAGTTCTAAATGAACTCTTGCTACGAGGCTTTTCTATTGAGTCAGACTCTTCCCTGCACTTTTCAAGCATACTAATTGAGCAGCTTTTAGAATTATGCCAAAATTATTGAAACATTGTCCTATCTGGATATGCCTGCCACTTTTGCCTTGGACTTGCTCTGCTGCAGTTAACAGGTCAGTAGCACAAATTTCAAGCAATTTCTGCTAGCTAATAAAGCCAAATATGAAACTGCACTGTAACCTTGAATCTGTTTTTCTCTTTGATGTCTCCGTATCTCAATTTTTCAGGATAACTGTCTTGAAAAGTTACTCTAATGCTGAAATTGAACGTGAAGACCTTTGTCTTACATAGGCATAGTGCTACTAACCCATAGGCTGCTTGGCTCCAGAAGGTCATATCTTGAGAGAACCTTTGTGGTGAATGATGCATGTTTCCAGTGTAGTAATAATCTGTTGTTGCTGTGATACCAATAAGCTCCCTTCCCTCACTCCCTTCTCTTACTTGAGACTATGGGTAACCCCACAGCTCCCTAAACAGGAGAGAGCACTGCAGTAAAGAGAAGCTGTTTTTTTCAAAGGTGAGTGCTGGGACAGTACTGCATTGCATCCACATCCTCTGGTTTGATTGTTCAGATCCACCATGGTATGTGCTATGTTGATTTTGGACCTACATGACTTAGATTTGCCTATGCTTTTATTACTCCCTCAACACATCTCTAGCTCAATGGCTTCCTGGGTACTGCTCTAAGATATATTAACTTCTTTGGCTTCTTTCCTCCTTATTTTCCATTTTTCTTGTCCTCTGCTGTGATAAGTCATGGGAGATGTTGTCTTCATGTGCTGATGCATCCTCCCTGCTGCTGCCAGTCCCTCACATGCCCTCCACAAGGCAGCAGAGGATCACCCCAGCTTCACTGCCATGATGAGCTGAGACTGCCCCACACTGTCCTACCAGGGCTGCTTGTGTTGTGATCATGTCGATGCAAATGTGTATTGGACAGAAGCATTTCTGATGGTCTCAGCACAGTTTCCTGCAGCTTCACCTTGCAGCTCTTTTCACTTCAGAATCTACACTGTGGTAACTGACCTCAGGCTGCTCAAGAAAGAAACTTGCTTGTTTTTCTGGGGCCCTTTAACATGTCAGTTCTGTGTGCTCTCTGTTTCCATTTTTATTGATGGCCCCAGAACTGCTGAAGGAACCGTTTCTGTTATTGGAACACTATCTGGCTGTACATCTGGTAGGAGATGGTGGTTTGGTGTTATGTTGGGCTGGAAGTTATCTCTGTTCACCCTAGGAGGCAGACTTCATGAACAAGTGGGTGACACAAGGGTATTAAAATAAGGGAAGTTGTTCCCTTTGAAGCAAGGTATAACAATTAAGCTTTTGGTCAGTGAATTGTCACTGTGGATGTGGAGGAGTTTGAGGTGGGGGGGTTTTAGTGCCTCTTAGGAGCAAACTGCAAATGTCCCTGACCTAGCAGTTCTAATTTGGAAATTTTTTTCCCCCAGGAATGATAGGGTCAAAAAGCAGGTACTGGGAGAAGCACCACAATCCACTCCAATGTACCAATTTGGAAATACCCCTCTCCATTTCTGTACGGCCCCTGCCTCTTGGCCCCAGAAGCTGACTCAGTCTGTTCTTTGGCTGCTTCTCTCATTCTGTTCTCTTGCACTAGACTCATGTGTAGGAATGACTTGATGGATCCTGGCTGGAACACTGCCATTGCATCATTGCTGCTGGCCATGGGAGGATCTGTTCCTTATACACTCTAGGGTCAGGACAAGGAAGCCCTGCAATGCTTGTTTGCCTTTGCTTCCAGAGCTGCCCTTTGAGCACAGTGCAGCAATCAGTTGTGGAAGAAGTACAGGACAGGGCAGCTCAGGGGTGCTGCAGGGTTCTGAACACAGTTGGGTACAGGTCTTGGGTGGAAGCAGTTTAGCCCCATATCAACACAGGGCTAGAAAATGGCTTTAGGTCACTTAGAAAGCTGTTTTGTTGACCTATTTATATAAAAGTTGCAAACAGATTCTTTTCTATTCAGCAAATTACTTGGCCTTTTAAATGTTAACCCTTTAGCAGAAATTCCTGTTTCTCCATGACTAATGAGAAATTACATATATAGCTACTTTAACTCAATCTGATAATCAGAGCAGTTTTCATTGGTTTTTGAGATTATCTTTAAAATCAGGCACAGTAAGCTCTGCTTTATTATGCCACTGCTGCTACTGCCTCATCATCAAACCACACAGCTTAAACTATCAAGGGACAGAAGCAGTGTGGAAAGTGACATTTCTTTTGAGCTGGTAAGAGAGTTTAACATATTTCTGTTCTATGCATTCCAGTACGTAATGTTACAGGACATCTACTGAGCTAAAATATTGAAAAAATATTTTCTTTATGTAAATGTGGAATTCTATATTGTATCTTGAACTAGGAACCTGAAGACCAGAAGTGTCTTTGCACTTTTGTTCTGATAGTTTGCTGAGCACAGAACACTATTGCATTAATTCTGATGGATTGTGCTTGAAAGAAGGACCATCTTGAACAAGGTACTCCTCTCTGACTGCAAGAGGTGAATGTAAAGGAATCCAGCCAAAACAGTCCTCAGTGTTTGGGACTTTGCAGATATAAACATACTTTTTAAATGTATGTGTGTATATATATGTGTGTGTATGAATATTGCTTTATTGCAGTCATCCTTTGTAGCAGCTTTTTTTCTAGGATCCAAATATATCACACCTAAAAGTACGTGGCTGTTTGGGGGCATCAAATTATTGGGAAAATGGCTCTCCAAAGATGAAGAGAGGAAAAGGCTGGTTATATGGGGTTCTCTTGGATAATCTATGCAGATAAGAAAATCCAACTACTTTGTCCTTATTCCCCAGGATAAGTCTCATGTGAGCCTGTTGTGCACATTTGATGTGCTTCTGTCAGATGTGTGCTTAGAGGACTAGGTATTCAGAAGGTAGATAAGGTATCATTAGTTTTTCTTAAAGGACCTACAAAAATCTTTTCTTATAGGCAGGGATGATTGTTTACAATGGGTACCCCTCCAATTACACATACTAGCATAACAGATTGCTCTGGAGACTCTGCGCTTTGGGTAATCCTAGTGGATGAAGGGGTGCACCTGTTGGTACAAACATACTGTTGCCTGTCACTGTTTTACTTTGTAGGTGTTAGTCAGTGTCCTACCTTTCTTTAGTGCCTGTTGGTGCTGCCTCTGGGAGAGATGTAAGCAAAGGAAGGGATTACGGCAAAGGGAGAGCAGGTCATTTATGACTAGTTGCTAAGATGTAAGGATCGGAAACTGAGCATTCAAGGGTCCAGATCTGCTGTGTCTGCTCCCACTGTGCACCACTCATTCTATGTCCACTCATAGAATCCTGGAGTGGCTTCAGTTGGAAGGGATTTTTAAACCCTCTGCCATGGGCAGCAACACCTTCCACTAGTCCAGGTTGCTCCAAGCCCCATCCAACCTGACCTGGAACACCTCCAAGGATGGGGCAGGGATGTCTTTTCTGGACAGCCTGTGCCAGTGTCTCATTGCTCTCAAAGAGGAAAGATTCTACCCAATACCCCATGTAACCCTGGCCTCTGCTTGTTGGAAGCCATTTCCCCTTGCCCCATCACTATATGCCTATCTTCAGCTTTCTTATAACTCTTTTATGTACTGGAAGGGGCTTTAAGTCCTCCCTGGAGCCTTCTCTTCTGCAAGCTGAACAAGCCCAGCTCTCTCATCCTGTCTCCGTAGCAGAGGGGCTCCAGTTCTGTGATCGTCTTTGTGGCCTCCTCCAGACCTGCTCTAGCAACTCCATGTCCTTCTTATGTTGAGGACCTCAGAACTGGACACAGTACTGCAAGAGGGGATCTCACAAGAGCAAAGTAGAGAGAGAATTCCCTCCCTTAACCTGGTCATGCTGCTTTTGATGCAGCCCAGGATACAACAGGCTTTCTGAGCTGCAAATATGCATTGCCAGACCTTGTCAAGTGTCTTGTCAGCATCAGAATCTTGCCCTGCGAGTGAGAACAAGCAAAACACATTTTGAAAGAGTCCAGAGCCACTGCCAAGACAGAGCCTGAAGCTTCTGACTTCCTCTAAGATTTAGGTGAGCATACAAGACCATGCGAATGAGCTGCAACAAGAAAAAAATATATTGAGTAAACAACATACCTTATAAAAAAGTTCATGTCAGAAGTGGAATAAAACCTAGAACTCCTGGCTGTCTGCTGTGGGTTGGCATATAATATCATATGTATCAAAGGATACCCAAGCAATTGAAGAATCTTATGCGCATATCTCCATGTGAAATCCTTGTTCATGCTCTTATATGATACTTCATGTTTTATCAAGCTTTTGTAAAACTGATCTTACTTGTAGTCATCCATAAGCCAGAGATGCAAAAATCCTATTTTGTGTCCATCGCTTTGAAGCCATTACATTTATCTATACAATTCTTCTATCTCTCTATCTCACCAAGCATAAGGTTCTTGTCCCCACTTTTAAAGTCACTGACAGCCTCTTCTTGCCCTGTCTTCTCTTACTTCCCCATCTAGAAGTTAACTCTATAATGTCTTAACTTCCACCTCCCACTAGATCATTAAATCTACTTCTCCTAATCATCCTCCATGTTACTGCTTACACACTGAAGGCACTGCTTACAATTCTCTTGGGCTACATCAACCTCATTCTTCAAGTCTCCCTGTAAAGTTCTGCTTTACAGAATTTCTAAAACCTAGATGATATCTAGGCTACCCACATGCTGTGACGGTGTTGTGAACTGCTTGTACAACTTCCTCTCTCAGTGGTATCTATCAAATAATTTATTTTACCTTACCAATTCTTATGAGAAAATTTTATCTTTTTATTGTATCTTCAGATGGACCTCAAATCTGGGGGTGAATCCCAGAATATGAATTGCTGGTGATAGATTTAGCAATATCAGTCAGTCATCTGTCTTTCTGTTAGTAAGCAGATGAGAGCATTTGGAAAATCTGTGTTGTACAAATTCTGAATAAAATGACTTTAAATTGCTTTTGGGAAGTGGAGGCAGGATCTACATGAGGGGAGGGGAAGGGCATGGCTGCAAGGCCTCATTTCCTTGAGCAGGTAACAGGCAGAATTCTGCCCTGAAAACGTATAGAAAGGATGGAAACACCATTGCAACCAGCTTGAGACCACTTTGGAAATCAAGGTCACTACCACCTCCTGGTGCTGGTAGACTGCTGGCAGCATACCTGGTGTATCATTTCAGGGCATCATCTCAGACATTTTTTCTCTCTTTCCTGTAGAGTCAAGGTAGTTCTCCCTTCTTGAAACTAGTTCTCGCATGGCTTTTCTGCCTTCACCCACAACTTTGCAGTGTTGCAGCAACTGGACATTAGAACACAAGAAAGCAGCAAGCAGTCTGGTCCCTAGGATATCCAGCTAAGTTGCTTCGTCTTCCACTGCTAGCAGCTGCTGTAATTGCACCTGCACTGCTAGTACTTGGCCTTCATCTGAGCTAATAAGAAGACTACAAGCCTTGCATATGTTTAGACAAGAGGTTTCAGAAATAAAGATAGTTCCCCTTTGTAAAACTTCTTCATTTCATTTCTGTCTAATTGTATCTACCTTCAGTGTCCAACTATTGGACTCTTTCCATCTTTCTCTCATAGAAGAAGAGAAGAGAAGAGAAGAGAAGAGAAGAGAAGAGAAGAGAAGAGAAGAGAAGAGAAGAGAAGAGAAGAGAAGAGAAGAGAAGAGAAGAGAAGAGAAGAGAAGAGAAGAGAAGAGAAGAGAAGAGAGAGAAGAGAAGACTTTTCTCGTAATTGAAATCATCTTCTCATGTAAGATACTTATGGCTGGTGTGAAATGACTACTTAGCCTTTCCTTTGGCTAAGTTAGAGATTCACTTGGTCTGTAATTGTTGGTTTCTGAGTAAAGTTATCCAGGACTAAATCATTCACATAGCCCTTTTCAGAAGCACTTTCATATTGACAGCAATTTTTTGTTTAGTGTTGATTCCAACAGAAGAAATTAATTAATGGTGTTATAAATGCTACACGTAGCTGCAATAACTTTTCTTTTAATTGATATGTATCCACAGTCTGTAAATTAGCTCCTCTAATTGCATTAATGTTCTGCAGAATCTCATACAGCTGGTTATGTGCTACTTCCTGAAATTATTTTCTGATAAGTCTTTCAGAATTCAGTGTTCCGTGACCTACTTATGACTAACATTTATGGCTTCTAACACAAAAATTTGCATTTAAACATGCTGTATTTGTCTCCAGGTGAGCTAGAGAGCCAGAAATGTCTAATACATTTCAAACACTGCAGAATTGAACAAAGAACTGCTTGCATGGGAGTGGGGGGAGTTTATCAAATTAGTAGAAATTACCTGAAAGGATTCTGTCCTGGCTTACTTATCTTGACCTAAGTTTGTTTATTTGTTTGTGTGCCTGAACAAGTTCTTTTAAGCACATGTATAATTCTACTTAATGCAGCTCTCTCTATTTCATATTTAGTCAGAATTTCTGTATTTATCACAGAGACCATAAGCAAATCTGATTAGAATGATAAGCAGAAGAGACTTCATACCTCCCAGCCTCCCTCAGCTGAAATCAGCTAATGGTGACGCTTCCTCTCAACAACCCCCACCCTGAAGAAAGTGTGCAGCAAAACAGGATCTTTATGAAAAAGCCATAATTAAAGAGGTGGTGAAGTAAAAGCCAGAAATACTCCTTTTCTCTTGATCAGTTTCTGAAACATTGTAATTATTTTACAATTTAATTCAGACAAGGGACAAAAATGCACAAAGGAAGAACAATCACATCATCTCTCACTCTTGATAAAATTGCAGGAATTGTAGGTTTCCTTTCAGGCAGCTGGTGTTTTAGTGCAAAGTACTGTTTACTGCCATGAGAAGAACAGTTCCTATCAAAGAAATTATATAGCTGAGTTGGTGCCCTTTCTGACAAGTTCAGGATCAGCTTTTGCCAGGCTGGCAGAAGCCTGCAGCTAACACTTCAATCTGCTGGTAGAAATACCGACAAAACTGCTCTTAACGATTATTCTGTTCTAGATACTATCTGGAATGGGAGGAGCTGTGTGGCATTTGGGCCTCCAGCTGTGCATTGCTGCTGCGCTGCTCTTTGGTGGAGGAAGAGGGAGAGGTAAGAGGAGATCTGGAATAGGTCCGCTGTACAAAGACATGCCTGTGCTCATTTTTTATTCACAGACCCTTCAGTATGCAATGCAAAATCTTGTGACAACCCTTTCCCAGGTCCCAGGAACTAATACAGCTGGCTGACAGGGCCAGGCCTAGGGGACAGAGCACATAGACAAGCTGGACATGGACAAGCTGGGCACCAGAAAAGTGTAGTCACTGCCCAAGGTCCCTGCTCTAAGATCTTACACTCATCTCATGCAGTGAAGTGTGTTACAACAGAGTAAGAACGTGATGAGGAAGATCAGATGCAGTGTCAGCAAAGGAAGTACTAGCAAGTAATGCATTTATTTGGTGTACTGAGTAAGGCATCATCCAGTGATATATGAATCCAGTTCTGGTCTCCTTCCTCTGCAGAGATCTCTGGCAGCCTGAGCTGCCTGAATAACTACGTGACTACTGTGAGCTGCACGTGGGTAACGGAGAAGCCCGTGGGTGATGGACCTTTCCACCTGCATTTCACCAAGTAAGAGCTGCACACCAAGAGCTGTCTGTGGCAGCCCCAGCCCCCGGCATGGACAGGACAGCATTGAGAAGCAGAGATGGAGCCCAGCTGTGGGCTTTGCTCCCTCCATAGCAGGACACCTCTGGCTCTGCCATCTCATCATCCCCAGACCTCAGCAGCTGCTCTTTGTTGTGGTCCCACAGCCTCAGGGGCTGCAGCAAAGGTCAACTGCACATGGCTGCATGATCTCTGTCAGCTGTGGGTTCTCCATCTGTTCAGTGAACCCTTCTGGCAAACAGCACAGAAAACTTTCCCTTCCTGGCCTCTGGTACCCATGACGTGGGAACTTCCACAGGCCATCCTGCATGAAGCTGCCTAATCAACTTCTAATTTCTTTCCTTTTTGCATAGAAGTTAAACACCTAATGATTTAACGTATATCAGGAAATATATAAATACAAATCCAGTTATAAGCTTTAATAACAGATTTAGAATATTATCCAAATAGTTTTTCCTCTAATAGAAGAAATTGGGTGAATAGTTTGCTAACTGATAGGATAACTTGAGATGAATGTATTTAAGTTATGTAGAAACATTGTCTCGACCACCAGTGACTATTACATGAGGGTAAGCCACTCTGATATTAGATGCCTCATATTCTGCTATGGTTAGGTAAAAAATACCCTGATTCTTATTAATACTGGATTTTAAATCTATGAAAAGATGGGCAAGCTGATAAACTGTGATATCCCAGTTTCCTGTAGGATCACACGCAATGTAAAAAATATTGCTAATAAATAGCTAAACCACAAAAAGGCAAACCAACTTCCAACATGTTTGGCTTCCAACATGTTTTGCTACTGGTTTCTTTGTAGTGAAAGAGGACTTAATGTACAGCTTATTGTTACCTCTGTGCTATGCACTTGTAATCAACTGTCCATCCACTCCTTCCCCCTACCCACCTGCTTTCCTGCAGTGACAGCAGCTCTCTCACTTTCAGAGGGAGCAGGGAACAGCTACTGGATGCTATATGCAACTCCTGTGAGATCTGGTGCTCTCAGCAGTGAGGTTATGAGGGTGTGTTCTTCCTCCCTATCCAGCCCTGCCATCCATCCAGCTTTTGGACTGCTGGTTTGCTTGCTGTCTGCACTAAAGAGGTTCATGGTCTTCCAGGGCTTGGTGCTGTGCTAAGCTGCCATGCATCCGTAAACTGAAAAGCATATAATTGTATGACTTAAAAGAAACTTTCAGCCTTTTTATTCTTCTAGCCTCTGGTCAAAGGGCCAAAACGCCAGCTGCAAACTGACTGCCATAGAGAGCATGCAGAATCAGTATCACTGCACAATTGATTTAGCCAGCCAGATCTTGGAAACAGATGGTTATAGAGTCTCTCTCCAAGGAAACTTCTTTGGACGTAATGACACATACATGACCTTTCCAGAGTACAATCCCCGCAAGCACAGTAAGTATGAACCAGCATAGCTGTGGGCTGAGGCTCTGCTCAACATCTTCAGGATAGCTCTGATATGCTTCCTAACAAAGGATGTCTCAAAGATAGCCAGGGAAAACAATGAAAACAATCAAGAGTGCCCATCCCCAGAGAGTGTGCTGTGTGAACTGCACCAGTAAGGATGCAGTCACTAAGTCTCTCCATCCTGACTTTCCCCAGACTTCAGAGGGGCTGGCTCTGGAGCACCATTCAACAATACTTCTCATCTGCATCATGTTTTCTTGTGCCCTGGGTAATTTGCAATTGGATTGCTTCAATTATTTGTTTGTTTTGTTCTTTTATTTTTCTCTAAGAAATTATGTAATAAGGAGTCATGGATTTAACTGAATGTGCAATGGCCTGGTACTAGAGAGAAACGCTCAAAACCTGTCCTTATTAGTGGTATGTTGCAAGGACAAAATGTGATATCCAGAGTGTTTCTTTGCTTGCAAGATTAACCATAGGGACTACTAGAGTTATCATTAATTTATGTCTGATGCTGTAAGTTAACCTGGTCTACTGCTAGTGTTTGTATCCCTCTTTAGACCCAGCTTTATTTTTTACTACTTCAGTCACCCTAATATCAGGCATTTTCTTTTGTGGTGTCCTAAACACTAGGAAAAACACCTTGTCTCCTCTATTTGCAGTAAAACTTGATCCACCTATGAACATCCAGACCAATGCCACGGCCAGCAAGTGTCAGATATGGTGGAGTATGTGGAATGTGCCTTGGTACCTCGCTGAAATTCTTCAATATGAATTGCAGTATAAAGAGTACAGCATGTCCTGGGAGGTAACTGGATGAAGCATACAGTGATCCTGCCTTGTTCTTTGGGTACAATGGCCTTGCTACTCAGCTCAGGGCTCTCCACCAGCTGACTTAAGCTGGCCTTTCTGGTTTCCCATATTAAGGCTGAGAGATTTTACATTAATACTGAAGTTCAATAAATCTTCTTCTCATGAACCCTGCATCCATCATCATTCAGGCTCTCTTGCATCTAAGAAAAGAAAATCTGGAAAAGAAAAGAGAAGGGCAAAAAACAACAACAAAAAAGAGTATTTAAAGGACCATCCTTTTGTCTAGTCTCATTAACAGCAATGCTTTGTAATACTTTGCAGGTTGCATTGAACAAGACACTCCCCAGCTCACTGCCACAGGTAGAAATCGAAGCTACAGAGCTCCGTAGTGGCATTGCTTATGTTGCAAGAGTTCGCTGCAAAGTTTCTGAAAATGAGAATTCGTACCACAGTCAGTGGAGTGAGTGGAGTGAGACAACAGTGTTTCAAAGAGCAGGTACAAAGAATGTTGTTTTCATCTTACTTAATTTCTTTTCATGTCCATGTTCCAAAAAAGAGAAGATACTTGGTAAAATTAAGCTTTTCAAATAAGAATTAGCTTTCTTCAATTATTCATAGCCAAATTACTTTCCTTAAGGCCTTTAGCTGCCTGTTTCATTTGCAATGCTTGGTTATTTGGGGTTCTATCTTGACTTACAGACTTCTTATTAAAAAAAAATTGTGCTGATTCTTTTCCTAGATGTCCCAAAAGTCACTGAAAAGATTCTAAATACCAAAACTATGCAGTACTTATTCATTCCTCTGAGTTTTGGCACTCTACTCTATTTATTCTGGAGCTGCAAGCTTTCCTCAAGGTATGTGATTTTCATTAAGTTTCCTTTGATCTTTATGGCCTGAAAAGGGTAAATAAAAAGTTGTTATATCCCTTTTCCTTCCTGTTTCTGCTGCACAGACTCAGTCATTTCCAAAAGGTCTTTTGACAGTCTTGGAATGTTCCTCAGCCATGATAGTTAATGACCCCCTATACAGTCCTTAAGGAGACCAAAGTACCTCTGGGAGTCCCAAATTTGGCTAAAGCCCAAGGATGATGGTATCTTGTAGTTAAAGAAATTTAAGCTCATGGAAATATTTGAAGTTTCATGTAGATAAATTAAAAGTGCAAGTACACAGCAATCCACAAAGGTGGTTCAACTGATGTCAATGCTAAGCTATATATGATACTCCTGGCAGGAGTCAGTAGGTAAAATACCAATATAGGCAAACTAAACTGACTCTGATTCATTTGAGACCAAGTTGTACAGAGAAAAAACTAGTTTTAGAACCTCGGTTCAACCATCCTCTGCAACTCTTATGCTGGCAAAGCATAGACAAATCTATCTCTTTCTTTTTTGCCTTAACATA
Organism: Brachypodius melanocephalos; assembly: GCA_013398615.1. Lineage (NCBI taxonomy): Eukaryota > Metazoa > Chordata > Aves > Passeriformes > Pycnonotidae > Brachypodius > Brachypodius melanocephalos. Next base: position 13,644,259 of record VZSR01003816.1, read on the forward strand.
CATTATTATGCTTCATAAACACATCATTCTTAGAGAAACAGAATAAATGATGTCCACATGATAAAATATTTTTATAGGATAGACTCCAATAAAGGGGAAAGGATGTCTGGCAGAATTTCTCTGTTTAAATGTAATGAAACTAGAACTCTTTAAAACACTTTCAGAACAGTAGTTTAGATCAAGTAAGCTGATAAACAAAGCTCAGTGCATGTAATGAGTAATAGACCAGTATATTAAGTTTATGACATATTCCTAAGAAACTTATGAGACTGTGCTTCAGGCTGGAAACACTAAATTCATGCACAGGTGGCAGAAAAATAATTGCATGAGAATTCAGAAATCATGAGGAGTGGGCTTCTTGTGCAATCTTACTAACATAAGTGGGGGGGTTCATCTAAGCAGTGTCATGGAGAAAGAACACAGAAAAACCATCCATTTTTAAAGAGTGTTGTTTTCTCACTTTAGGGCAAAAAGCCTCACCTGCTTTAACATTCCCACACCAGCTGCTTTCTTTCAGCCACTCTATAGTTTGCACAATGGGAATTTTAAGGTAAGAAATAAATTTCTTTTTTTTCTTATGACCCTCCGTTTATGACAGGAGGATTTTTTTTCCCCTGGGATTAGCAATTCTAGCTCCTGAGCAGAGTTACTGACACATGGTTCTGATCTTCCTGAAAGTTTATAGTTTCTCATTTTCCTGCTTCCACATACTAGCTAACCACCAGAGCTTCTGTCCAGCCTCTTGCTCCTTAGAAGTGGAACTCCTCCAGTTGCTCCCAGCTCAGACTGAATGCAAAAGGTGCACCTTTTCAAAACCAAAGCAATACCAGCAGCTTGCATTATATTCTGGTGGTGTGATCTTGTAAAAATTCTTATAAAACTTTGTGAAATTAGCTGCTAGGTTTTTTACCCTATTATTCTAACTTTGCCTTTTACTTTGCAGTAAACATCTGGGTTATTGTGCCAAAGCCATAAAGAAAGAAAATTTATTTTAGAATAATTATGCAAAGTGACCCCAACTTATTGATGCTTTCATTAGGACTGGGTTGGACCGAATGAGGCTTGTAGCCAACTTGAAAGAGAAGAGGCCAGCAACTCAAGCAAAGTGAATGCAGATCAAGTTTCTGATCTAAAAACCCAAGTACTCATTTCCCAAATCTCATTGAAACCTACAGGAAGCACAGATGTGGTTACTGCAGAAGAAACTGCCTCAGGTCCAAGCCAGCAGTATGTCCCCAGCAGGTACCTAAGAGCAGAAGAGATAGAGTTGTGGCCGAGACTATCATTTGCACCAAACCATGGTGATGATACCGTTGGCCTGAAAATCTCTGAAGTAATTAAAGACAACCTTGAGAGCCCTAGTGTTGGAAGGAATTATCCCTCTCACTCACAGCATGGAAAGGGTGACTTTCTTATGCTTCGAGAATCTTTGGGGATAGCAGATGTGTCCTTCAGTGATAGTGACTATTGTACTTTGTGTGACAATGATACCACAGGAGGTTTGATTTCTGCTGAACTAGTGAAGCTTTCTAATGGCAGTAGTCATGTTAAACATTAGAAAGACCAGTGACTTTCCCTGAGGAAAACTGCCTACAAAGTTCTTTTTGCTCTCCTATGACCTCCCAACATTGTCCTCCCAAGCAGCATAAACTGTGCAGACAGTTTCAAACATGTATCATTTTAAAATACATCCTCAGCTTCTGTACTTCAGAAGAAGATTGTGACTAAGTTCTCTGTCTAGCAAATATTACCCCTATAGACATGGCAAACCCTGACTCTGGCAACATCTGAGGTCCCAGAGACACATGACTATGCCCTTCCTTATATTAACCTGCTGGCTGCAAGATCCAGTAACCCTCTTGTCTAAGGAGGCAGCGGCAGACCTGCTTTTTTCCTCAGGAAAAACTATTAGAATTGTGTGCCTCTTGGAAGCAGCAATATTTGCAATGTGATGAACCATGATTTAAACGGCATCATTTTGTAAAAACTATGCATGATTTTTCATAAAATCATGAGGAACTATTTTTGCTTCAGAAAGTAATTCTGGTTCTTAACATGATATTGATGAATTATAGGGGTTCTTGATTTGATAAGAATTTGTAATTTCTCTGTTTAAAGATAATCAGACAGTAGGCCTTGTTCTTTATTAACGTGAATGGCTGTAACTTTTTAATTTGCAATAAGTAAGCCTCATGTACCGCTTTAAAAAAAAATTATTTCCAGATTAAGTGACTGGTTGATTTAATGGAAAAAAGGTGAAAAAATAAGAACAGCACAAATGACCTTTACTTAATCACAGAACAGGTCAGACCCACTGCCTCTCCAGGGCTTCTATTATTTCTCCAGAATTGATGAGTCCTTTGCCTGTCTGCACAGCAGGTACAGCCTTTCTGAGCCGAATCTCTGGAGATTTACTTTCTGCCCTAGACAGAGAAAATCCTGTAAGTGAATAATAATCTACCAAGCAGATTTCTGGAGTCTTTAGCTGCATCTCTTAGATTTAATGGGCTCAAGAGTTTTAGCAAGCATACTGAGATACATACACATGCATCTGAACTAGCTGACACATCTATATACACAGTCACATACATTCATTCCTTCCTCTCTGGAGTTGCTTCCCTTGTCTCTCTGGTGACAGCACAGATTAGTTTTGACAAGGCAAAGGAAGATTTCATTTAGAAGAAACAAAGTAGGTCAAGACATACGTCCCAAAAAGTGTGCTAAGCCTGAGTGTGAGCAGTTTTATCTGTGAGAAAAACAGGAACAGAAAGAGGAGTTAACATCCGATTTGTGTGACAGCCACAAGAGGTGATAGCAGTGATTAGTTTTCAGTGGTGTAAGCAAAGGGCTTTTCTGATACCTGAAATAATATTCCATTTCTGGTCCTTCGTGCTTTTTAACTTGCAAAAACTATATTCAAGGGTGCTTCTATTACTCTGCCACAATCTAATTGCAAGAGAAGAACATGATGTTGCTGTCACTAACAGTTGCTGTCACTAACAGTTGCTGTCATTTCCCCAGGATGAGAAAATCAGGAAAACAATGCCACATACCTGGAGGATTTTGGTAATCCCAAACTTTGAGACCCCATTGCATAGTTTGATGTAGAGTCCCAAATTTCTAATCTTCAGAATCTGAAGGATGCTTTCTGAAATTGTCAGATCAATTGTATCTTAGATTCACCAGATCTTGACAGCCCTTTCTTATGAACGTTTGCATGTTCATAATTTAGATAATGTAGAAATTTAACAATTTTCATAAAATCTTGTTTTGATAATAAGGTATTCTGTACCAGTTGTATGAGCAAAATGAGAGTGGGAACAATTTTATTCAGATATGAGTAAGGCGAAGCAAGTCAGTCTTCTGTGGAAGGGAGCGTGCAAAACTTCATTAATAGAGAAGCAAAAGAAAATGGAGAGATTGAATGTAGTCAGAAATTACTTGAGAGAAATGAAAAGTCAAAGATGCTGCTGCTTGTGTCCATTAGGGCAAGATAGGAAGACAGTAAGTACTGAGTCTGGAGATGATGGCAAGCTGACAGTTAGTAGGCTGAAATGATACTCCAGCATCAGCAGTTCTCCAGGTGAAACTCTTAAAAACTTTTAGCTGCTCTGCTTCTGTGGAATTACTTGAAGATATTAGTTGTTGTAGCTAAAACCAAAAAGCCTCTTCTTTACAATTAGGCCTTTGGAAAAACAAAGCCTCATTTTTTCTCCTGCCCTTTTTCTTTGTGATTTTTTCTTTTAAGTTTTTTTTTTTTTGTTGTTGTTGTTCATTTTTGGTGTCATGTTTGAGACTGGTATTAGGTTCAAGCTATGGTTTTTCACAGCTTCCTCCAGAATCTCTGAACTATTCTAAGGCTGACTTTTGCTTCTAAGAGTGACACATATCCTTCAAGTGGAAGATAGAGAACTACAGTCTAATAAGGAGACATAATATTGGCTCTGGTCAAACCTATGAAGCCTTTCATATCCTGGGATTAGTGAGTGCATGCTATATGTATCACCTGCAACCAGAACAAAGTAGTCAGCATTTTTCCCTTTTCCTTCTGCTGAGTTTTGCCAAAAGAAACTATTTTGGAAGATATTAAAGTAGTGCTTGTAAACCACTAAAGAGCTGAAAATGTTCTGTGACAAAGATTTTGGTTTAATTGTAGGTTTGTTTTTTGGTGGTGTTTGGGGGTTGTTGGCTTGGTTTGGTTTCATTTGTCTTACCCGGGACTTCTACTCACATAAACTGCCCACGGCATGGGAGTTCTATTTAGCCTCCACCTAGGTCTGAAGGACACAGCTTATCTTCAGTTCTGGTTTTCCGTCCCTTCCTGTATGGCTTCTGGGCCCGCGCTTCAGGTAGGTTATATTTGGATAGCCCTCCTGGGTGGATGTGGTAGCGTCTCCCCCTCCCTGGTCAGTTCCTCCCCGGGGCAGTGTCCCCGCTCCCTAGAGCCGTGGCCCCGCTGCTCGGGGCAGTGTCCCCGCTCCCTAGAGCCGTGGCCCCGCTGCTCGGGGCAGTGTCCCCGCTCCCTAGAGCCATGGCCCCGTTCCCTAGAGCCGTGGCCTCGCTGCCCGGCCCCGTGGCCGCCGCCTGTTGGCGGATCCCGGACGCCGCGGGCGGTTTCTCCCACGTCCCCCACCACAGCCACCATTTACTTCCGCCGATTCTGTCCAACTGCTTCACATCTTCCTGAAGGCATCATGCCTAGACTTGGATGTACTATTCAACTGCATCCTCATTTGTTACATGAAGAATGAAATAAGTACTAGCTGCCGTTCTTCAATTCTCTATGTCATTATATGCTAAAATAGTATTTATTTGCAGTAACATCTCACTATTAACTAATTACGTAAATTCTGCTACCCTGTAGCTCTCACATCCTATCTCAATACATTGCTAGTAACCTACCATTTCAGAGTTTATATTAATACATTTGCTTTCTTTTTCGAAGTGCAATACTTTGCACTTTATGTAATTTCATATTATTTAGAGTGTATTTCAAATATGTCAAAATATTTTTTCTCCTCGTTTTTGTCTCCCCAAGTGACTAAAATCTTTACCAGAATAATATCACAAATCTTCTAAACATACTTTCTATTTTATTATCAAAACTGAGGAAAATATTTAATGAGACCAAGTTTGAGCCTGGAATGCCCCTTGAAATGCCATTCCACTTTAACAAGGAACTGCTAATGATTAGTCTCAAACACATTATCAAAAAATTTAATAATTCATTAACAAGACTAGGTGCTAGCATTTAGGTCAACTAGCTTCCTCACTGTTCCTTTAAAATTGAACTGTGTCGAAAATCTTAGCAAAGTCAAATTATATACTATCTACCCTGTTAGCAGGTAAATTAGTAAGTACTAACTTACTTGTTAGCAACAAGTAAACTTTCTTGTCAAAGATGGAAGTTATATTGCTTCTCTGTTTATCCACTTGGTGAAGCATTATTTTAAGCCTTACTTTTCCTTCATATGGAGATGAGATTTTCTATCATTCTGAAGTCCTCTAGGTTTCTTGAATGGCTTCTCAGAAATAACTTTTAACATCACAGAGGCTGCTTCAGTTATTTACATTTTGCTTAGTTTTTTTCTTGTTTGGGTTTATTTATTTGGTTGGTTTTGGTGTTTTTGTTTGATTTTCTGCCAAAAAATACTCTACAGCAAATTTAATTTGTCCCTGCAGAATTTAACACACTTGCTAAGGCTTTAACTCATTTTTTGTTTGTGTGTTCTATTACCTTGGTAAAACGAATATTATCTTCATTGTTAAACTACATTGTTCACTGAAGAAAAAGGGCATGCTCTATTCTTCAATCCATTACACATTATCTGCTACTGACTTCCCTTCCTGAACAATAACAGGCCTAAGACTGATGACAAACTTGTAGATGTTGTGCTTGTCCCCCTTTCTAATTAATTTTAGTTTTTCAGTTTGTTTTCAACTGAACAGGAGAATAAAATTTCTACTGCCCAAATTTTCCAGAAGGTTTGGTACCCTAAACTCTGACAGATGAAGCCATTGGACTATTGTCATCTCAAAGGATTTCATATGATATTGTGAGATTTCATGGCTTTAAATGCTACTGCGTGCTTTATTACCGCTAAAAGCACCATTCGTTTTTCTAGAAAGGAAAATCTTACAGTTTGCTGATATTAAGCAGCAGAACCTAGCAAATTTGCCTCTAGTGATGCTGTTGCCTGATTTGCGTTTGCTTCAGCTCATACATCCTGGAATACACAAACAGTCTGTACAGATGACCCACAGCCCAGGGAAGCTGAATCAGAGTATCACATGTGCCCAAGTAAGCCCTTCTGGAGCAGGATGTGTGTCTGTACAGAACTGTCTTGACACACACAGCTTAACTGAGTAATGTAATATTATTACAAGTCTGACATTTTTGGTTCCTTCCTTTTCTTTCTGTTCGCAACTCTTGCTTATATAATGTTTGCAATAGCTGTAAACTTGCTGTGTACAATCCACAAATTTTACTAGCTTTGTGATCATGTAAGAAATAAAAGTTCCTGAATTCAGTTGTGCTACTTTAGAAGTGCCTTCTCAGTTTAATACTATTTCCATACCTATTGCAAGGCCTTCTCTGTTGAATACCGCTTACCACATACCTATTGGTATTGTAATTGCAAGGGCCTTTCCTAAATGTTTTCCCTGTTAAATGCTAATTACCTTGGACCCCTTTCTCTGTACCCGTCGGGCATCGCCTCTGCTGCTCTTCCCCGCATGGCTACGATGACACCACCCAGCATGGAGATAAGGAGAAATCCCATGGGCCTTAGCACCCAGCAGAGTGGGGTTGACAGCAAAGAACCCCTAAAGCCAGCGAGCCATGGCCTGAACAGAATTCCAAAGTACATCAGTGGGCAGAGAAAGTATCGGGCTACCTGCTGGGGTTCCGTGTCTTGTCACCGTAACTGCAATAGTGCCCTCTCCGCATGACTACCTAGACTCTACAACGAGCCACTGTTGTCTAAGGGATTTTCGTGAGGAACAAACCCCCAGCTCTGCCGCCTGGCAAAGCTGAACACCTCCTCCTCTGCGTTGTCCATCGGGAGCAGCAGAGGTGTGCGCAACCCCTCGGGCCACCACCAAGAGCTGACCTTAATAAAGGCATTACAAAAGAACTGGTCTCCTTGCCCGTTCATTTCAATCAGCTTGATACTTTTTGAGCCTCATAGAAGTATCCAAGGATATAAACGTAAATCCAACTGCTCAAGCAGCTGTGTGGACTATTATGATACTGTCTAGCTAGACCTAAAACTGTAAATACAGGAGAGAAAATTCCTACCAGATCACATGAAAAACAATCTGCCTTTTCACCAGGATAATCTCTTTGAACTCACATACGTGAAAATCATCACAGCATCATTCAGTAACTACGAACACAGTTGCAGCACTACTAAGTTACACAAAAGCTTTTTGGTATTAGACAGAGTTTCTAGGAGAGACCTCAACAAAAAACCGCACACACACGCGTCCACTGACCTATGCATCCAACGTACTACATGATTATGATCAATTTTTCTACTCGTCTGCAGAAGGATCAGAAAATTGTCATACAGGAAAGTTGATTTAGGTTGGCTATTCTAAAAATCTTTCTGAAAAAAGCGGATCAACCCGGGGACACTGCGGTTGCTCTGGCCCTTCGCACCACCTTCATTTGAAGCTGAATATCTGTATGTTGTAGATTCTGATGTTCAGTAAACTAGATGGTCTTTTCCTGCCTCATCCTTTTGAGTAATCCCTCACAATTCTAGGAATTCCTTGGAAAACTCCATTTGTTTGCTGCAGTGTCATGCACCGCTGGCCCGTCCCTCCCGGCGTCTGTGGCCGGTGGGCTCGCACAAGGACTGACAGAATGCCGTTAACGGGTACCGAAGGCTCGTACGGACCGCAGGGAAAACACCCTGTCAGAACCAGCGAGGGAGCGCGAGAGTCACGCAGACAAGGCAGGTTCCTAGGAACGAACGCCTCACTAGAATTGTATTTATGACGCACTTGAGTTCCGAGCTGTGTGGAGGGCGCGGCGCTCCCGGCAACCCCGCCCGCCGCGCTGACTCCACCGCCCGCCGCTGCCACGGCTCGCCGCCGTCGTGGCACGGGCCCGGCTACGAGCCTCCGGAGGCGGTGCTGCCCGGCGGCCCCGCCCTCTTCCGCCCTCACCAGTCTCAACTTCCGGAGGGCGTCATCCCACTACTGCGCATCCTCTCCTCTGTTCGGGCGCTGAGGCTGACGGGGGCGCTCTGGCCTGGCCGAGTGTGAGTAACAGTTACTGCCGCCAAAGAGCGAGCGCAGTGCGCGGAAGGCCCGCCTACGGCGGGGGATTGTTGTGGTGACGTCAGGGGCGGGGGACGCGGGTGCCCCATTGGCTCGGGCTGGGCCGAGCGCTTGGCGCGGAGCGGGTGGGGAGCGGCCCCGGTTCGGGCGGGCCATGGCCAGCACCGGCAGCCCCCTGGTGAGTCCGGGCGCGGAGGGCGGCCCGCGGGCCAGGCGGGCCATGGCCAGCACGGGCAGCCCCCTGGTGAGTCCACCCGGGGCTCTGGCCCTCGGGGTGCTAGGGGAACAAATAGGCCAGGGCACCGGGGCCGGCCCGTGAGAGGTGGCTGCCCGTCCCCGGCGCCCTGGCGGCGGCGGGGTCGCGGTGCGCTTTCGCGAATGGCTCCGCCTGCTGCACCCGCTCGAACAGGGCGGGTGAGCGGTCGCTGCCGTCCGTAGGGCCAGTCTTGTCTCCGCTGCTCGCCGTCTTCCTTCCGCCCCCCGCTCCTGGGTCGCCGCGGGCCTCGTGGGTGGGCCCCGTTCTTCCCCGAGCGTGGCCCGTTCGCGGGAGGAGGTGAGGTCGATGGTGAAGGGGCCGCACCCCGGCCTCTCGCGGACCTCCGTTTTCAGTTCCGGGTACGGGGCGTTGGCGTGGCTATGCAGGGCCGTCTCGCGCCGGGAGAACAGGCGTTGTTGTCCTGTGGGAGCTACCTATCAGTTTGTAATCGATTTCTTTTGTAGTAGGAACAAGCGTGAGGAAGATCGTGAGGGTCACAGTAGGACGCCGTTTCAAACGCAGTTGTTTACGTTAGTCTGACAGTGTAAACACGTTTTGTGTGCACTGACGTATCTAGAAGGTGCAGCAGTAGCTGGTATACAGACGTGGTAATGGTAAATCTTTTCTGTTGTAAGTTATACAGTCCAGTTAATGTAGACATTTCCTCATGTAAAGAAAAACAGTCACCAGCTTTCACTCATGTTGGCAAAACTACCTGGCAGTGATATGTTCTTTATCCTCGTGTGCATGCTGCTGTGCTTTTGGGTCTTGTGTTCTGTCAGCTGCAAGTTGCCGAGCTTCACTCTGCAGCACTTAAAACCTTTTCATTAGTTGGAACTAATGTAGGGTTTTCTGTGGAGAATGGTGCAGCTGTGTTGATTCTTGACATCCTGTTTCAGTGTGCTCTCCTCTTCGTGCTCAGTGATTTTTTTCTTAAGGGTGTTACACAGAATCATACTTATTGACTGAAGATGAGAAATACTTTGTGAATAGCCCTACAGAGTACGTAAAATGCTACATCAAGGACTATGAGATAAACCAGTTTTTGATTATTAAAGGAATTAGTTTTGCTTTCTTGCTAGTTGGTACAGCTCTATAAAGCTGCTTCTTAGCATCAGAGATGACTTCTGTTTACTTGGACTCTTAAACAGCTTTCCTTTGTATTTCTGCTCTTACTAATTTCCCATATTTTTCAGGGGTTTTTTTGTTTGTTTGTTTTGGTTTGATTTTTTTTGTTGTTTTGTTTTGTTTTTCCCAAAACACTTGCATTTCTGTTCCTTTTCTATGTACAATTTAGGTCCTTGCTCGTAAGAAAAACATGCAGAGAGGGGAAAAATTAAGAATGCAACTTATGACCATTTCGGTAAAAATTAGGCATTTTTGTCAGGATAATTCTTTTTAATTCCTTCTCTTCCATTCAATTTAATATTTTCCTGGTCAGGTGAGTGTACTGACAGGCAGTACCATATAGAGGTGGTCCAATTCAACTAACCTTTCTGTAATTCAGATGATATCAAATATGGGGAATCCAGTATTTCTGAGGCTGAGCAAGTTACTGTTAATGTTTTATGTGGTGGAGTTAATGACATAATGAGTTCTGTGATTATTGAATTGTAAATGCATAAGATGGGATTAGGGAGGGGGGGTGTGAATAGAGCACAGCTTTGAAAGGAATATTCTAGCAATTCTCTGCCAAAACAGTTAATTTCTGTATTCTTGTATGCAGGGACAATTCCAAAAATGTTCCATTATTTTCTGAAGATGTAACATAAGGAGGGAGTTGTACTTCTAAGAAGGAAACTATTTCAGTACAGCTTTAGTTGCAGATGCCAGTGTGGTCTTAGTTATTTGCTGTTAATGCTATTGTGAGTATATTGGGTCTCAAACCAAGAAATGGCCTTCCTTTCAAGATGAGAAGTCTGGGAGTATGGTAACTTAACATCTTCATTTGCAGCAACATCTTCACTGGAATGTTTTGCTGCACTAGCAATTACTAGATTCTACCAGTGTTCCTGATCTGATAAAGCCTATAGTGTAGTCATGGATCTGGCTGAACAAAATTGCTAGTTTCTTTTTATTCCCCCAGTGGAACTAATATGAGCTACACTTTTCAGAGAACTAGGCTCTCAGAGCTTACATAGAGTGAGTTGTGCCTCTTTGTTAAGAATTAGATTACACTATGTTAAGAGTTCTGTTTGTAGTTATTTGTAGGTGTAAAACTTCCAGACACGTATGTAGGGAAAACCCTTCAACCCTATCTATTTAATATTCTCTTCTCCTTGGTTTTTATCATAAAGCCATCACTAGTCTTTATCACTCATGCGTAGGCTTTTAGCTGGGGTAAGTTTTCAGTAAATCCCTTACCAAAGCAGACTGCAGGAATAGAAATTAGAAGACACAGATGTTGAAAAGGTGCACAAAGGTGGAAAAATTATAAGGTGTTTTAAGAGGAGCAGTGTTATATGCATTCATATTTGTAACATTAGAAGTTCTTAGAGCTAGTGGAAACAACATGATCCACAGAATAATCTGAGTATAATAGTGATGTTCTACTAAACAATGATTCTGCTGTGTGGGTAGTCTGTTTTTTAAAATAAATTTTTCTTTGGGCTATTGATCTGTTACAGTGACAAAAGAAAAGTTGGTTTCATTTAGCTCTTGAAACTCTACAATTACTGTAGATTACTGTAGCTGGATGTTGTAAGGGGCCCTGCAGGCTCAGGCTCATTATACTTTCCTAAAGCAGGTAAGTTGGAAGGCAGCAAGGAAAAACTTGGAAAGGGATGCTGACCACTGAAGTATTTGCAGAAATTTTTATACAGAAGGTGTGAAACCAGGGGCACAATCACTTTGTTGGACTGCAAAATGTAGTAAACTGGCAAAGTAATAAAAATAAATGTGGTCTATGAATATGTGAAATATTTTAGTAATACCGTATTTTAACTGTAAACTCGTATTGGTTTTATATATATTTGTCTAGAGAAGCTATACAGATTGCTGTAGAACTAGCACATTTGTGGCACTCAGAAAATATGCGAGTGACCTTCATTTGGAAAACGCTGTGTTTGAAAGATAAAATCCTGTTCCACGTTCCTCATATTGGAGCTTTCCAAAGAAAATGTATGATGCCAAGGAATTATTATTTCTGGTATTTCAAATGGAAAAAAGCTTTCTTTGCAAGTGGCCAACTTAGATTATGTACATATAGTAAAGCAGGAAAAATGGGGAAGAAGGGGATTTTCCTCCCTTCCCACTTCTCTTTCTGACATCTTATTTGCAGGTAAGCTTGTGGAAAGTTACTGCAGTCTAAAGTGTCTGAAAGGACTGGAGACAAAATGCACAAAGCTAGGTAGCTGTTTGGTCTAAAACCTTATTTTTCGCGCCATATGAATTCTACTCAAAATTGCTGTGGGAAATAAGTGGTTTGCTGTGTGGGTAAATATTCAACTTGAGAATTGATTTCTGTTTTATAAGACAATCTGTAAATACTTCACTTGCAAATATTTTAGAATTCTTTTTGGTGAAAGATTGCAAGGATTAACTTGCTTAGCGCATTCTTCTGAAAAAATACTAAATTCAGTGTTTGGTTCTTTAGTAATCCTGCGGGAATTTACAGTTCTTGACTGTGCCATGAATCCTTTGTGCATCCACTCCATCTATATACTGCCACTTGATTTATCTGCTTCACCGTTCCTCACCCCAAGCTGTTCTCTTTGCCTCCTATAGCTGCTAGCATAGGAAGCCCTTTTGTGTTTGCTAGCCTGATCCTCCATCTATGCTGTGCAGCACCTGCAGCATCAGTGTGCCTTGTGAGGTAGCTGGTGGTGTAGCCTGGGATCCAGACTATTGTGATCAGAGATGGCTTTTCTTTTCTTGTGAGCTAGGCTAGATCTATTCATGTTAAATGAATTCTCAGTGGCTTGTTTACATTATAGCTATTTGGGCCGTAGGCTGACTTTAGGTTCTTGGAAATTTGAGTGGTTTCCTGTTTCTGATTTGTTTTGAAGCACTAGGCAGTGGAAGGAGGCCTTAAATAGTCTGCCTCTGAAGATGATTGGAACTTAAATGCTTTGCTTAGCAATAGAGGAGGTTAGAGGGTAACTGGCTGATATGCAGATTCGTATAAATCCTTTCATTAGCTTTAATCCCTACCTGATTTTGGAACTAGAATCCTGAAAATCAGTGGCAAGAAATACCACTGTGTGTAAGGTGGTCAAATTTAGAAAAAGGCATTTGCATAAACTAAAATTTCTGATCAGCATTACTTGGTATGTGAAAAATTAATTTCTCTAGAAACAGAAACAGTCTTGTGTATAAAATACTTTTATTCCCTAAAGGTCAAAACAATCTGAGAATGTAGAGGTGTTCTTTGCTCTTCCAAAGCATTCAGCCTCTTGGCTATATGTTTGCTAATATAATATGAAGCTGAGATCCTCATTACTCGCTTACAGATGACCTGTGTTCTGGGTTTACTGCTCAAAGCAAGAAATGTCAGTAGACAAACAGTACTTCTGTTTCCTACTACTCTAGAGGTACCAGCCATTTTAGGTAAAATATTACGTTTAAATAGTAAGCTTGAAGTTTTCAAGCTTTCTCCTTCCATTATTTCATTTGTACAGTCTTTATTCTTGAAATGTATTACCAGGACATGATGTTTGAAGCTCTTTTATTGTCTTTTAAATTACAGTTATTTCTATCAAGATATTTTAAGAGGTTTTTTTGGGGGAAGCAGTTTCGTGCAATGTTTACCTTTCAGCATTAGAGAGGTTTTAAATGACACTGGGCATGAAGGTGAGCATAGTTGTTTTGGTGGGTTAGAGCCTAGGCTTTAATCAGTTAGCGTAGCAGTCTGTCTGGACAACAACAAAAACCCACTCCTTTTATGCAGCCAAATAAAAGAAATTTTTATTTCAAGAAGTCAAATTTTTGAAATTTACATGGTTAATTCATAAAAATGGTCTTCAAAAAACATTTTTTTTGTGTGGCAACTTCTGAGATCGAAAAACTTCACTCTAGATAGATGTGACTTCAGATTCTCTTGCAGAATTAATTTTTGCTAAAATAGTTTTTATAATTGAACTATGAGATTTTAATATGTTCATTTAAATGTAGTAGTTGGTAACCATTTATGAACCTTGATCAAAGTAGAGATTTCGACAAATTGTTTGGCTTCAGACTGTTTTGCTGACTGCAAATGTCAGTTTCTTCAAGATACTAAAGGAGTTAGGTGTTAAAGGAACAGTTTGTTTGCTTATATGCTAAATTTTAAGTTCTCTACAGTAATCTTTTGCATGCCATTTGATGAGGCTTGAAAGAGTGCTGATGCAGCTCTATGAAACAAGTGCAAACCACTGCTACACAAGATCACAAGACTGATGTTTAATGTTAATGCTTTTTAAATATCTACAAATAACTAATACATGGTGTGGGGTTTGTTTGCTGCTGTTTGAAGAAAATTACTTACTATTGTCTTCAAATAACTCTCTAGAAAAGAGTGTCCTGTTGTTTTGGGAAAATATTTTTGCAACCTAGTATATTTTTTAATAAATGCCTTCTTTTTTTCCTTTTTTTTTTTTTTTGAGAGAAGCGTGTGCTCTTAGAAATCATGTTGAACTTCTGTCAAGCTGAAAGTGTGAGCAGAGTACGTCTCTTTAAATACCTCCCAATTACTGTAATGTTTTAATATGGCTGTATGTATTTTAGTGTCAAAGTTAACCTGTTAAGTGGGTGAACAGTTGACTAACTGTGTGATGCATTCAAAGTACTTCAGAGGCTTGGCTTACTGTGAGTTTTGTCCGGTTCATTACATGCTTGATTTTCCATTATAGTTAAAACAGTCTGATAGCATCTAGTGACCTTTTCTAATGAATGTTTTTTTTTCTCTTTAGGCAAGTATTTTAATTACTTAAAGGCAATAATAGTGTTGGCAGATAGATGTATTGTTGAATTCTTGAGATTATCTGACAAACCTCTAAGCATCTTCAAAGTGTATATAAAGAGAAACTGGCATGCAATGGAGTTTGATTAATCAGTATATTGTTTCTCTCTATACAAATACATGTACAATTGGTTAATAGAAAGAGGATGCTGTTGGTCACTTAGCAGAAAGTCTCACAATCCATTTTTAGACAGACATCCAGAGCATAGATAGACATAAGCATATAAGGTCTGAGAATTGATGTTTACTGCAGTTTATGAAAGCACACTGTTATTACTCTGGGTTGTCTTCATTCATGGTGCTTCATTCTGGTGCAGCAACAGACAGAATTTATGAAAGGAAAACTAGTGTTAAATATTGATAGGGATCACACAATAATCATTACACTTCCTGCAAACAGCTCCTGTATGGTATTGGTATTTATTGATGCAACCTGTACTGTACTCTCTGCATTGAAATGTGAGGCCTGTAGTTGGATTTTGTTACTCCGAATCAGTGGATTTGTATCTTCAGTTTCTTGTACCTGAACTAAACTGCTTTTGCCTGCATTCTTGTTTTAGGTACTATGACACATAGTTTGAGGACCTGTATTCAGGCTCATCTAAAGTATCTGACCTGATCGGTTACCTTTTTCTTTTGGAATAGGCTGGAATGCCCAGGGTGTGTTACACGGTAACCTTTCAACTGGAGACTGTCACAACTAGGTATTGGGGAACATAGAGAAGGTTAACATTTTAATTGTGGGATGTAAGGTGGGAGGAGGCCAGTGGAAAAACTGTGTGTAGTATGTGTTAATTATCCCTTTATCCCTTCTGATGCTCTTTTTCAGATATGTGTGTCACATGCAGTTGGTGCACCTTTGTCAACCCTCTAAAACATCAGTGTGCCATGAAAAGAATATGTTAAATATAACTGTTTCCTTTTTAGTTGTTTTTTTTTTTTTTCACGTTAAAACTCTAGATTGTCAATGTTTAAATTGTAAGCAGTACAAAATAAATTTCAGTTTTGGAACTTTCAGCTTACGTGACAAGGCCAAAACAGCTCAGGCCAAACCTGTCAAACTGCCTTTAGCAGAATTGTGAGTTATGCCAATCTTCAAGCTTATAGTCTCATTCGCATTATTTATAATCAAAACAAATGTACCAGTTGAGCTTTAAAGGTCATGTTGCTTTGTGTAAAAAAATACTTTCTCTTACAAAGGTCTGCTTCCAAAAAAAAAGAGGTTTTGTGATCATGTCTGCCCTATGTCTTAATGCAGTTGAGATTCCATAATAGTCAGCAGTCAGACTCAGTGTTATCAGACAGCTGAGAGGTCAGGACCCTGTTCATACAGATTTTCTGTGTAATAGATCTTGTTAGTAGAATTTCAGCAAAAGCAAAGATACTCTCAGTTATCTTCGGTGCTCAACATCCTGTCAGTTAGTACAGAAGTAAAGGATACTGGAAGTTTTAGAAGCTTAGTCTCTAAAAGTATTTTTTGCTGCTGTCAGTGTTGATAGAACGGTCTTAGCACAGTCGTGTTGCAGATTTTGTGGTGGGAAAAAGCTAGTGGAGATGCAGTGGTTGTGGTTGTAGTTGCTTTAGAGAAGTGTGGTATGTGTTTGATGCATATAAATGCATTAACAGTTGTGATAGTGCAGTTTTCAAAATGCTGAATTGCAAAGGGAAAAGGTATGAGTCCTTTTAGGTGGCAGGGAGGAAAGGAAAAATGTGATGCAATCTTGTGGGCTTTCTAGATTGAAATTGAATTGAATCCAGTTTACTTGAAGTTTATTTCTACTGTTTGCAGAGAAGTGGGGAAAAGAACAGTATTAGTACTTACTTAGTGTATTTCAAATAAAAGGAATCCTATTTCTAGTTATTTCATGAAAACTACTTGATGAAGACTTCGAAATTACTGTTGAGCTGTAATGCCACATGCATTTAGTAGATCTGTTGTTTTCTTCCTTGAAAGGTTTTCAAACTCAAGTATGTTACACTAAGAAGGAAACTACTCCTATATGAAAGTAAATGAAAAGGAGAATGCTTAAGGGTTTGGGAAAGCAGTGTTAGAGACTAGTTTTTAAAGAGATAGAATTACTAGATCAGTGGTTATCAGTATGGTCCATGGTGATACATGACATGCAATAGGTAAGTCTGTTGTTACTATGTGAGGATCTATGCTTTTTTCACTGGCTTGCCAGCTGAGAAATGGTGATTGCTAGGAGAGTATCCTCAAGCTTCTGAGAATTGCAGATGCAGTTTAGAACATTTAAAATTTCTGTTACTGACTTAATATCTGCGTAAAAAACGTTTGCATCTGACAGAAGATGGATCTTAAGTCTGACTTTTACAAGAGTGATGGTACAGAGCTGGATCAGATAAGCTGGCCCATATTCTATCTCTGGCATATGTGACAACCTATATGTAGAGATATGTATGGTTTCTGCAGACATGTTTTTTAGAGCCTTTCAAAATAAAACTGAGAAGGTAAATAATACAGGACAAAATACTAAAGAAGAATATATGGAGTCTGGAACGGTGAATGTAGGAATTACCTTTTTCTATAGACGTTGAGGTGCAGCATAACAGACCTAGTTGCATAGTTCTATCATTACTTAGGTAACTGATCCTTTTTAATTTATTGCATGTTCCTTTGTCCTCCTTATTCCTAATCTTGACTTTCCTTTGAGAAAGTCAAGGGACTAGTTGATGTTATACCCTGGCCGAAAATAACCTTCTCTTCCTACAAAGTCCTTTACTCCTGTCTCTTCCCTCAGGATTTTTCTATACTTGATATTCATTGTGACTTAGTATCAGCTGCTGTGAAAAGAAGCACACTGCATCCAGCACCTTTTCCCTCCTTTCTCACAGTGCTCTCTGATGCTTTTGTGGTAAATTTTTTCCTTGCTTGTTTGTTTTTTCAATGTGGTCTTGCCAGCTGCGGAATCTAATTAGACCCCCCTGCAATGCTACTGCTTTATTTACCTGTAAAACCTCATTTGTTCATTTGTGACTGGAGCCAGTTCATCATTTAGATCCCGATATTTAGTCTGTGTGTATGTGTGTTTATTCACTGTATTTCATTTAATGGGATGGTTTTTATACTGACATCACTTTAGTTCCCTGAGCACTCATGTTTGTGTCAGTCTTGCTACAATCTCGATGGGAAAGGGTACAATCTGTTTTTAATTCTAGATAATGTGTGTCTTTAGACATGCTGCTGTTTGAGTAGCTGTCTGAATGAGAGGCAATTCGTCTGGGATATGAAAATGCTGAGGACAATAGTCTGTGGAAGGTGTCAGCTAAAATATATGTATATAAGGCATAAAAGGAAATGTGACCTATGGCACATATGCTTTAATGGGTATATGCATAATAATAGTATCAATTTTAGCAGTAAATAAAGACAACTTTACTGCACAGAGCACAGCCAACTGAGGAATTGCTTATTTGGGAGCTAGGTTCCTTAAGACCATGTGCATGAGTGAGTGCCAGTCCCATTCCCTTCTAAGGTGATTTCTGACAAAAATGCAGAAAATTGTTTCAAATTGAAATTCATGAGGTAAAAAAAAATTCTTTTTGTAAGAACTAATTTTTAATTTGGTAACATGATGTATGTTACAGACTTTCTAACATGGTTATACAATACATCTGTTTTGAAATTAGGTGACTTTCATTAAGCCATAATTTCTACTGGATGTATGTTAGAATACCGAGATTTAAAAAAAAGTTTAGCCATGGTGTTAACTTCCTTAAATATTTGCTCTGTTTACATACAAATCTTTTGTCAGCAGTAGTTTAGCAGAGTTTTCCTATTTGTTTGTATTTTCTGGCTAGTTTCAAGTAAAACATCAGAAGCAGTCCCTCACAGACTAATTGAGGTGTATTACCGAAAGGGGCAGAAAGCATCTTGACAAGGTTCCTTGATCTTACTTAGTGAAATTTGATAAAAGGCTTCCAAATGACAACTTGCGTTGCATATTACATTAACCAGTTTTAGGAGTGTGCCTTCTTGTATTTGCTGTTTTCTGGGCTATATCTGTTCTTTTTGTTTTGCAATTGGGTTGTCTCTATGTGGCCATGTGTACAATTTAAGTAGTGCAATCTCCCTTGTTTTAAAAGGTCTTGTTTTAAAATTAATCAAAGCATTCTTCAAAAAATGTTTTAGGTGTTGCTGATTATTAAACCCTTCAGCTGATCTGCTTTATGTTATCTCTTTTCTTCTTGTCCTTCCCCAATGTGTGCTAAAGAGAAATACTACCAGAGAAAGTGAAATTCCAAGTAAAAAATTAAGAATGTCTCCTTTGTCTCCATTTAAGTTTTCATGTGTTCACTTAGAGTCCATTGGATCTCTAACTAATGTTACTGGTAAATACAGGTGTTCATTGTATGACTAGAAATTTAAGGTCCTGTTATTCATAGGAGAAGATACCATGAAGTTTGATAACTTGGTGTTAGGAGCATGTTTTTGAGTTTAAAAAAGGCATTCTTGAATTAAAGTGTTCAGATGTTTGACCTAGGCTATATGACAGCATGACCTAAATAGAGTTATTTATCAAATCGAAGCTGCCATTTCCAAAACAAATACTTATATTTGCTCCTAAAGAGATTTTTAATGATAACCCTTTCAAAGAAGAATTTTTATGATCCTTGTATGGAAATAAAGTGCAGTTGTGTGTGGTAATTGTGTCAGGTGTGGGAATAATAGTTAACTTTCTCTTTTTAGTATGATGCTGTTCCAATGCAGTCAAGTGTGGTGTTATGCTCCTGTTCGTCCCCTTCAATGGTGAGGAACCAAGCAGATTCCAGCACTCCATCTGTCATTTCCACTTGTGGCAGCAGACAGGGATCTAACATGGAGGGCACAGCACCTGAATCAAGATCTAACTCAAACTCCTTGCAGCAACATACGGGACAGCAGCCTCCACAGCCTCGAAAGAAACGACCTGATGACTTCAAATTTGGGAAAATTCTGGGGGAAGGATCTTTTTCAACGGTAACTTTATTTTTTATAAGAAATGACAGATATCTTAGATAAACTTACAAGTTTGTTGTGTAAGATTGATGAGATGGAAATGTGGAGAAAACAGCTTGAAGAGTAAATGAATAGGACATATTGGTTTTAAGCTTAACTATTAAAATTAAGTGTTCCCTAAAAATGGGTGATGATTTTTTTAAGCTGCTTTTAAACTGATCAGAAGTCCTGTTGTATCCTAATGACTTGATGCTTGGATGTTCAGTCAACGTGGCTATCTAATGTAAGTGTGATAGCCATAATAGGTTATGTAAAAAGTCTGATATAAAGGCTTGGAACTGGTCTAGGAGCTTGTCCTGTCTATGGCAGGAGGTACTGCCAGATGCTTTCGAAGTAAAGAACACTGATACTTCTCCAGTATTCTTTCTCAGCCTCTGGTCCTTGAGGACTTAGTGAGTCAGTCAATATGTTTCTGTTCATTAGCCAACAAAACGGTTTGTTTCTCACATCCATGGCATTGCACAAAAATTAATTACTTAAGTGTTACCTTAATGAATCCATGAAGCATTAATACTTTATTTGATGGTTCAGTAGTTTCCCAGTTGTAAGACAATAATATTTCTGTATCATTTTTCATATATTTATTGTATACCATTTTTGGTTTTAGGTCTCTAAATTTTGGGGTTCCAGTACAGTCCACTGAAGCATTTAGGATGCAGGCCTCTAGTACTTGTCAAGAGTAATTTGCACCCGAACACGCAGTTTGCATAATGTGTGGGTTTCCCTAAAGGATCCGAGAGAGTTGTTGTGGTTTGGGTATACCAGGACGCTTTGCTTCAGTAATACACTTTTCATTTCTGAAAGTTAATGCCGTGTTCCATGTAGGTAGAGAAATTCATAGAGCTTAGCCCAGACTCGGAATACAGCGCTCTGCTACCTCTCTGCCTGGACAGCAGCACAACCCTCTGATGTATCAATTTCAGAGCATTTGGTCTGTGAGCCATGTATCTTTGTGTTGTTACCAAAACATCTTGTTAAAAAGGATATGATTTGTTCATATTTAGCATGGTTGTAGACTCAGAGATGTGACCATACTCCCCAAGATCCTCACCAATATTCTAAGTGAAAAGTGTTTATCTCAAAAAACAGGGGTCTTCATATTACCATATATCCAATGATAGCTTCTGACTAAAAAAATATTTTCTTCAAGGTCATAATGAATATATTCTGTTTTCTTGGACTTCTATTAAGCTACCACAAACTTTTACCTAGTGCCAGGGCTGTTTTCTTAAATTCGACAGAGGTACATATGGTATGGCTTCGGGGTTTTTCTTCAGAGCACTCTCCTATTTTGTGGGATCTTCTGCAGCTTCAACTTCTTGGACGCATGCCTGATATAAAAACGCAAATGCAGGGCCGTCTACTTGTTGTTCTGCTCTTCTAAACTAATGAGAATCTACTCGTAGACAGCTTCAAGCTTCTTTCAGAATAATATCTGTTATGTGGTGGAAAAATCACAGTTTTCATGATTGTGGAGGCATGTTGTGTAGCTCACCTCTTTCTGTGTGGTGGGTACATAAATATTCCACCTTGGTTTTGTCTCCACATATAAATGAGGCATTTCTTAAAAAAATGAGCTCTAAGGAAATACGATTGTCTGACCAAAACCAGTTCTTAAATGCAGCTTTAATCTCTGTCAGCCTCAGGTATTTGTTCAAGTTTAGAATGAGGCTTGGTCATGATGTATACCAGGTATATTGGCAATTATTTCTGCTTTGTAGCCTCTGAGGGTTCTCTCCTCTACCTATCTCCCCTTCCTTTGATTTGGGATGTTTAACTACATTTCTTGCCTTGCTGTTGTCTGAATTTACAACTTCCATATTTACATGTTCTGTGAATGCTTTTGTTTTTCTGTTAGTTTTACAGCTTTTTTTTTTTAAGCTCCCCAGCTAATGTCTAATTTCCTTCTACAGAATTTACATTCCTTATCGATACTACTTTTTCCCATAGGGTGGATAAGATTCAGGCCCCTGATAACAGAGACATTGTATTAATATGTACCTTTGAGTCCCTTTTCCCTTTTCCCCCTTTTACTGTGGTTTTCTGGATTATTAGTTAGGAGGAAATTAAGATATATGCTATGATCAGATTTGTTTGGCGAGTGAGGAACTTGAGGGTACCAAAGTACTCCTGCTATCAGGTAAGTGCTCAGTGTACTTAGAACACAGCTGTTCAGTATCAATGTGTGTGGGTAATACCTGTGAAATACAATGGTAAAAAATTGGATACAGTACAGGACTGGAAGAGAGTCAGTCTTCAGCTTAATTTGCCAAGATACATTTTCATCTGTGTCAACTGATCCCTTCTGCCATCTGAGTATGGTCTCTGTGTATGTGAGGTTTTATTTAATAACTGCCTTTTAAACTGGACTCTTGTCAGAAGCTTTCATGCTGAATATGGTTGATGAAACCTAGCTACAAAAATTAGAAAAGTTAGTAACATTCTCATTTGACTGCACATCTTATCTAGTGTTACATGTGTACACAGAATGATCTCAAAAATTCCTTATGTAGAGATGCAGATGTTAACAGACTGCTTATTTCTAATGTTTCTAATAGAAATTTTCATTGGTTAAATACTATAAACTGTAATGTGTTTTTAGGATATGAAATCTAAAAAAAAAAAAAAGGGTGCCTATTACTACTGAACTGAGGTCAATTTTCTAGTACTAGAGAGTGTAACTGCATGCACTTCTTTCATCTGAAAAAATGCCTTATTTAGATTTCCTAAATACCTAACATTTAGCATCAGGTGTGTGTAGTAATATTTTGGAGTACTCTGTTATGACTGATTTTGCAAGGGATTAGAAGCAAGCCAGGTGCAGTAATTAAAAAAATAGTATAAAGCTGAGATTTTAGCAAGGTGTTGAAATGGATATAAACTTAAAATGAGAAAAACAGAGAACTGTATTCATCTATTGTTACAAGGTTATTGCTTGCATTCATGCCAAGAGGACTTTTCAGATTGTCTCTAAAGTTGCCTTTTATAAAGTTTTCTTGAAAAGCCTAGTGTTCCTTCAAAAGATTTTCTCTTTAAAAACGTAAACCTGCTTGCCTGAAATTTCATCCCTTGCTTCTACTAATTGGAAATCTTTTGTTTCTTTTATTGAAGTCTTTTTCTTAACAAATTGGAAATAGTTGAAAGTTCTGTCTCACTTCTTACTGCTGCTTGCTCAGATAAAATTTCTCTTTCAATCTTATATTAAGGAAAGTACTGTGACAATTATTTTTATGAGTATTCCTCAGTGTAGTACTTGTTGCTTTTTGTTTCACCCTTTAAGAAAATTCAGCAGTTTACTTTGACTTACATTACAATCTTCAGATTTCTTCTGGATAAAAATAAGTTGGTATTTGCACTCTTACATGTGTAAGTCTTTTGGCAAAACAAACATTGGTCTCCTGAACTGAGTTTCTGCAGAAGTCTTGCTGAAGCCAACATTATATGAACACATTAAATATTTTGCTGTGTTCGAAATACCTACTGGAAGTTCAATATTAGTGTATGCGTTTAGTGGCCAGTTACAGTATGTTTTCTTTCCTCTGGCAACAGGTTGTCTTGGCTCGAGAATTGGCAAGTTCTAGAGAATATGCCAGTAAGTATTGACTCTTTTAAGTTTTTGAAAATACAGTGTCAATGTAGTCCAGTTACGAAACACCTGTTGAAGGAACAGAATTAGTGGTTTCATGTTAATTGTGTGTAACTAAAAAACTCTAAAACAAGATGGGCTTCATTTACTTGTACCTGCATTTTTACGCTCTCTTTTTTCATTAAGTTAAAATTCTAGAAAAACGTCATATCATAAAAGAAAACAAGGTACCGTATGTGACACGAGAGAGAGATGTAATGTCCCGTCTGGATCACCCTTTTTTTGTGAAACTCTACTTTACCTTTCAGGATGATGAAAAGCTGTGTATCCTTTTCATATTAAAACTTGCTGTAACACTTTCTTTAGAGTAACAACGCCCAGTTTTGGTTCCTTGAAAAATGGTCTAAAAGAAATGATGGAAATAACTTGAGGTGTCTAAAATATCCTAATGTATGTGATGTAATTTTTGTAGTCATGCTTTTAACAGAAATTAAGCAGATCGCATGAGTGGGTCCTTTCAAAGAGAAGAGTAGGTGTCTTGTGGGTCTTGTGGGATGGGGGAAGCAATTAAACAAATTGTTGATGTGGTAAATGTTGGAGGATGACTTGTAAAAATCTAAGTTTAAAATAATTCAAAAATTCTAAATCAGGGGGATGTATGAGAAGTGTTTTAGAAGTGTTTTATTCCTGATGTGTATGTATCTATCTGTAATAAAACACAGTAATTCCTGCATTTAAAATATGGGTAGCCAGCTATATTTCCTACTAGTTTAATTTCTACAATTAGAGCTATTACTAAATTTTTTTTTAAATGTAAAGATGAAGGTGCTTATAGAATAATCTGATTCGTCCAGTTTGGGCTACTGTATCCTCAGCTCTCTCTAGCAGTAATCGCAAAGTGCAGTTACATCCTGGAAGCTCATTGCTTGGCAATTGGTTTTTTCTTTTTTTCCTTTTTTTTTTTTTTTTTTAAATTTTTTTAAACCTTGTGAAGATAGCGTTAATTATGTGAATTTTCTCTTACACCTCCTGCGTGGAATTGGCTGTGCCAAGCGTAAAGATATAGATCAGTCTATTTCTGGGGTCAGTAAGTAGTTTTCTGATTTTCCCAGAGGCAGCTAATAGTGCTCCAAGCCCTATATATCATACAGAATGAGCTCACAAGGCCTCTTTTGTAGTGTAAACACTTGCTCTGGTACTTTCCAGGTGATGGGACAATTTTTAACTTCTATCAGTTATTACTGTAAATAACTCTCTTTGAGGGCAATTATGTATGTCATTTAAATTCATTAGTCAGGTCAGTCTCTGGAAAAACTGTTAACCCTTTATATAGTTTTTTTGTCTATACTAAGAAATTCGGACTCATGTCCTAGGTTGTTAATATATTTAAGAAATTACTTGGATTGCTACTTGTAAAATTTCAAATTAACCAACTTTTTCCCTGTTGTTAATGTATTTTTAGTAGTATTCCTCTTTTTGGAGTAAGATGTGGGGATTTTTGTTTTAGAGTGGCTTAGAGATAAACCTTAACTAAGTTACATTCAGATTTTGGACTTAGCTATGCCAAAAATGGAGAGCTGCTCAAGTATATACGCAAAATTGGTTCATTTGATGAGACCTGTACAAGGTTTTATACTGCTGAAATTGTATCAGCCCTGGAGTATTTGCATGGCAAAGGAATAATTCACAGGTAATACAAAGTTGAGACAGACATGCAGTTGGTCATATAAGAGGTGGGGTTTTTCCTAAAAATGTTCATTGTAAAGTTAAAAGCAAAGATGGATTTTGTGGAAAGCTAAAAAGCACAAATTGCATTTGATCATTATCAGTAGCTAAACATAGGAAACTTGAGGAAGAGAGCCAGTCACTGTTATATCAACTGTTGGAGCAGGAAAAAGTAAGAAAACCTCTGGTCTTTAATTAACATTGCTAAAAGCTTGTCTTTCAAGCTTCGTGGATTGGCCTGAAAACCAGAAACTGACTTTTTAACTATTATTTTTTCCTGTGCTGTTACGTAGCAAAAGTAACTAGAATTCTTTTTATATGTGGCTTAATGTGTACTATATAATCAGGTAAAATTAATCTATATCAGTTTTCACTGAGTGAACAATTTCCACAAAGCTGCAGCTGCACAATAATTAGGTAAGTGAAATTAGCTAAGTTTTGAGTAGTACTTTTGAAGGTGTTCTTGATGTAATATATTGTTTGGATAATCATTTTTTGTCATTCATGTTTATTAAATAAAGCTTTAAGTGCTAAACATCTGAGCTGCGGATCTTCTTTTTGGGTAAGAAATCTAATGTGTCTAGGTTACTAAGCAGTTGTCATGAGACACCAGATGATAGTTGGCAAAAAGCTGACTGATTATAATTCTGATAGCGTTATTTCTTTCAATTATTACAAAAACAGTATTTCCTTTTGAATACAAGTTTTCGTGAAATACTTTTGGATTAGAATCTAAGGGGGATGGATTTGGAGATTACTGAAAGTATAAGATTTTTTACAGGGGCTGGGAGGAAGTTCAAGAACTCCCAGTTCTGCTTCGATTTTACAGTTCATGTGTTTAGGCTGAGAGAATGCTTATAGAATGCATGTAGCATGATTGTCAGTGTTACTAAGCCTATATTGGAAACCTTATATTGGAGAACGAGGAGGTCAAAAGAAAACAGTGGAATTGTGCAATTAGAGAACTTAGCATGACATTTATGAGGATCCAGCTCTAGCAGTGCCTGAAAACCCTTGGGATTTTTAGCTGCCTGAAGAAATAGGACATGAGATAAAACCAATTTAAGATGTCAGGCTACCCTGGAAAATTTATTACGGATATCTCTCTAGGTATCTATTCTTGTATGTAGCTGTAGATCCATATTCCAGTATTAATGCAGGTATACAATATATAATATAAACAGTATATATAAGTGTGTGTAGAGTACAATATATCTACATACATATCTTTAAAAAGAACTGTTAAAAGGGTCCATTCTGTTCATGTACTCTCTACTTCTCTCTTAGGACAGGCACAAGAAAATCAACAGGATTTTTATGACTCGTTGCTCTTTGTGCTAGTTTCCAGACTTTAAACTGTACAACTCATACTTTTCCACAGTAGGGTGCTTTAATCTGAAGAAAATAACACTGCATGGTGATTGACAGAAATGGCTTTCAGTTTTTCCTGCTTTTTTCTTACCAGTCAAACAAAACAACTCCCATGCTCCTAGATTTCTTTATGAGCATTCAGAGATTCTGCTTAGGAGAGAAGTATGTAGGACTTTTTTTGATCAGCTAAGGAAACTTGTTGCAAAGGCATATTACATCAGTGTAGCTGAATGCTCTTAAGTTATTTCTAATGCGCCTTTCGACATCTAACTCTGTACTGCTATCCATTGTGTTTGTGATACTGTGAAGTCTGGTTTTATTCAGAATCAGAGGCGGTGTCCATGCAAATGGTAGGCATGCGTTTGAAATGCAGATTATGCATAGAGGTGATCTATGGTTCTTACCTGGTCAGGACATTTAGCTGGGGCTGGGTTTGCCAGTGTTTGACTAACTGGAGTTTTGCACTGAGGAAACAGATGTAGAAAATCTTAATGCCATAACCATCTGTCAGATGTTACTTAAATTAAGGCTTTGGAGCGAAGGGGCTTGGAGTTTTGTGCGTGTTTTTGTGAGTTGGGGGTTTTGTTGGGATTTGATTGGGTTTTTTGTTTTTCTGTCTTGATTTTTTAAAATTTTTGAACGTGTGACATGCACAATAACATAGTTTTGAGGTGATTATTTACTTGATATTTAAAAAAACCCCAGGTAATTTATGGATTTACCAAAATCTGTTAGTCTGCAGGTCAACAGCTACAAGCTAGAGAAGTTGTTGTAACAATGTTTATAGAATGTCTACATCGTTTATTATAGCATTATGAACCTAAGTCACTAGACAGTTGTTCAACTTTAATTTGTATACTGTTTGAATATAAAAATCTGTCTTTTCCAGGGACCTTAAGCCAGAGAACATCTTATTAAATGAAGATATGCATATTCAAATAACAGACTTTGGAACAGCAAAAGTGTTATCTGCAGATAGCAGACAAGGTTTGCTATTACTCCTTATGTGACACCAATAATTATAGCAAGTGATCCTTTGGAAATGTACATATGTTGTATTTACCAGATTGTGACCTTCAGATATTATTGCCTCACCTAATCACTAAAAGATCTCGAAATAGTTTTGACTGTCATTACTTAGATTATGTCAGAGGAGGTAATATTTGGTGTAGTGGAATACCAGCAAGATTACCAGGTATACTGGGAAATTGAACTACTTCAGATTACTTAGTTTTCATTTGCAAGACAAGAATACAAAAAAATAGGTACCATGGCTCACCTGATACAGTAAATTTTAAGGCTGCTTACTTGTTTAACTCCAGTGGCTGTCAGAAATGCACAAATGTGAAGGTTATAGAATTAATGTATCTGCAGTTGTTATTAATAGCCTGTAAATAGATGCTGCAATCAATGCCTGAAAAAAACACTAGGCTGAACTGAATTCAATTGACCTTTTTTCTTGACTGTAGCAAACTTGTGTTGGTAGATTTTATGACTAAGTAAGTACCTAAATGCTTAGCTTCTTGAACCAAATAGGTATCACTGAGATTGATTTGTTTCTTCCAAGCAAGTTTTGTAGATAGGCAGAGAACCTAAACTCTCATGGGTTCTTTGCAGCATTATGTAACTTGCAGTGGATTGCCTTTGGGGGTTTTTTTGACTGGGTGGGGACAGGGGAGGAAGGGGAATGTTGGCTTATGTATAAGTATGTATTTGCTTATTTCTTTCTATTTCCTTAACAGCACGGGCAAACTCATTTGTAGGGACAGCACAGTATGTTTCTCCAGAACTGCTGACAGAGAAATCTGCCTGTAAAAGGTGAGGACTCTATATTCCAGAACTTTACTGACTGTGTCAGGGAACTGTCAAATGGGGAGGAGTGAATAAATCAAGCAAGCTTAGTATTTTAAAGAAACAAAATGCTTGAGTATTTTAGGAGAGCTTGAAATTTTCTTTCTTATCAAGTACTGCTTCTTGTCTGAGGGCTGGTTTCCTCAGTTAATCTACTTTTTTGAGTTCTACTAACAGAATTAGGAGTTGTTGGAAAGGGAAGTATATAAGGTTGGATTTCTTACCTATAAATAGATCAGAAAAACTTCTTTCTGTTATCTAAGTAATACAGTCATTTTAATTCCATTTTATATAAGATTGCTCAAATATGGTATTTCCTGCTGTAGTAACAACAGAATGTCACATGCTGTTCTGTTAAGGAGAAGGCTGCAGCTTTCTTTGACCTGTATTTAGATCAATTTGTAGTTACGTTTCCTAAACTGTATTTAGGATTGGTGATATTTTAAAGCTCATCTCTCTGCCTGGTATGAGTGATGCCCTTAAGAAATTTCCTAACTCATTCAAATCACTTGTTGATGGTAACCTACTGAATGTGTTTATCTATTTTATTGCAATGATAGAAGAGTAAGCTAGTTGCTGACAAATCACAGGTAAAATGGATCATTTATATGAATAGGTGTAGTAATTTGTGCTAACATTTCTTGATGTGATAAAGATACATCAGACTTTTCACATGTAATTTGAGTGAATATCTTTTGACTGTTTTGGCTAATGGAAGAATTTAATCAGAATTATCATCTCCTTTAGAAGTTGCATAATGCTTCACCTGTACAGAAAACTCCTAATTTGAGTAGTTTTAAGTCTTTGTTAGTATTTTAGTCTTCCATGAGGATTTTGAAGCTTTCATCAAATCTGTGGATAGCTTACCTGAAGGTAAAATAAGTTAAAAGTGTTGTTTCAGGCCAACACACTAAAGCTTAACTTTCCTTTACTCACCACACTGAAACGTAGCTTTCTCTTACATACCATTGTTGCCTTTTTGTTTGTGTCTTCAGAAAAGCTTTAAGTGAAAAAGGTAAAAAACTGTATTTTAATATATTCTCTCTTCTTTTTTTATCAAATATTTAGAGGAAAGTATTTTAACTCTGAAGGGGCATGTATTGAATTAAGTTGGATGCATCTTTGGATTGTCATGTGGATAATCAGTATTCTTTTCACAGTCATTACATACTCATTAATTTGACAGAGAATTCAGCGATCTTCCACTTGTGCTTGGAGTCAGGTTTTGAGGGACTGTTATTCTAAAGTTTTTTCTTGAAAGTTGTGCTGCTAGCCTACTCTTCTGTTAAGGGCTGAAGTGAAAATAGTGTGGAAATTATACAAAGCAGGTTTGTCCATGGGGTTCATGCTACCTTCTAAGTAACAGAAAGTTAACAATTTTTCTTTTTGAATTATATTTTAAAGATTTTTTTTTTTTTACAAAGAGATGCTATATTTTTTCCTCTTTGTTTTGAAGCTCTGACCTCTGGGCTCTGGGATGCATAATATATCAACTTGTAGCTGGATTACCTCCATTTAGAGCTGGGTAAGAGATTTGAGCTAATTATTTACATGTAGATCATAAATATATTGTCTCTGATTGGATTTTTACCTTACTATCAGTTCTGAAGTACTTTCATGATGCAGAGCTGGTATTAATGTCATGCCTGCTTTTATTTGTCCTTTCTGATGTCATGAAGTTGATTAGACAGCTATAACTAGAGTTCCTGAGAGAGGGATTCCATAAGCTATCTTAGAATTTCACATGTAATTTGTGCCATGATGGTAACTATGTAATTATATGTGAAGAGGTTGATAAGGCATGTCCTCAACACTCTCTGTTGAGTCATATAAGCTTTTCTTGTCATTGCTCAAGTATCTGGTGCTTACAGGATTATAGTACTTCTTCACCCTAGGAAGATTTATGGGAATGTAACTTAACTTTTAGATTTCTTGTTTAATGTTTGTCGGGGTTATTCAGGTTAAGGTGAAAGAACCATGGAGAACTATTAACAAGAGTTAATATTTTTCTCTTCTGCAGAAATGAGTATCTTATATTCCAGAAGATAATAAAGTTGGAATATGACTTCCCAGAAAAATTTTTTCCCAAGGCAAAAGACCTTGTGGAAAAGCTATTGGTAAATATTTGTGCTTTTCTTCTTGAATGTAGTATGCTTGTCTTGGTTGATTTTATAACTGACCAAGTACCTAAATGCCTAACTCCTTGGAAGAAAAGATGTCACTGAAATTGATTTGTCATTAAATGGTTTGATGACATTGCAAACATTCAGCTTATGCAGTTCTCTTTTCTGAAATTTCTATGCACTCTTGCAAATCTTTTAATATGAACATCTGTGGGCATTATTGACTCTGTAGGGGACTGTCTTGAAAATCAACATCTGTTATTGAACAGCACTTTGATTTTTTTTAAATCTGAATTTTAAAATATGGACAAGGAATGTCTTTCTATGAAATGGAAGCAAACAATTCTAGATGCTGTGCATTACAAACAGAAATTAAGATTCAAATACTTAGGCTTACAAAGTTCTCAGATTAATTGTTTTTGAGTTGTATAAGGGATCATTTAGTTGAAATCAGCATTCTGTACATCACAGGCAGATGAAATTTTAATTATAATTGCAATATTAATTACAATATAAATCCAGTTGCCTTGCATTTTAGCACGCAGTTACCTTGCACCTGACGTGTCTCAATAGTATCAGCCTAAGAATTACTGTGCCTGTGAAGGTTTGACGAGTAGCAAGAAAAAGTAGTTGTGTTTCATCAGTGAGATTATAGTCCTGACAGTCAAGTGAATCTGCAGAGAACATTTTAGGTGTTACAAGCTTTTTTAAGTTCAATAGTTTATCATATTAGCAGGGGATGAGGAGGAAACACCTTTGTGGATGATGGTAAATACAACCTAAAAGACCTCAGCGTGATCCTGTGTCCGAGACCGGTTCTATGGCCAGGCTAGTGTCTCCTGAATGGTGAAGTCCAGGTTGTATTAACCTGGTTGTATCCTGAGAATTGTGTCATTTTAAGCTGCTTGAGAGGTTGATGTTTGACACCAGCTACAGTTTCCACAGCTTCTTGCATCACTAGAATGTGATGGTGGGCTAAACTTAAATGAGGTGTGCTTCATCGGGCCTTCTCTGTATGTTTGTTTCAGCCTTTACAAAGAAGCAAAGCCAAAAAACTGTGTGGACCAAAAGAAGTGCTCTTGTCCTTAGATCTGTGAGCTGATCTAATACAAAATGTTGTTCACAAGACATACTGACAAATAACATCTTTTATTATAAACAACCTTCTTATATTACAGATATGTATGCTTAGGGCAGGGGGACAAACTGGCTTTACGTTTTCATGTGGTGCTGTGCAAATGTGAGTAATGCTTGCCCTTTGTCATTATTTTATGCAGCTTGACTTCATTTTAATTTGCTCAGGTTCTAGATGCTACCAGCCGATTAGGCTGCGAAGAAATGGGAGGATATGGACCTCTTAAGGCTCACCCCTTCTTCGAATCCATTGTGTGGGAGAACCTACATCTTCAGACACCTCCTAAACTTACAGCGTATTTACCTGCTATGTCAGAGGATGATGAAGACTGTTATGGAAACGTATGTTTGTCTACTTCTATATTCGGCTCTGATGCTGCCTGAGACTTCTATTATAGCATAATTATTGAATATTAATATAAATATTATAAATATTAATATAAGTAGTTTAATGAAGCTACTGAGTAGTTATATTTTAATGAAGATTTTAATTATTAAGAATGTAATAAAAATTGCTGGTTACATTTTACTTAAATCAGCATCTTTTTTCTGATAAAGCGAATATTTTGAAAAACGAGGCTGGCTTGCTTTTGATCAATCATGCTTTTTTGCATAAATGCCTGCTAACCTGGAGAGAGTAGGCTGGGGTTTTGGCCAAAAGCAAAATAAACGAACGCATGCTTAAATTAAAAGCCACAGTTTAGTGCAAAATAAGCCTTTTAATAAAAGATATTTAATTGCTTCATTTTGTTTCCTCCTTTAGTATGACAATCTCCTGAGTCAGTTTGGTTGCATGCAAGTTTCTAGTTCTGCCTCTTCCCATTCACTGTCTGCTGCAGAGACAAGTACACCACAGACATCAGGAGGAAATATTGAACAGTATATTCATGATCTGGACAACAATTCCTTTGAGCTGGATTTACAGTTTTCTGAAGATGAAAAGAGGTTACTTCTGGCAAAACAAGCTGGTGGAAATCCTTGGTAGGATCTTTCAATGTAGCTAAATAACTTGCACTGCAATAAAGAATCCTGAAAAATAAGTGATTTGATTCAAATAAATATTTATCAATCTTTGTATTTTCAAGTAAACAATTAGCAGCTAGATTTTTCTTGGCTTCTATTTTTAAAGCAATAGCAGCAAAACCCTAATATTATATTTCTAAAATTTACAAGGTCTAGAAGATGATGTGGAGTGTGTTTATAAGATAGGCAGAATGACGCTATCCAGTGCTGCGGAGTCTTCGCTCTACAGTCCTAGAACTAGAAAAGGTTCCTCCTTTTTTACAGATGCCATAAGTTGTTGGAATTTTTTGCATGATAATATTCTGTGGATTTCTAACCAAAATACCTCCAGACTATGTAACAGCATTTCTTTTCACTCTTTAGAGAAGTCTCTCATGTGTGAATTTTTGTTGTTGTTTCTTGGGGGGGAGGTTTAGGGGTTGTTTTGTTGGTTGGTTTGGGGTTTTCTTGTTTATTTTTTGTTGCTGTTTGGTTTGGTTTTGTTAATTAATTTTGTTGTCCTTGTTTTGTTGGATTTTTTTGGTTTGGGGTTTTTTGGTTGGTTTTTTTACACCCTGTCAGATTTTAGACAAAAACTCTGTGGTCTGGGCTAAAGAAGAGTCTAAAACTCGTGAACTAAAGTTGTTCAGGACTCCTGTGGAAAAGTACATACTAGGGAGTGACATGAAAAACTGCTTGGTCATTATATATAGCTGTTTCTGTGAAAGAATTACTTCTGGAGTAATAATTATTTTTCTTTTTCTAAGGCATCAGTTTGTAGAGAATAATTTAATCCTAAAAATGGGTCCGGTGGACAAAAGAAAGGTAAGGGTTTTTCTTAATTTTCTGTAACAAGGTTGAGGTGTCAAATTTTTGCACAGTTGCAGCATAGATAAGCAGCCTATTTTAAAGCTTCCTCGTTTAAACAATTTTTTTAAAAAAAAATACAGTGTATTCTTGTGAGTAGATTGTTTTTTTTTCTTGGAAAAGTTTAAGTAAATCTGCTATTGATGCTTTCATTTTGAGATTGTAGCAAATGAGCGTTTGCTCTTCCTCCTCCTTCCAATCTGATATATTCTAATAAACACTCTTTCTTGATGCATGTCTGAATGTGGTTTGAACCAAAAATACCAAAAAATTAAATACAAGTCCATGTTGTTCTCAACTGTGTTTTTTTCCCTGGATCTGACTTTGTGCCTTTATCCTGAAAGAGGCGGAGGTGGCATTAGAACAGCTTTAAGTGTTAACTTCAGCAGTTTACAGATAAGCAAGGATAGTCTACATCATCTTTAGAGGAAAGAAGGTTGTCTTTCGTCTAAGTTACTGCCGGCTTCTTTGAAGTCTTTTCTACAAAATCATGGCTATTGATTTCTTTGAGAAGTAGATTCTGCTTCACTCTGTACTAGGTGTTTTATGTTTTGCTAGAACTTGAAGATACTTTCCTAAAATAGTACTTGTGTTTTGCCATGTAGTAGAAATGCACTGCAACATCGTAAAAAAAGAGTGAGGTAAAATAGGTAAAGTAAAATTAAAGACGCCCCCAAACCCAAATATACCGTCCTAGCACTGAGCTGGTTTCATTCTGCCTCTCTTATTCCATTCAGAGATGGGTAAATCTACATTTTTCATTCCCTCGTGGACTTTTTTTTTGCATTGCTGCTTCTACTTTTCTTGTTAGGGATTGTTTGCACGTCGGCGCCAACTGCTGCTTACAGAAGGGCCCCACCTGTATTATGTGGATCCTGTCAACAAAGTTCTGAAAGGAGAAATTCCATGGTCTTTAGAGTTACGTCCAGAAGCCAAGAATTTTAAGACATTTTTTGTTCACACGGTAAGTTTCTTTTCTGAATTTCTTTGTAAATTGCTCTAAGGTCCTTGGGCAATTTCTGTAAGTTAACAAAAAGATGTTTCTGTAAAAAGTAGAATTGCTTTGATAGAAAATTTCATAGTCCTAATTTAAAACAAAACTAAACAAAAACCTGAACAAAGTCAAACAGCAAAAAAAGTACAAAATCCACACCCCCAAACAAAATCAAATAATAATAAAAGAAAAATCACAAAAAACTTATTCTGACATACATGTTTATCACAAAAATGCAACTATATTTTTATTATAAGTGTTTAAGTAAACCATAAGTGGATTTTGGGCTTTGAAGGACATTCTTAAGGACTTCTAAAATGTAGCCCTCTTTGTATGTAGTGAATCATGAGAGGTGTATAATATATTGTCAGATGACTGCTTAAAAATATTCAGGTACCAGATGTATGGTTAATCAGTAATATATAATGTTATATAGCTGTAATTGAATTGAACTTTCAGAAAGTTAATGAACTAATTCTGAATAATTATTTTATTGGTAGGTGCAGAATAACTAATGCTTTTTGGTTAAACTATTTATGAGTAATCATAAAAATGTTGTTCACTTATAGCCAAACAGGACATATTACCTGATGGACCCAAGTGGGAATGCTCATAAATGGTGCAAAAAGATACATGAAGTTTGGCGGCACAGATACCACCAGAATGCTGCAAAATAGTAAAGCTCATCCAAAATTTCCCAGTTTCCCTACTTGCTGCTAGAACTCCGTGTGCAGCCGATCAGAGGAATCTTTTCAACCCACCTATTACCATCTCAAGGGAAAGCATACGTCTGAAATGTTCCTTGGGGTTTTTTTGTTTTGGTTTGGTTTTTTTGGTGGGTTTTTTTTTTGTTGTTGTTGTTGTTTTCTTCTTTTTTGTTTGGGGTTTTTTTGGTTGGTTGGTTTTTTGTTTGTGTGGGGGTTTTTTGGTTGGTTTGTTTGTTTCTTGTTTTTGGTTTTGTTGTTTTTATTTCAAGAAGGAAAAAAAAAGGAAGAAAAGCAAAAACCTAATGGAATTCAGGGTTGCTTTGCTCGCTCTTTGTGCTTCTGTTGAGGCTTCCACGTGCATATCATTGCAGTGAAGATCTTGCTTTTGTGCACTTCAGTTCCATTTCTGCTGCAGACTAGTGGATAGACCTTGCATTACCAGCTTCACTTAAGATGAATTAAAACTAATCCACACGCACACACGCCGAATCATGTACCAGCCTTGAATTTTATGGGGCTGGAGTTTTCAGTGAGTCTCAGATTATCATTAAACTCTGTTTCATCAGGGAGCTTTTATATGCCTCTCCTAAGTACCACCTCTTTGTTTTCTCTTCCTTTCTTCACAGTCCCCCAGCTTATTGGTATATGGCATTTTTAGCCAGGTCAATTGCACCCTAACATAATTCTGGTTGCAGGATTTGTGTGGTACTTCAGTAATTATGTGAGTGAATCAGATATATTTGTCTGGTAGACAGGCTCCAATGATAAAGCTTTTGAGAGAGTAAAATGCTGAACATAGCACTGAAGTTTCTAAAATTGAACTGTTGGCTTCTGAAACATTTTAAACATTAAGTTTAAATTTTTATATTAGTCATATGTGTGTTTAATCAAGGGACAATGAAATTACCAGCATGCTTTTAACTAATGCTAACTGAAAGAGAAACTAGTTAGTATGGGAGAGAAAAGGCTACTATTGAAATAGTAAATAGTTTTTCACCATTTCAGCAGATGAGGGCTAGGAGCTTTCTTTCCCGGCTGTGCATGTGTTGTGCATTTTAATGGGGCCAGCCTATCTACTTGGGTAGAGAAGAAAGTGTGAAAACTTTGTACAATTGATTACTTGACTTTTTTTTTTTTTGTCTCATTGTGTAATGAGATGTCAATTCTCTTTTTGGTCCTTGGCCAAACATTCAGGAACTCTGGAAAAAATGTAAGAAATTGAAATATAGATAATAAAGTAATCTGGTGAGAAAATCAAAGGCAAATATTGATATAAAGGGGAAAATATATGGTACTTAAAGCATATCTGTAAAACAGAAATATTTTTCGTATCTATCTCCTTTAGTCTCTTCAAATTATGGCTATTTTTTTTGGTCAAACATTTCTTGTCATGTTACAAAGACACAACTTCCTGTGTGCTAAAAAAAAACTTCCCCGGGGGTATTTTCGACATGCTTGCGTTCCTAAACCTTGCAGAGGGGAATGACCTAGGTCTGGACAAAGGCATTCTTTCCTTATTTTGAAAGCAGTATAAATATCACACCTATTTATTCACTCACTACACATACCATTACTTTGCATTTTGAGTTATCATAGTATGATGTGCTTTTCCTTCCACCAAAGAAAGGTTTCTCTACAATGTTAAAAAACCTCATAGGCTACTGTTTTCTAGAAGCAGTATTTTAAAAACAATAGCTTATCAGATTTCACAGAAATATGTGAACATCGAATATTTTCTTGTACAGGGCGAAGAAGATTTATTACTGATCTCTTAAAAACTGTATTATGTGGTTGAACTTGATGGCAGTTCAAAGCTTTTCCAGACTTTAAAAGAAACAGTGCAGTTGCCTTTTCTTTTGGAGCTACTGCATTCCTGTAGTCGTCTGTATCCCACCACATACGAAAACCTGAGAGAAGCAAATTCCTGGCTTACTGTGTCTGGTGTTAAGGCAGAGAAGGGATCCTGTAAATGGCTGAGGAAGACAGAAAAGTGTTCCCTCTGCATCGTGAGAAATTTCATCACATACAAAATACACTCCTTGTCACTCAAATTTGAATAGCACAATGCACCTTTGATCTGTATCTGTAGTAAGCTATATGTGCCATTCTAACCAAGATGAGAAGTCTGTTGTAGTGCTGTCCATTTGTTCTCCAGCTCTCAAATTCTGGCCATGTGTCGTGTCCGCTGGGGGCAACCCTATCGCTTTTGGATTTAGTCTCTGGTATAGAGATCTAGACAGACGTATTCCCAACTTTATACAGGAGTGTTTGGCAGTGATAGAGATTCACAGTGCCACTGGTGTTCAGTGACAAAACTTGGCTTCACATGAATAGTCTGGCAAAATGACCTCTATTGGCATGGTAACTAGGTAGAAATCTCGGTGTGCTCAAACGTGTTTTCTGTGATATTTAGATTTTTAGTCATTTTACCATAGCTGATTAAGTATGGTTTTTCACACCTTGAAAATCTGCTCTCAGTAGGCTTTCATCCTGCCTACCAAAAGCTTTCAGCCAGGCAGATGTTGGTAGCAGTAAGCTGTCAAGAAGGTAACTGGAAGGTTGATGTCTGCATTCTAGATGTCCTTTCTTTAACTGAGAATGCTGTTGGAAAACTGAGCATCTCTTACAGGCATCACTTCACTTGAACTTCAGTATTCCTAATCCAGTCTCACTTCAGCTACTGCTTATTTGGGAAGGAACTAGAGCTTTGCTGGGAGAGGTATTTCTATTTCTTGGACTATGTGTAGCATCTGTGGGTTTGAAAGGTGGCAAGAGTATAGAGTGAAGCATCACAAAGCAATTGTGGATTCAATTATGTTTTACCAGTTTGTCCACTTAAATGCGTTGACAGGTGCTGCATACTATGAAGGGCAGGTACCCATTTTAAATGCTTATACCTGATGTGGGGTAGATTCAGCTCTTAGTCCCGAAGATCACTCCTGTGGTTCATGGGAGTTTATGGAATGAAATGTGCAATGGAGGCTCTTCAGAGCTGCACATAGGCCAGGTGATTTTTCTGCTTTTAATCCAAGGTTTTCAAAGCAGAGAAAAGAAGAAGGAGAAAAAAAAAAAAAAAGGTACTTGAAGACTCTTCTTGAGATTGCTCCTTACTGCAGACCTACTGAAAGCCCAGTCTTTTGATTTATTCCATCTATTGCAATTTGAATAACTACCACTCATTTATGAAGAATCTGGTCAATAATGTAATTTTGCTTTGCTTGGTATTTGAACTTCAGAAAGGTATTTATACCATCTTTTTCTGTGGTGTGGAGCTTAAGAAAGGCTGAAGTACTACTGCCCAGTCAGAAGTTTAAGACTGCTTTAATAAACTGAGAAATGAGTTTGTTACCATTTGCCTTAAAGTCCAATTTTGTAAAGGTTTTGTATTAAGAAAGAGTTACTTCAGATGTGATGTTGAGGCATCGTTAGCAAACTGATATTGCCTATTACAATTCCATTTGCTAGGCACTTAGGTGCTGAAACAATCTAACAGTACTGTGCTCTACTTTTCTCCTTCTGACATGATTTAATTGTGAAGTATCAGCAACATCTGTCTGAAAAGAATTGTGTATTGAAACAAAGATGTGATGATTCTAATGAGCTTACAAAGTTCAAGATGCTTAATTTAATGTGCTTGATACAATTATATTTTGTACTGGGAACTTTGAAGAATTATGAGAATTTCCCACATGTACCTTTTCTTTTGAATGATTTAGTAAAGTCAAGACAATTACTTCAGTTGGCCTATGGACAAAACATTTGATTTCAACACTGCTGAGGAGACAACTTGTGTATTAACAGTTGCCTAAAGATGTGGCCTCTGGATGGATTCTGATCATTCTTTCTACTAGTAAATTGCACAAATAGGTGTGGTATTTATATCTGAAATTTTGCTGAATGCCTCTAATACTTCATGGAAATATTTTATGAATCAAACAGAAGTGCTCCTGCAAAGCCTCATGATGCAGATTGTTCATAAATTGATCAAGTGAGCTTATAGACAAGTTGTTCTGTGACCCAAAATGGCATGTTTTCATTTATGACTGATAATTTCAGAATGTTTCCTCTTTCATGGAAGAAGTTACTGTTATGCGACAAACGGTTGGAGAGGTTCTGACGCACCCGATAGCCTGGTATTAGAATAAAGATGCCGAGTTGGAAAGGACACATGAAGGTCATCAAGTCCAACTCCTGGCCCTGCACAGGATTCCCCAGCACTCCCGCCATCTGCCAGACACCTTCTTGAACTCAGGCAGGCTTGGTAGTGTGACCGCTTCCTGGGGAGCCTGTTCCAGTGTTCAGCCACTCTCTGGGTGAAAAACCTTTCCCTGACACCTAGCATAAACCTCCCGTGACTCAGCTTCATGCCATTTCCCCAAGTCCTGTCCCTGGTCAAGAGAGAAATCTGTCTGTCAGCTGGGCCATGAATGTAGATGGTTGCCATTTGACAAAGTGTCGCATGGCCATGTACTAACTGACTTGATGTGGTGAATATTTGAAATGGTAGCAGAGCTAAAAATTACTATATCTGACAAAAGAGAAAAAATAGGAACCAGGAACCATAATGAGTTTTGATGGTTGTATGCTCTTTTCAGGTGAGTGGCAGTCAGTTGCACGCGTAATATGCTCTACCTGGTTTGTAGCTGTAACTGTGATGTACAGAAAAAAGAAAAGAAAAAACCTACTGCAAACAAACAAAATCCCTGACCCCCCGCTCAAGAAACCACAAACTAATCTCCCTTTCTCCAAGAACTCGTGAAAACAGAAGCAAATAATGCAATGATACAAGATACACACTTTTGTATTTTTATTCTTATAAGGTTATTTGCTGGCTCTTGTTGGCCTCTAGTTCAGTCTGTGTTATTTAAATTCTAATATATGAATTATTTGGATTGAATTCATGTTCGGGGCCATGGTGTTGTATGTATTGATGTACAGCCTTGAATGTGAATAATTATTGTAAACTATATTTTACACCTTTTTTTTCTGGCTTTATTATATAAATTTTCTATTGGTCGATGATTTAATCATATCTCATAATTTAATGACTGTTTATTCCCTCGACAGATCTTTGTGCTGTAGATGTGTAGTTAGTGACTGGATGACGGATTTCACTTATGCTTGGTAGTCTGTAATAAAGGCATGTAGGGTTCTGCGCGGCCTCCGCCTCTTCCTTCCGCCGTGGGGCGAGGGGTATGGGGCACATGAGACGGGCCCGCGGCCTCCGGCCCGGCGGCGGCCCTGTCGCAGCCGTGAGGGCAGCTCCCGGGACCCCGGCCGCAGCCGCTCGGGCGCCGGGCGAGAAGGGGCAGGGCGCTATTCCAGCTGGCGCTTCCGGTGGGCGGTGCGCCGGAGGCCCGGCAGCCGGGGCGGCCCCTTCCGGCGGTGGTGAGGATGGCGGCGGAGAACCACTGTGAGTTCCAGGTGTCCCCGGCTGGCGGCCTGGGCGCGGGCGGGCTCTGCCGTCGATGTAGCTCGGCGCCGCTGCCCGGCGCGGGGCCTGGCAAGTGGGTCCGGCTGAACGTGGGGGGCACCTGCTTCCTGACCACTCGACAGACGCTCTGCAGGGACCCTAAGTCCTTCCTCTTCCGCCTTTGTCAGGCCGACCCCGACCTGGACTCGGACAAGGTGAGCGCGGGCCCCACCGCGCCTGCTCCCCGCCTGCCGCGCTGAGGGTGAGCTGCGGCTGGAGCCCGGTCCCCCTGTGACGCCTGCCTAGGCGGCCGCCGGCCTAAAGGAAACGCGGGGCCCGGGGCCGCGGTGAGGGGCGGCAGGAACGACTCTTCTGCCTCGGAGGGAGGCTTTCTGAATAGTGTTGGTTATGAGTGATGTCGTGCGAAGCAGTTGGGTTCGTGAATAACAAAACTGCTCATAAATACAGCAGAGAGCACAGTATGGTTTGTACGTGTGTGTAATTTTTTATGTTGTCTGACGAGGTATAGTTTTGGCGTTTTAATGGAATATCTGTGTGCACTGACGTGTTATTTCTGCACTGTCATTATTCTCTTCTTCAATTACAAGAAGCAGAGTAAAGTGCTTTTGATAATCATCTCTCACTTAGACGTAGCAATCTGTCTTTTCAACAGTTCTTGGAGAAAAATGTTGCATGTTCTTCATAGATTACAAGTTCTGGGTGAATATTTTGGTATTCATGCTGACTCATTTTTTGTAGGGGAAAAACGTTACTAAGATTTTATTTGTGGTGTGGTATGTAGTAATGGTTATGAAGTATATAGTGCTGGCTCTGAAAGAGATTTTGGAGCATCATGGACAAAAAACCGCTTTTCAGTGCAGTTAGGGAAGAGAAAGGAACAGTTTATAACCCTATAACCAACAGGTTGAAAATAAGGAGTTGCTTATTATATATAAATTTTGAAATTTTTTTTTCAGTGCAGTTGGTAGATTTCATCGTTTTTTCAGGCTTAACTTCCATAAAGGATATTTGAACACTTAAGATAGGGAACAGAACGTAATGTGCCTGAGTTAGAAGAAAAAGAAAGTTGAAGTGTGGTGGTGCGGGAATTGGTTGTTGTCGTTGGTTTTGGTTGAGGTTATTATGGAGAGCTTAAACTAACCTATCAAAATAAATTTTAAAATGTGGGTGGCTTGCTCATAGGTCAGCTGTCTTTGGGGGAGAGTAGGAAAGCATTCCTCTAAGATTTCTTTATTAAAAGATAAAGCACTGCCATATGCTCTGCAGATGGGAGGGCCAGCTGTGTCCTGGGGTGCATCAGGCACAGCATTGCCAGCTGGGCAAAAGAGGGGATTGTTCCCTTCTGCTCTGTTTTGGGATGTGGCTTCACTTGGAGTCCTCTAGCCAGTTTTGGGTACTTCAGTATCAGAAGGATCTAAGGCTCTTAGAGAGCATCTGAAGGAGGAACAAAGTTTCCGAAGAGGAAACCATATGAGAAATAGCTGAGGTCATTTGGCTTCTTCAATTGGAGGAGGCCGAGGGAAGGCTCATCACTGCGTCTTCCTCATGAGGGGCAGTATCGATCTCTGTTCTGTGTGACCAGTGGCAGGATCCAAGGAAACAGCATGGACCTCTGTCAGGGGAGATTTATGTTGGATGTCAGGAAAAGGTTCTCTCCACAGAGGTTGGTTGAACGCTGGAGCAGGATTCCCAGGACATGGTCATGGCCCTAAGCCGTGGGCT
The DNA here is from genome assembly GCA_013398615.1 of Brachypodius melanocephalos. Classification (NCBI taxonomy): domain Eukaryota; kingdom Metazoa; phylum Chordata; class Aves; order Passeriformes; family Pycnonotidae; genus Brachypodius; species Brachypodius melanocephalos. The sequence continues at coordinate 13,686,275 of VZSR01003816.1, forward strand.
TGACAGAGCTCGTGGTGGAATTGTTCGGGCTGTGCTGTGCAGGGCCAGGAGTTGGACCTGATCCTTGTGCGTCAAGGATATTCTGTGATTCCCTTAATGCTTGCTACTGTAAAGAACTGAGAGGCTTCAAGAAAGTTAGCATGTTGGCCTTTAGGTACTAATGTTGAATAGGACAGCCTGTCTCTTGCTGTCAGATATGTTTCCACTCATAACGGAAGAAAGATTAAGCTTTGGCACACCCTGTGGCCAAACTAGTGTTGAATGGAATAAGATAGTGACATTGACTCTCTAAATTTAGTATGTTTCACAGTGTCACTCACAACTTTGTATTTAAAACTTTTTGAGAACCATTTCAGCAAATGAATGAGCAGTAGTGGTCATATTTACTGTTCAAAATGGGATTTGTTTTCCATAGTATTTAAATCTTGGTTTAGAGATGAATACATAAAAATAGATAAGCAGAGCCTTGCTCGCCTTTTCATCGTTTAACTAATTTAATGCTTTTACTGCATTACGGTTAATAATTTACATATACTTCCCTGTTTCAGCATCTTCTTATTTTAGCTATAGACCAGTTTTTCTTTTGCAAACTGTTCTAGCATTCTGTTAACTTTCCCCTAAGAAGGAGATTGTCAAACTTTCTTAATAAGGTTTGGCAGTAGTATTCATGGTTGATGTTTAATGCCTTTCTAAAGTTGGCATAGGATCTGTCAAAGAAGGAAGCACGATGCACTGAGTGTTTTAGAAAAATCAAAGTCTTCCTGGTAGCGCAACCTTGACTGTCAGCATTAAGAAATAACCAAATTGTAGTCATTATTCTAAGAAGTAACAGATACACTTCATTTGTCCATGAGATTTCTGACTTGTCAGGTGGGTTATGTTACTGATGTAGTTTTGATAAGTACTGGTAGTCTGCAGACACTCAAAGTTTTTAGGCCACACAGTTTGTGAAAAATTCACTAGTTCAATATTTTAAAAGCACAGGTGATAGGGGAAAGAATTACTTATAAATCCAGATTTAGTACCAAATATTACTGTAGTTCTCTGCATATTGCTGCCTTTATCAGAGCTCAGAATATGTAAATTATGTCATTTAAAAAAATATTCATGTTACAGCATACAGCCTTGAGCCAAGAGCTTGGTGGTATGACTTGAGTGTATCCAGACCCAGTATTGATCCCAATGAAGATAATTGTTTGGAAATAAATTTATGACATTTCAGCTAGTGTTTTAATGCAATTCATGGGGAGATTGTTAAATGGGATTAGGGAGGTGTATGTATTTGGTCCACCTTTTGAGTCCTACTGGAATCCTGTACTGGATTCTAGCATCCACAATTCAAAGTCACAGCAGGGCAGTGACTAGTCACAAGGTGAAATATGATTTGGTGAAAAGTTTTAAAGAACAAAACTTTTTTTGACAAGAAGTTTACAGAGTGACTTGTCTGTCCACAAGTACAGACATGGAGACAAGAAATCTAATAGTGAAGCCTGTTCAGTCTAGGAAAGATGTTGTGAAATCCAGCTAGCAAAGTGTCAAACTATAGATATCCTTGCTAGAAAGTGCATAATGTTAACAGTGACAGTAATTATTTGTTGGAATAGTTAGGTTTCACTGCTACTCTCTAAAGGGTAAAATTCACTGTAAATAAATTGAGTTCTTTGTGTGTTTTAAACTAAGATCAGGGTAGAGTGTTCATTATGGTTTCCTTTGAGCCTCAGTTTGTATAGAAGTGAAAACATCTGCAACTGAAATACATGATCATTTAATTGCTTTCGTCAGTATTTTTCGAAGGAATTTAATTGTGAGCTACACTGACTTTTCATTGGTATGTTGAACCAGGTGATTGAAAATTTAAGAGCAAGTTACTAGGTTTCTTCTAAAATTCCATGGTATTTGTAACGTGAATTAAATGTTAGTGTGGGAGAGTGGTAATAAACAAATACAGTCTTCATTGTAGGTGGGCAATGCTGTCTTCTAAATGATGTCCTCATAAGCATGCATGAAAAAGGCCTAGAACTTAAAGACAATAATGAAAAAGCTCTTGAGAGAGGAATGTAATGCAAAAGTAGAACTGGATAAAGATACAGTCATGTGATTAACTAGCAGTTTAGGGTTGGATGCACAAAGACAACATGCGTTTGTTTTGAGTTTTCTTATGAAGAATGTCAACATTTGCAGGAAACACCTCTAATGTGGGGTGATGTGACTATACGGAATAGAGATGAAACTTGAATTTCTGCTACTGTTCTGGTAAACATTAACATCTGTTTGTATAAAATACATCTAAAAGAGAGAGAACTTTGAAACCTTATTAGACTATAGGTTTGTCTAACATTTGTGGTATTCACCTGAAGTTTGGGAAATGGCTTCAAAGTACCTACACTAGCTGTGTCAGTGAAGATTCAAACTTGCTCAAAGCTTGTAGAAAAACAATTTACTAGTTAGCAGAGGAAATTGCATAGCTGGGACATCAAAGTCTTTTAATATTTAAGCTAGCAAGCCTAAACCTAGTTATGTACACGCAAACTAGCTACCTCTTTAAATTGGCCAGTTCAAATTGGATCATGTTTGCAATTAATTATTTTATCTGACAATAAAACTGTTTATGTTAAAAGTGTCAAAATGCTAATTATCTGTGATAACATAGTGTGTTTTCATGTACATGTGGATGAAAACAGTCTTGATAATATTCTGAAAGACTTACGACCTGTATTTTTAGAGTTCTAGGTAGAGCAGATGACTAGACTTCTGTGTCAGCTTGTGTTGGATTTCTGTTTACATAAATATCCTTAAAGATCTAGTGTAATCGGCTTTTCTTAGTGATTTCAACATGAAGTGCTTAGCATACATTGAAGGATATTCAGGCAGCTCACTCAAAAGCAGGAGTGATAAGGCATTTTCTGTAGGAAGGTGCTGAGGAAGTGAATTTTTTGCCTCACTTGCCTCTACATTATTTGCCTATGCTTACAATATTCTTTACTGGTTGGTTCTTCTTTCAGCTCTTGATGTCTTGGTGCTAGTGTGTAGCCTATCTAAGCTGTCAGATCAATGTTCAAGACACACATCCTCCTCTTAATTAATGCGCATTTTCTATGTCTGTAATCTGGGTAAGCAACCGTTGCAAGGAATTTAGATGCTCAAGTGAATCCTGTTGTCAGAATTTGAGTTGTACACTGTTAGAATTTAGCCAGAGTTCTTTAACTGTTGATATTTACTAATGTAAAAACAAACAAAAAAATTGATTACAGCAAAAATTATAGGACTTTCGTGGGCCTTCTTTTGTTATTTTTCAAGACACCTTGTTGTCTTAAAGGCTTCACAGAGTAAACTATGACACTATGAGATGGTATTTTTTTTGTGTATGACCTCTCGTAAGGTGGAAGTTGAAAGAGAAGGCTTGATGTAGTTTCTTCCCTTTGTGGTTTTGTTGGAGGCTTGTTTAGTATATAGAAATCAACTCAGAAAGAAACAATTTCAGATAATGTAGGCCTTTAAAAAAAAAGTTCAGGCCTTTTGTGCAAGGAGTGAAGTAGCCATTGTTACTTAAGATTTCATTTAGAGCTTTTAATCATTTTGCTTCTGTGACCCACCTCTCTGTCTCTGTAGTGGTGTAGAGCTGATGACCAGTATTGCTTCAGAAGGTGATGTGAGAAAAGACTGCAGTGTAAAAAATTACTAATGAAGAAGATTATAGGTAGAGATTTGTTTTTCTTAACTGGGAAGACTTCCAGTTTTGTAAGCCCCATGTTTCTTAATGCAGTTCAGATAATGACCAAGTGTGGGGTTTTTTCCCTTAAAACAGTGTTTCTTTTTGTCTGTTTTGGATCTTCCTTTCCAAGGCCACTGGTTTCTTTTCCTTTACTAAATAATACTTTTCTGCTTATAATTCATACAGTTGTCAGCTATTTTAATTTCTTTGGGTTGTATCTAGATTGTACATTCCTGAAGTGTTTTGGTAATGTAAATGTATTTATAGATGAAATATTAAAACGATACTACTTCAGCTATCTACTGGTTTTGATACATAGTCTCACTTCTGTGAGACCATGAGTTTAGATCAGAAGAAATTATGATTAGACTTGATCAAGCATTATCTGGTCTGAGTGTAGGTTAACTAACAGCACATTTTAATATGTTAGCATTCTTCATTTTCTAGTTAATTTTATACAAATTTATACACTCCTTCACTTCTTCTGAAATGACACTCTGTCTAGGTGTGCAAAGCATTTAATTGTAATTATAGAAAGGGTTTATGGCTTTTGTAGTTTAGGCTGTGGTCTTTCTACATTCTACCAGTCCTGGTTAGACAAGTGCAGTTATTCAGAAACTAAATCTATATACTTGAAAATATATCTACCACGTTTTTTTTTTTCCAATGGAACATTTTAGGAACTCTACCTACTGTTAAGTAGAGAGAGCTTTCAGGTATCACAGTTCAGTACTCAAACCTTTCCATATAAGCATGTTCAGATGTAGAGGATTGAGTCAGTAGAATTTCTTTCATATGAAAGAGCAATTGTCATTAGTACCTATGGTTTTGAGGGAGTATGATCCACATTTAGCTGGGATTATTGGTAATGATGAGTATCTCCTGTAAATTACTAGAATATTAAAAATTAGAATAAGTAAAAAAGTATTTGAGGTGCTGCCATATCTCTCAAGTATATATCTGTAGGATATCCATTGCACCAAAACATTATGTATTAATGGATTAATACAGCCAGTAAATCCACTTGATAGCATAAAGGAGCAGTGGATCAGTTAGAAATCTTTCTATGAATATTCCTTAGACCTCCAGCCAGCACAAAGTATATCAGTACTGTCTTGATTGCAGGGGTTCACACATAGATTCTAAATAGCATAGGAATTAGCAAATTTGCTTCTTTCTCTCTTTGTCAAGAATATCAGCTCTGCAGGTGAATTTCTTGAACTGTTTTGCAATTCACAAAATGCTGTAGTCTGTTTGGTAAACTGTGCATTAATTTGATCTATTAATCTATTCCTTCAATTGTCTGCATGAGATAGGTAGGAATTGCATCTTCAGTGTACTGTTTTTTTAGAAGATGCATGTACAACCCTTGCTTGGTACACAGCAGTTCTCATTACCCTGTGAGTATTTGCACATCTGAGCTAAGACAAAAGCCAATGTTTTTAGAGCAAAGTGTTGAGCTTAAAAAGAATTTGGTTTGTTTGCCTTTAATTTAAAAAGGGAAAAAAAAAAAAAAAAAAAAAAAAGGAAAAACTGGTATTTGGAGCTCATTAGAATGTAGCCTTTGTTCTTACTCTTCAGGCTCCCAAATAAAATTTCTCGGTTTTAAGTGCTATTTTAAACCTTAAGTTTCAGTGTTCTCACTTACCGCTTAGATCTTTCATGCTAACAATGTTGTTAATCATTGATAAGGGGTTGGGAGGATTGATCAGATAAGAGAAGCTGTGTATTGCATGATTTGATTGATCAGTTTGATACTTTCACAGTTACATTGTCTAATTTCTTTTATTGTCTTTAATAAATCCAGCTTTCGGGGATGTGGCAACTTTTGAATACCTGCTTGCTGCAAGATGAATATTAGCTTGCAGTTCCCACTTGGATGTTCAAATCATTGCGGGGTTTTTGGTTTGTTTGGTTTTTGGGCTTTGGTATTCTCTTTCTTTGTTTTGGGTTGTTTGTTTGGTTTGTGTTTGTTTTTCTAATCTAGGATGAAACAGGTGCCTATTTAATAGACAGAGACCCAACCTACTTTGGGCCAGTGCTGAACTATCTCAGACACGGGAAACTGGTTATTAACAAGGACCTAGCTGAGGAAGGTAAGACATTTCTAAATACCTTGTTTGCTTGCCACTTGCTTGTTGTTTTCACTTCTTTTGAGTCACCAAAACTAATTTAGAACAAGGTGGCAGACCTTAACCAGTGTAGCATTTCTGTCTGTTTCAAGCAAAACTGACAGGTATCATGCAGTTATAGTATATGGGATTATCTGGGCATTTTGAGTACGATTCCTGATTTCACATCCCCCATTCTCAGTTGGAACATAAGTATTCAAACAACAGGAGAGATGCCTTTTATTGTGTAACCTTGTCTTTTTCCTGTGTGACTGTGAAATATTTGGGTTTAGTCCTCCTTAAGCAAAAGAATGCTACCTAGGAAACAAGCTTTAGAAGATGTAAAGCAAACTAAATGTGAAGTTCTGGCATGTTCATATGTGTGGAATATGCTTTTAAAGACTGAACTCTGCCTCCAGCTTCTCCCTCCTTGTTCCCAGTTTGTATCAATTTTACCCTAATGGAGGATGACTATTTTAAAATACATAGTAACAAAATTGTATTGATAGCATGTTGAAGAAATTTATCAAAGAGAAACACAGTTTAACAATACTAGGAGGAAATAATATGAAATATAATTTCCGTGTGCATTGTTAAGCATTACTGTGTGTGGAGAAGAGGTAGGCCTTGAACGTGTGAGTAGAAGCAGTACGTGTCTTTAAGCTTTTGTTTCAGACTCTTAAGATCTCAAATGACAGGTAGAAAATTTTTCTGCTTGCTAGCAGCTACAGAGATTTTCAGTAGTATTATTTCAATTTCTCTTTTGCATTCCAGCCCAAGGCAGGGCCTGAGGTATGGTGGTCTTATCAGTCTGCCGTGAAACTGTATCTGTGTGCATTTTTTTGTTTCTTGCCTCATTTTGTATGTGAAATGACATCAGTTTTCTTTGGAGTATTTTTTGGGCAATTTTTTAGAATGAGCCAAACATTGAATTACATGTACCTGAAAGAAGCCAGAATCATTAGGTTGGTGTACTATTTTATCATAGGGAAAAAATAACTAATTTTCTGTAGCTGTTGAGAGGATAATCTTATGAACTGGTTGGTGATTTTGGTGTGGAATCTTTAGTTACACTGTCTTCCCAAAAAATGTTTTCATACTAGGTGTACTGGAAGAGGCTGAATTCTACAATATCACATCTCTAATAAAATTGGTAAAGGACAAAATAAGAGAAAGAGACAGCAAAATCTCACAGGTGAGGCTGTTTTCTTATGTGCTCTTGATTATGTGTCCTATGACAAGTACTGAACGGGTTCCATTTGTTTTTTTATGTAACTCCTGATTTCCCCAGTAAGATACTGAATGGCTGGCCTCCATCACTAGATGATCTGGAACCACTAGTACACAAAGATTAATATTCTTATTTGCTGGCTCCTGCCAGTCCGCTTACAAAGTTCACTGATCTCATTCGAAAACTGAAAACATTCTAAGTAGTTGATCCAAAATGTCCGGTAATAGTAGAATTTGTCATAATATTATTTCTGGAAATAGTTATGTTAGAGAACAGCGTTTGTAGAGCATAGCTTTCTCATTGACTTTTAAATGCTCCAAATGTGATAAGGTTGCCTAACTATGGTATAACGGCTTTTTATATAGTATGTTTATGCGGTCCACGTACAGGTGCTGTCTGGATCCAGCTCCTGTCATATGTTTTTGTAGCAAAGTTGCTTTCTTTATTTGTAATGCTCTGTGATTGAGGAGGTTGCCTCTTCTCATAGAAGCTCATATTCTCCCCGAAAGTGAATATGATAAAGTTTGTTCTTAACTCTGCTACTCAGGCTTCCCTGGTAACTGAGTCTTCATGGAGGTATTCCAAATTTATATTTTTACTGACAAATTTGTCTTGAAGCCAGGTTGTTGGATAGCAGGATTGCTCTGATAGCATTCACTATAGGTCTCAGCTAAAATGGTCCTAATTACTCATTGCTCTGGATGTGTTCAAAGTGGTGTTGCTTACCATTTCTAGAGAGTAAGGGCAACTTCAGACAAGTCACAAACATAATGAATTCCATGCCCTATTGAGCATCTTCTATTTCTTCTTGAAGGTGCCAGTCAAACACGTATACAGAGTGCTGCAGTGTCAGGAAGAGGAACTCACTCAAATGGTTTCCACAATGTCCGATGGCTGGAAATTTGAACAGGTAAAAAATCCATATGGGATATAGTTAACACAGTCTTCTTAAAAAAAAGTATGAAGTATGTTTTGTGAAAGAGGAATTTAAATTAAATTCCATGCATCTTTTTTGATTCAGTCATTTTCAGAATTTGGATAAACATATATAGCTAAGTTAAAATGTGATATTTGTGTTTGCATTTATCATAAAACAGAATAATGTAGCTTTCCAGGAGGTAAATTTTGCGGACTTTCTATAAAACCATCTGCAGCATGTCTGAAATGTGATTCTTCAGTGTCTACACATGAGCAGTTGAAGGGTGAATGAACCAGAATTAACTAATACAGGGTTATATGGATGGTAGGTTAGATATGAAGAGCTCTGGGTAAAAGAGATGAGTTTGGGAGATAAATGTTTGCCAGGCCCAAAGAGTGGTTCTTCTGATAAAAAAACTGATACACAAAGGAGGGTGAACATTAACCTGTGTGGATGTGAAGTTTGATAGCTGTGAGCTATGTGAAAGTTTTTGTTCTTTACAGTGCATAAAAATAGCTTTGTGTGTACATTCAAGAACACACTGTAAAATTGCAAGATCTATTTGTTATCTTTGATAGTCTCTGTAAGTAAGAAATTAACTGTACAGCTGCTTCATCCTTCACATTCCTAGTCTAGCAGAGTAAACTGCATTGGAGCAATTAAATCTTGTAACTCTGAAACACGAGTGTTCATCTGCTAGCACCTTTTTCAGTGTCTGATAATTACAATACGAGAAATTAAAATGAGCACAAGCCCATTATCCTGTGCAGTCTCAGTCTAATAACACAACAAAGCAACATTTAAGAAATGTTCATGACACGAAGGTAAAGGGGAACATTTTGTTTATATTTGATAAAATGTGTAAGGTGCTAAGTGACATGGAGATAGCCATGAGCAAATGGACAAAACAGACCTAGAGCAAGCTTTTTATGCTTCAGTATTTTGCTTCAAGTATTACCAGGTCTCTTTGCCATGCCACAAGCTAAATGTTGTTTAAGTCCCTGAAAAAAACTCTCAGTTAATACATGACTGTTTTTTGGCCAGTGCATGGAAAAAGATTTTTCAACATTCTTCTTTGAGAGGAGAAACTAGCTTTTATTACAAATAGATCTCCTTTACTTTTTTGCAGATTAAATGACACTGTATCTTTTACCTATCCTAAACCCTTCGGGGATATTGTATTTGACTCAGAGTAATACTGCTTTGACAATGCAACTGCTGAAAGACCTACTATAATCTCTTTTAGAACTGGAAGAATCTAGTGGTTTTCTTGGTCATTACATCTTTGCTTCATCCAGCTGTCTCCCTATTTCCTCCCTCTCCCATGTTGCACGTTTTTCAACATGTAGTTTGAAGCAGATAAACACAACAGCTGTGTGATCTCATAATACTTAGCACCTCATTACCTCACACTAGACCCTTCCCTCCTTTGTACTGCAGACCTGCTTATAGCAGACGTTATTCACTTGAAACAGGATTAGAATGTTGTGCATAAACAGATTTATTGTTAATGCCTTCGAATACCTTCAAACCTTCACTGTAGCATTTCTGTAATTTTTTCTAAGCCCATGTTGCTCAGCAGCATGCTTTCTTTCAGAAGCAGTCTTTTGGGGCAGCACCCACCAGGTTCTGTATGTGAAAAAAGAGGGAATCATCAGCCTTTTCAGAAGGGTGATATTCTTACAGATTGAGAGTCTTTGTGCTCTGAGCCACATATAACATGTACAAGTGGTTGGTTTTGAAAAAAATCGGGTTTTACACTTAGCATCTCAAAATTTTATTGTTAAATATGATTGTATATGGTTATTAAATAGGAGTGGAAGGTGCTGAACTGTAGGTACACTTATGCAAATGTATTGACGCCTTTTTCCAAAGAACATATTTGAAAGCTCTGCTAGAACAGTACAATTATGTATTAGTCCCAGTCCAAAATCTGTTACCAAAAATTATGATGCCCCACTTTTGTGGATTATTTTGTAGAGGATTTTTAGCTTCAATTGTTGCCTCTTCGTGCAATCAGAAAAAAACCAGTATTTTGGCAATACAACAGAATAAAAAGCTGTAGGCTGTAGAAAGTGGCTAAATAGAAAGGCTTTAGACAGCAGCAGTGTTGGTCACGTAAATTTTAATGATTGATGTAACCTGACTCAGACACCATAATGGAGTTGTAAGTATGTTTACTGTATGAGGAGAATGGTACTTAAATGCTGTCTTCAAAATTATTCACATACAATAGCAGGATATATATAGGTACTATTCATGGGCCTTCTCATCTGTCATAATCTCCAGTTTACTCAGAACAGGCAATTGTTGTCTAACTCTTCACACTTAATTTAAAGTTCTAATCTCTCTAAAGTGTACTGACAAGCTGTGTTTTAATTTAAATGGCTGGGAATTGCCATGTGTTATTATTTGTAATAAGAGGTTGAGAAATTTAGCTGAGGTTGAACTTTAAATTATTAAACCTTCTTTAAATTATTAAATGTTTGGCCAGCCTTCTTGGTACTTATTTTTGTGGGAACAAGACAATTTTTACACTCCAGTTATTTTCTTGGATATTCTGTAAATTATTCCTGTTAAAACTAATCTAGACCATTCAACGTTTTTTCCTCTTGTTGACTTCTTAGGTTTCCTTAGCTGTATTTTATCAGTATTTGGAAAAAGATGAAGCTCTTTAATTGCCAGGCTTTATATGGTGCTTTACGTAACACCTTCCAGTCTTATATCCATTTTACCTTCTCCACTTGGCAATGTATGACAGGAAAATAATGCACCAAACTTTCTTTGTTTTTCAGAATAGTGGGTTACAACACATTTGTATGGGGAGTTTTCTGTCTTCTTATCAGTAACTCTTAACTTCCATTTAAATTAAAAAGGGCTTTGCAACTGCCTCAGTAAATATATTGAAATGCAAGTTTTAGCTTGATATCAGCCTGTTCTAGTGGAACATAAGTGTTACCTGAACGTTTGAGGTCATCTGTTACTTGTACAATTCGGATAATGGTATGTGCTTCAGCTTTACAAAGGTTTCTTTTTTGTGTTTTGCTTTGATTGGTTATTTCAGCTTGTCAGTATAGGTTCCCAGTACAGCTGTGGCCGGGCTCAGCAGTCAGAATTTCTGCTGATAGTGTCACGGGAAGTGAAAGGGGAAGAGAGATGCTTCCAGAAATGCTGCAGTGAGGTGTGTCACACCATTCTTTTTGCCCTCACACTGATATGCTTGGCCTCCTTGCGTTTCTGCTGCTTTCAGATCATTCCACTTTTTTCTGGATGTACAGCACATAGTAGTTTGTGTGTATTTGTGCCTGGCTTTTATTTATATTCACAATACTTCATTACACATGAATGTCCACATTATAAACATAATAGAAAAACAACCAAACAAAAACACCTTGGTTATTTAGTTCAAGGTTTTTCTTAGGAAGAGTTCTTACCTGCTTAATAAATAATTTCTTTTCCTTAAATTTTTCTCTAAAAGTATCAGCCTTTGATCTGTACTTGTTAACTCAGAGGTACAATTCAAACCTAAGGAGCTATAAAAATACAGCTTTGAGTTCAATGGATCCAGAAGGGGACGTTTCTGGTAAACTGAGAAAATTATTATTTCATCCACCAAAGTTCAGTTCTGAGTTTGAACCCTTTATATCTGGTAACTCAGAACTTAACTTTTTTTTAGGTGGATGAGATGTGCTCAAACTAGAATAACAAATAACAGGAGTTTTTTATAAGTAAGATATGGAGGAGTGAGGGGAGAACAAAATGAACTGTTTAAAATCTTGTTTCAAGTTGAAAAAACATCCTGGGTGGTTTTTTTTTTTTGTTTGTTTGTTTGTTTGTTTTTGTTTTTTGGGGGTTTTTTTTAAATCCTTTCTTTTCTCCTTGTTCTGCTTTTTGATCACTGTGTTACTTCCAAATATTCATGAGTTCGGGAAGGATTTTTTGCTCTCAGTAATATTGGGGGAAGTTTCTGGTTCTTTAAATATCTGTGCTGCATTTTGAAGTGTTGTATGTGAGTTGATTTGGGAGCCTGGTGCTCTGTAATTTATTTCATCAACAAAATGCCTGGAGTACTTGTTCTTTTTCTTGTAACATACATGGTTATTTAGTCTGAAAGATGAGTATAACATTATGAAGATAACATGGTAGTGAAATGGCTTAATTAAAAACAAAGCTTTGCCTATGGCTTTATAGGGACACTTAATCATGTGATTCGAGATTTGAAACCTGGACTGTTAGCAGCTTTATTCCAGAATCTGCTTTCAATGTACCAAGCACTGTTTGTTTCTTGCAGTTGTATGGGTAACATCTGGAATGTGCAATGTGGGGTTTTCAGACTTGTGGCAACAGAGAAAGAATTGTAGGTTGTTAGGGATGTGTAGTGTACAGGCAGAATGATGTTATTCATGCGTTCATGTCCTGGATAGCTCAAAATAAAAGTCAGCATTATAAAATGGAAAGTGAGGAGGGCTGTCGCCCTTGGTTTTCCATGTTTTTACTTTGCCTTCTGACGTTTACAGAACTTGGAGCTGAGTTCTCACACTCTTTATGTAAATAATGAAATGTTTACATATTTCTCCTCTAGGAGGAGTTTCTTGAATGATGGTGATGTTCACCAATGAGATTGAAAAGGTGGCGACACCTTTGACCAATCTCTGGTCCTTCTGTAGAGTTGTGTATATATTGGAGTCAGATTTTAAAATAAAGAGAGCATTCCTGCTGACCTCGGACCTCATCCCTGCCTTGTCTTCCGTGTCCTATTGTGACAGAGGTCAGTGAAGAAATTAATGCAGGTATAAAATAAAATAAAAATTTATAATTTAAAAAAATGAAACTTTGTAGTCTGACTCTTGCATTAAGAGACCTGAAATAAATATTTTTTCAGGCCTGGTGTCAGTCATTAGTGCTGAGTTTTAGGAGTTGATGTGAGTGTATCTTCATAACCTTTTGCAAATCCTTTGGGAAGGCAGAACAAATGCATTATATGGCATAGAGTCCATTCTTAGATTCATACAACCTGATTCTGTAAAAAAAAATTGGAGGATTTTCTTTAGTTCTATTAGCTTATAGTGTTATTGAAATTTTTAAAAAGTTTTTCAAACTTTCTAGTGTACAAGGAGTTCGCCACATCTGAAATAGAAGCAGTAATACTCAAAGTACAAGAATATGAGAATAATTGTTACAGAATTTGCTTGGTTTTGAGAATCAGACCATCACAAAATAGAGAAGGAAACTACTAGTGGTGAAGTAGAAAAGTTAGTTAATATGAGTAACTCCAGTGATAAGCAGAACAAGACAAAGAAAAAGAAGACGAAGAAGACAAGAAGGAGATGAACAAGAAGAAGAAGGACTACTGTTTGTGCAAGCTGGAGTGGTTATCTGAGATAGCAATACTATTGCTGATTTGTCCGATGAAATATACTATGTAGATTTTGAATCAGTGTTATTAAACCGATATAGCAAATCCGTATAGACATACTACTGAAATGTGTCTGGTTTTGAGATCTGTCTCAGTTCAGTTAGGCATGAGATTTGTTCACTTCAAAAATAAGGTTCCTTATTATGGAAATTCCTTCTTGTGATTTGTCTTTTCAGGAAAATCATGAAAAATCAGGAAAATCATTCACATCAAGCAATAACTGTATTTCTGTTGATTTAATAAAAATAAAAGTAATGTTTCTTTCCATTCCTGCCTTTTTTTAGCTGTAGCTGATAGCCTACTAGTATCATCAACCCTTATTGGATGCAAGCAATAATGGATCCTTACCTAATGAATTTTCTGTGATAAGTAGCATTGGCATTTTCCCGTGCTCAGTTCTGACACTGTTGGGGCTCACAGAGATGCTTAAACAGGATCACACTGCTTTAGTAAGGAGTATAATGAAACAAGTCATGGAAGGAATAAACCAATGCAGAAAAATAGATATATGCATGTATACATACGTATGTATATATGTAAAAGCATACAAATTATGAATTTTACGGTTTCAATATGTTCTTTTATCTTTCCTTAAGTTCTTGGTAATTTAAGCCACGTGAAGCAAATGTGGCTTCAAAACAAAAACAGTTTGTCTTTTCAGAAAGTTTGAGAAACAGTAGTCTGTATTATCTGAAATCCTTTGACTTGTTTCTCATATCTCAGAAAACTCTGATATGTTGTGGCTTCCTTTGAGGAGTGGGATGGGGGTGGTAGTGTGGGGGCAGACAGACATGGCAGGAGTGGTCTTCCAGTTTATCAGCATCCTTCTTAGTGTTGTCACCAATACTGGGAACAATGAAGTGACTTTTGGAATAGGAGTGCAAAAACATATTTCTGATTTCAGTTCCTAACAGAACAGTTCAGTTCTAATCTGCAGTCATTTTCCATTGTTTCTTTTTCTGCCATCAGCCTTGTTGTTGTTGATCATTTCAGAAATCTACAATGACATTTCTAGCATGCAGTTACTACTGTACATATTATACATTTTTCCCTGCACACATATGAAACTGCTTATGAGAGTACTGCGAGTTGGACTTTTGAGCAACTTGTGTCTAATTCTGCAAAAGTGACTTTATCAAATGATTAGTAGTTGCAAAAAGTCATTAGATAATGTTGTAGTCAGCTACATCTATAGTGCTATCCAACTAGCTAAAAGTATTCAGTACTCAGTAATCAGTATAAGTATTCTGTAATCTGCCATGTCACCTGATAAGACTTACATGCAAAAGGTTAATTTACATGGTTGGATTATGAAGTGTTTGTTAGTAGCTATCAACTGAAGACCCGTCAACCTCGTTGAAACGGGACTGATGATTTGGCTGATGTTTGCGTCTTGTATGGTATCTACTTTCAGAGAGACCACTTGTTTCTTTAGAGTGTCAGTAAGTAAAGAAGTATTTTTCCTTCTGGTAGTTATCATAGCGTACCTGATAAAAAGTTGTTGCCATTTTCCAAGAAGATTCAACTGTATACTAATTAAGTTGTATACTTGAATTTTATTTTTCAAACGTCTCTTCAGAGAAGGTGAATTTTGAGTGGCATTATTTAAATATGTATACAAATTTTCTGAATGTTTTCTAGCCTTTAAGTGGGTTTAAAATGTTGTTTAATGTCCTACCTTTTACCTTAATAATTGAAGCAGTTACTGTATTTGTACTAAATGGTTTGTCATAGCTATATAATGTATAGTGTAAACTTTATACCACTTTGTTGGGTTTAAAGCAACTTAACTGCTATTTTTTTCTGAAAATTTGTGCATGATATTTTTGTCAATAGGGAAGATAATCAACAAATTATCTCAATATATGAAGTAAATTTGGGTTGATTTTCCAGCTTTTCAGTAGACTGTCTCAGTCCATCTTGTGCAACCAAGAAACTATTTACTCTGTGAGTTTTGTGATTCTATATTACACAAATATGTTATGGTGCAGACTACAGAGTATTCATTGTGAAAGATTAGCTTATTTTACGTCTCAAGGTAAATGATGCCTTTATATGCATTGGTACTTCTAAAAAACCTGGGTGTTTGTAACTTCATTACAAAGCTTTGTTTGGAAAAATGTCTTTAACACATTAATTTTTGATTAGCCTATGTTCTTTACTGATTATGTATATATTTTGCAGAACTAGAGTGATGTTAGAAGAGGAGGAGGCAGGGAAGGTTTCTGGTGATCACATCCAGTGTAGTTAAAGTACATAATTCGAGAGTGATGAATTTTGATGGCCAGTACTGCTCATGGAAGGCTGCGCCCTGTATGCTGTAATATCATCAGGCTCCAAAAACTTTTGACAGTGCCTAGGCCTGGCATCATGTTGATTCATTATGTAGACACGCTGCCTGCTGCTCTTTGTAGACCTTGGCTCTGTCCGTCTGAGGAAGTGCTTGCTTGGCTGTCTTACTGCAGTGCAGGAACATCTGAACATCTCTGTCCTCTCCTTAGAAAGTACAGTGAGGCTTTGTTTTCTTCTGACAGTGCTGTATGGAAGCTGCTTTTAACCTTGGTCTAACTTCAGTTTTTGTTCGAGGAATAATTTTTTCCCTTAAGTACAAACTCTGGATCAGGATTTCATCTTGACATCATCTTTCATGCTTTAACAAATCTTTTACTCTCTTTGGTGTTCTGCTAGACTAGTAGTAGTACACTGTTTATCTTTACAGAGATATCTAAACTGTTTAAAGTGCTGTACCCTAAAAAAATAAGTTAGGTCTTTTCTATGTGGCCATTTCTAGAGCACTTAAATGGTATAGTAGAGATTGGGGAATAGGGCAGTCTTATTGTATATGTGTGATGATTTGGTAGATAGATTAAATGTAGTTTGGGTAATGACAAATTGACACAATGCAACAGTTTTATTTTTAGGACTTTGATCTGTGTCAGTAGATCTGGCATTATCTTGTAGATCACACATTCTCTTGTTGTGCTTTTGAAATAAAACTTTAAAATAAATGAACCAGCTACATCTGAATTGAATCTGGCTTGGAAAGGCAGGCTATTTAAAGCTTCTAGCATTAGGTAAGTGTATTGTGCATTAGGTAAGACAGTTTCTGCCATTTGATAAACATTCTGTATAAGGAGTAGTACTGATGTTGAGTACATTCTTCTTTCTCAGTAAATTGTCATTTGCCATTCAATATAGAGACTGTAGAAACTTGTAAATATGTCACATTTCATTGTACATGGCTTCTGCTTGTAGCACTTCCTTAATTAGCTTCTTTGTAGCAGTGTGTATGAATTTCAGATGTTAATCTTGATATCCCACCATACTGTGTCTTGTTGTTTTCCAGTCAAATGCAAATGTTGTGTTTGTTAATTCAAAATATGTTTTAATAGAAATACTAGTATTCTGTAAGTAATGATGGGTATCCCTTCAGGCTAAAGAGGTTCTTGCATGCAGCCATTTATATGTTAAATCATGCCACATTAAGATACCACATATAAACTTTAAAAATTAACTTTGGAGTTAGGTTAGTTTAGTTTAGTTTAGTTTAGTTTAGTTTAGTTTAGTTTAGTTTAGTCTAGTTTAGTTTAGTTTCCTTACAGGAAGGTTTCCTGTAAATAATAGAAACAGGGAACAGTCTACTTCTCCACTTGCCTGCCTCCACAGTCTTTTCTTTCATAGGATAATTATAACTGTAAATCATTAATCCTGTAGCTGTTTAAAAAAGACCCTGTGTGTATCTTATCATCAGAGTGTGTATTGTCATTGTATTTGTCAGCATCAAAATGTATTTGCATTGAAGTGGAGAATCATGCTTCAGGCACAACCTACAGTCTGAAGAGTGAGGAGTGTTTGTACTAATCATGAGACTTTATGGAATTTGTTTTATGTGGAAGTACAATTGACTTTTTTTTTTTCATCTTTCAGCTGGTCAGTATTGGTTCTTCCTATAACTATGGCAATGAAGATCAGGCTGAGTTTCTGTGTGTTGTCTCAAAGGAATTGCATAACACTTCTTATGGCACAACCAGTGAACCCAGTGAAAAAGCAAAGGTGAGTTACTAAGACATTGGACTAAAGAAATGGTGTTGAATTGGGTAGGCTTCACAAGTCATGATAGATCTACCTCTGTTCTGGACCATTATTAAATTGTCAGTTTTCCCCCTTGTTCAGGACTAATAATGATTCCTTGTCCATTGTATGAGGGACTGTAATTGGTACAGTCAGCATGCATTTGTTATGTATGCCCGAATTAATTAATTACAATACTCTGTACTTTTTCAGTGCCTGTTTTTTTCAGATGTCGACAGATACTTTCTCCTTAGAGCTGAGAAACTAGGTTTTGTTTCTTGTACATTTGAAAGACACTGATTCAGTTAAAAACTGTTTTTCTTGCTTGTCTTCAGCTGAAGAAATCTTACTGTCAAGAATGGAATTTGAAAGATGCTGTCTCTGTAAAACAGTCATGTGCAATATGTTATAAAATGAGGGTACTAAATGTTTTCAGGGTTCTACCAAGTTTACTTTCTGTAACCAACTTTACAAAAAGATTGTAATGGCCACAGTATCTTAGCATTTTACTCAGTTGTATATTGGAATTCGTGCAAAGGAAGACCTAAAACCACAGCTGACTAGCCGTAAGGCAGAGCAATTCTGTGATGCAAGTGTATTCAGTGCCATGAATAGTGAACAGCTTTTATCATTGTATTGCTGCTTTTTATCAGGAGATGACGACAGACAAACTGGATACACCTGTAGTTGGCTTAAAAGCTTTTGGTTTCCCTTGTGTAGATGGAAAACAATTGGTAAATCATCAAAGCTTGCTTTTTCAAGAATCACCTTCAAAGAAATTGATTTTTAAATGCTAAGAATGGATCTGAGTCTTGGCACTGAGGCTTCAAATAGATAAAACTTCATTGCTTTTTATGATTTGTAACACACTTATGCAGCTACACATATGGAGTAATTTTTATAATTTGCACTATAAAAAATACTCTTAAGCTGTATGTTGGCTTCCTTGTGAAATGAGTAATTTATGTTCGTCACTGTTGAGATAAAATTTCCAAAGAGTTCTAAAGGATTTATGTAGTCGGGGTAAACAGTGAAACTGAGTAAGCCATGTCTTACTCTTTCAACACCCTAATTAAGGTCTGCTTTTGCCAGGATGCTTGAGGAAGACTTCAGAAGTTGACATATTAGAGGTGTGTGGTAATAATTTAGGGCTGAGATATCTACCCGAACTAAAATATGGAATTTATTAGAGCCTAATAAACATCATCATAAGGAATGGTAGTGCATTTTCAGGTAATTTCAGAAGTTGCCAGAGTTACATTGCATCCTTCATGTAAAAGAAAATATGGATCAAATGCAAGTGTTAAAGGCAAAAACCAAAAGCTAGTTGAGACTGCATTATGACTGTGTAAATGGAGTAGTGCTGAGAGGCTGTCTTAGACGTCTCCATGAATGTGCTGCTTGGTCATTGTTGCAGAGAAGAGAGCTGAGCACATTTGACCACTGTGATGAATAGGAATTACTGTTAATTTTGGTTGGAGCTGCAACATTCCCTCCTTTGTCCTGGAAGAGTTAAGCTGTTGCTAGCAATTAATAGGCAAGAAAAAAAACAAACAAAAACAACCTGCCAGTATATAATTTTTATTGACAAGCACTTCAGTTTTAGTTAATAGTTCTGGATTTTCAGAGTAGGAGAACATATCTTCTGATAGTCGTCTAATCAAGCTTCACCTTCATTCCTTCTTAGGGACTTTTTCTTGTGTTTTGTTTTTTTAGTTAACAGCGTAAGTTAGTAGATGACTTCTGTGTAACCTTCTAATACACTTAAGCAAAGGAAATTCATCTTAAATGGTTCCACTGGCTTTTACTGGTAGCCATGGCACAACCAAAAGATAACCTCTATTTCCACAAGCAGTCTTCTCTTTCATACCACTGTATTGACCTGACTATTTGCTTCTATCTGCTGACTTCAGAATATTTGGAAGAGGAAATGGTCAGGAAATCTGTTACATTCCTTCTTGAAATGGTCAGCTGTCATACTTTTTTATACAAAGAGTGGATGTCCCAGGTGAAAGTGACTAAGTGTCATTGCTGGATGGCTCAGGTGTAAGTGGATTGTATTTTGTTGCAGCTCTGACTCACTTGCAATCTCTTCTTTTCCCTTCCTTCTTTTATACGTGCTGCATGCTGCATGACACTCAGAGTGAGGATGAAGAAACGGATTACGATATGAATGACTCAGATTAAGTGTAAATGTCATGGTGAGCACTAGCTGCCCTAGGATTTTAACCAGATGCTTTTCTGCCCCATCCAATTCCCACCCCCACTAGTGCTGTCCTTCGGCTAGTCCTGGTGGTGTGTGTGTGTTTGTGATTATAGTTGTGGCATGATTTTCAAAGATAGAATTCCTGTTCTGTTGCTTCTTTGACAGAATAATTAGTGTTGCTTTTATAAACTGCATTGTGAGTAGTATCTTTAAAGCTTTGCTTAGAAGGAAAGTTCTTATGTAGACTCTAGGGCCAGAATTGCTTTTCATTCATTCATTTCTTTCTTATTTTATGTGCACCAGCTTTTCTGTCAGATAGGTTTTTTACGTGTAGAGGCATCTGATAGAAACTTACCATACACATTTTTCAGTAAATATCTGATTTGGCAGTAATTTAACAAACTTAATTGAGTGCAACTCAGTCCTATGGTGGTCTTAACTGATAATTTCGAAACTAATGATTTTTTTTAGTGAAGATGTGGCATATAAAAGTAAAGAGTGTGATCTTAGTGCTGCAGTTGGATTTATCACAGAAAACTCTGAGGAGGGGTCCTTTCCACTATAGTTTGACATCTGATTGAAGATCAAGTTACATTAAAAGTCACAAGTGGAAGAGTACTAAAAAAGCTTCATCTGAAAAAACAGCTTCGGTGCTTTTCCTAATGTGTCTTTAAGTACTACTCATATTTATTCCATTCTCTAGTTTCTAGAAGATAACATGCCATTGAGTGTTCAGTGGTATGGTGTGGGTGGTCACTTGAGCCTGTATAAATTGAAGATACTTACCATCACATGAGATTAAACTTGAGTTTCTCACCTGCACACCTGATCTTTTTAGCTGTAAAGCAGCCTTACACTTATCTCTGAAGTTTGGACAGTGCTCTCAGGCACGTGGCATGATTCTTGAGGTTGTCTTGTGCAAGGCCAGGATCATCACTTAATGATCCTCGTGGGTCCCTTCCAACTCAGGATATGCTGTGATTCTATGAAGTCATTGCACATGGCTGAAAAAGAACCTACATTATTTTCTGAAATGATGCTAAGAGAAGCTACTGCTAGGGTACTGTAAAGCCTTTTGCCAGGTCTTCAGGAATGGCTGAAAGGAATGGATCAAATCTGAAGCTATATTGAAACAAAGTAAACTGGCACTTTGCTGGAGTTGAATGTAATATTCTTAAACTGCCTGAGAGGCAAACAGTCCTTAAAACACTTTTCTATCAGCAGTAGCTTTATTTTGAGTGGAAAGAAATAGTTTTCATGTTCTGCTTCCCTAAGAAGCAATCACACTCAGCCCCCTAGAATATGAGAGCTCATTCAGCATTGTTTAGAATTTTTAAGCCAGCTTTGGATCTGGTGAACCTGTAGGGAAAATAGAACAGAAATATGGAAATAAGGAAAATCCTCAACACAGCAGATCTGTACTAGAGTTGGGACAGTCTCCAGTATCAGTACAGACTGGGTGATGGATGGATTTACTGCAGCATTGCAGAAGACTTGGGGATACTGGTGGGTGAAAATCTGAATTTGAGCCAGCAATACTTGCAGACTAGAAAGCCAGTTATCCAGGAGTACAGCAAAAGATGCATAGCCAGCAGGTTGAGGGAAGTGATTCTCCCTCTCAGCTCTGTTCTCATGAAATCCCACCTGGAATGCTGCATTCAGCTTTGGGATTCCAAGTACATGAAAGACCTGTGAGAGTGTGTCCAGAGGAGAGAAGACAGGCTGAGACAGTTGGGATTGGTAGGCCTGGAGAAGAGAGCTCTAGGGCCAATGTTACTGCATTTCCAATATTTAAAAACCCTTATGAGAACAATGAAAAAAGACTTTTTACCAGGGCTCATGGTGACAGGACAAGGGGTGAGGTTTTTAAACTGAAAGAGGATAGCTTTAGATTGTATATAATGATGAGAATATTCTTTACCATTAAGGTGGTGAAACACCTGGCACAGGTTGTCCAGACAAGCTGTGGCTGCCCCTGGATCCCTGGCAGTGTCCAAGGTCCAGGTTGGACGGGGCTTGGAGCACCCTGGGACAGTGGAAGATGTCTCTGCTCATGGCATGGGTTTGAATGAGATGATCTTTAAAATCCCTTCCAACCCAACCTACTCTTGTGATTCTATGATTTCCTCTTCAGGAGAGGTAAAGGTTACAGAAGAAGTACCAAGAAAAGTGTGTTAAAATATTGCCTGATGGAATGGAATTTCTGCTTGATGTTGGGATTATTGGCTTGGTAAAGTGTTCAAAGTTCAGTGTCCAGATCTGGCTCAGTTTTATCTTATTGCATGTGTTCCTGATGCTACAGAAAATAGTTCTAAGTCTACTAATCTCGCAAGTACTCTTCTAGGAATGAATGAACTCAAATACATCATATTAAATCGGAAATATTAACAAAATTAATAGATCCAGTATTATTTTCTAGTTGCACAGGTATTTGTTTCAGACATGTTTTTGTCTCTGTTGGATATGGTTTCACTTACTCCTTTTGCTGTCTCAGACTGTTATCCTCTATTGTGGGCATCTACTCCAGCACTTTGCTCTCTGCTCTGACCAACAGCAAATACTTGGGGAAGGAGTATAAGTATGAAACATTTATGATATCTGCTCCTGATATATTTCTCCACCTTCCAGTAAAATTCAGTCTGGGAATTTTGGCTTCAAGCCTTCATCCAGGTCATTGTATGGAAGCTATGATGACACTGTAGTACCATGAGTTGGTATCAGTGGCACTGTCGTCTGTTAAGTTTATCTAGTCCCTTTTGCATGTATTATACAAGCAGTTGGTGAGTAATTTACAGAGCCTGTTTTTTTCCCCACAGGATTCACCTACATTTTTTCCTACAGTTTCATACGAAATGTTTTTTGCTTAATACACACAGTCATGTGTAACATTCATGAATTATCTTCATGAAATAAGAGGTATTTGCTTCTAAAATGTACCTTAAAGCACGACATGGCCAGTGGAAAACGTCTTTCTGTATTTTGGAAATTTTTAAAGTAGTTGTGCTGACATTTGGCTTCGTAACTTCAAAGCAATAATGCTGAATTTGAAATGAAAAAGAACTTTGTATGCACAAAGCTAGATCCAGGTGTAGGAGGGAGTACAGTGAGCAAGTGATAAAGTGGATTTTAAATTTTTCAATCTAACACTGCACTGCCTCCGAACTGTCCCTGAGCTACATAAATGGTAATGGGTGTTTTATGAACTCCAGCCCTTAAAAAAATCTCATAGAGTTGGGCAAAGCGGGTGAGATCTTGCTTGACTTGGGTCACTGTGAAAGACATAATAGCCATTTTAATGATATTAACAGGAAACCAAATACGTCAGCTTTTAAAATTAAGAACTATACTTGAAACGGTTGTGTGAAGTGATTGCCAGCCTTTACCCTACAAGCACAGAGATTGAACTGTTTGTGTGTGCAGCAGATTCTGTGGGCTGAAATGTGTGGAGTGTTTGTTGTAACATCAGGCTGCACGAAGATCATAATAGAAGGAAATTCCATCTTGAGGGCAGCTCTGCCATTGTCCAGGGATTGTGCCTTTGCTTTCTTTCAGCTTTTGAAATAAAGACCCCCTTCCCAATACTAAGAAAACTGTCAAGGAGCAAAAGAAAATTAAGTATCAAAAGACTTTTATTTACAGATTTACATTCTTAAGTACTTGTGCTCAGTACATTTGAAGCTTTGCTTAATGCTGTGTTTGCCTTTTGTCATGATTGGTTCTACAGCCTCCTGATATAATTCTGGAGTACTACACAGCCCAACAGTTTACCTCATTATTGCTGGTTGTGATTCAGTTTAGAGCAGCAACATTAAAATATTGTTGCCTGAACAGTCAGTCCTAAGACTTGGATCCTTTCCTCTCTGGAGGAGCCAAAAAAATCTGAATCAGAAAAAGAAAAAAAAAAAAAATAGTCAAACTGGAAGTAAGAGTGAGTGTTGATGATTTCAATCTTGCCAGGTTGTACTTGGGCTTTAAAAACTTCTTGCATCATTGCACCCAATGTGCTATTTCTGCACATTTTTATTTGCTAGTTCATGTTTTCAGTACTAATTTATGGAACACAATTTGCATCTGAAACGTCAGAAAGTTAAGGACATTTTACTGGAACAGGAAAAATGAAGATTAAATTCCATTTCTAGTAAAGTACCCAGGTTAATTTACCACATAGGCCCTCAGGATCTTCCGAACTAGGTTGAGGTGCAATGGCTTACTTTTTACAATTGCCGACTCTTAAGTCTTATTAATGTATTAATTATTTATATCAATAATACTCAATTCCTAGCAGTGCTTTGCACCTGATTTAATGGTATTTCATAGGAGACATTGTACGTGTCAATCTGTCTTTTTTCAGCTTTAAAGCACAGACCCCAGGAATGTCCTTGAACCAGGTCCCTGATGCTTTACCAGTTATTAAAAATTGTCATTATGTTGCTCTTTGATCTCCATGCTTTAGGAATAACAGTGAGCTAATTTTCATTTATAGAATTTTTATTGGTCTATTTCAGATTTTGCAAGAACGAGGTTCCAGGATGTGAAGACAGTATTGAATGGTGACAATTTTTTTCTTTTATTTGAAGATGCAGTGAATTGTCACACTGAAGAGGCTTAGCTGCAAAAGAAAAAATCTGATTTAGACAATATTCTGTTGATCTGGGTTCAACCATATTTGCCTGTAAGCTGGTGTCAACTTCGGAAGCATTGCAAGTTACATAATGGGAATAGATGGTGGGGGAATGTGTGTTAAGTTTTGGTTGTAGCATGGTTGTACTCTCTTGTTGGCCGATTGACACTGGTCATTTGAAAAGAAATGACCATGCACTCGTATTTTCCTTGGAGACATGTAGCACTTGATGTCTGCTGCTGGATGACCCAATGTTGATCAGTTTGGAGACATTTTCTTACTAATCATTGTAAACCTTTAAAGGACAATGTAATTGGTGCTACAGACACACACACACACACACACACACACACACACAAATGTTACAGCCCAGAAACACAAGAACACAAGTATTTGGGTGTACATTGTTTCAGAGTCAGTGTCAGCCCCAGTTGACTGTATTATACTGCACATTCCTTATGGCTCTGTGACATAATCTATTATGTAATAACAGCCTATGAGATCAACTGAAACTAGCACATGTAAAAGTTACACAACAGAGAAAAGGTTTCTCTGAAGGGTGTATATATTGACTGGATATATAGCTTATTTTAATACCCAAAGGGAAGAGTAAACTCAGAGAAAATGGCCTTCCTCTGAGTTATTTTTGATGTTCCCTCTGTTAAAACAGATCTCCTGCAAAAGTTATGCTCCGGTCCTGATCACATGCTTGAAAGTGGAATCCAAATTCACTTAAAATGACCAACTGAACATTCTGTTTCCTTGGAGGTGTTTGTACTCATATGTGTGTTTGTGCTTTTATAAAATGCCTATAAGCATTGAACTGTGTGGATTAGGGTAGAGATTTTTCTAGAGCTGAAGGTTTTACAGAAATACAGCTGGCTAGTCCTAGGTCCTTGTCTCTATGACTCAGAATAAAATCAACATGTGTGAACAGAAACTCATCCAGTTGAAAAACCTGATTACTTTGGATATTCAGGATACCTGTAATCAACCTTTCTATACCGTTTCAACTATGCAGTTAAGAGCAGTGTTTGAACAGAATGTGGTGCAGCTTTGTTGGTTTGTCCTTGATGAAGGCTAATACACTAGACATACACTATGTTTTGAGCAAAGTCTTTAGCACATCTTTAAAACACTTAATGAAATGGACAGTATAAAACTTGGCTTCATTGACTCATGGAACCAGTGGGAGTTCCTATAAAGCTACAAGATGGTTTTAAATTCTAAAGACATTAGAGTTTTCATTCCTAGTAATTTCAGAATTTATACATATACTATAGGTAATCCTTTACACAAAAGCCTGATTTTCAAACACCCAGGGTCTACTTTTTTTTTTTTTTTTAATTTTTTTAAAAGGACTTAGATATTGATAAAAGTTTGGCAAAACAATTTGTAAGAAACATTTCTACTAAACAGATTAAGCAATGGGCTAAATGTCTTGCCCATGTGCCTAATGCTTGAAAGAATTTGTAATGCATTTTGAGACTTGGATGTGGTCTGCACGGGAAGCTGCTGGCCCCTCCACAACACATACAATTTTTGTCTTTTGTTAAGAAGTTAAAACTGAATTTAATTTACTAAAACTGTAATTGTGTAGGGGGAAATGTTTATACTTTTATACTTTTTTAGGTACCCGTATTTTATCAGCTTAAATTGAGCACACAGATGTCCACTAAATAGTGACAGATTAACTTGTGTATCTGAAAATAAGCATAACAATTGTCTGTGTTAACTGCATTTTAAAACATTTCCTCTGCTGCAGTAGTCACTGTGGTTTTAAGCAGTATGACTCCACCAAATTCTCTGAGCTCCCCAGCTCATGGAATTGCAGCCAGCCATGTTACTTGTTTTCTTGATGTGCTCTACAGAGTAATTCAGCACTGATCTAAGTGGATTCTAATGCCTAAAATACCAGATTTACAGTGATCCTTCTGAATCAGCATTTCTGTTGCCTCTCTTACTAAACCAAAAAAAGACGGACTATTTAATAAAGTGGAATTTTCCTGAATGACATCAGCAAAGCATGAGTAACAAACTGAGCAAACTGAACAAATTTAGAGTATGTAAAGGAGTGCTTTTTTCTAAGTATGGAGCTTTTTTTCCAATGGAATATTTTCAGTTTTAAAACCTGCTTTTATGATGAGATTACCTGCAGTTTAGTTTACATTGTATCCCTCCCATAGCTAATTTTAGGGAAATGAGTGTTTAATTTTTTTGCACTTTGTTTTCCAATACCTCACAAAGATTTTAAGAAGGAAAGAAAAGAGAGAACTTTAGTAGGCAGGTACCTTGTAAATTATTTTAAATATACTGTTGTTTGAGACCTGAACTAACTACTTTCCTGTTCTTGCTATTGTCATTAATTTCTGTGATCATGTGAGGCTTTCAGATAGATGGAAATGCTCTCTTCAGCTTTTTTCAAGGCATTAAGAATTTATCTCTAAGTAAGTTTTGTTTCTTTTTGTTTGACTGTTGCAGTTTCAAATAAAGTTAGTGACAGTAACAAGGTAATTGCATTAAAATCCAGTCTGCATCACCAGGCTTTGCAAACATTGCTTCATCTGTTGAGATCTTGCAGGATGAAGTAATATACCCACACAGTTTAAACTGGAGTCCTTTATTCCTTTTCTGCCATTTGAAGAGTACCTACCTGAGAATTGCCTGTGACTGTGCAGAGATGATGAGTTCACCATCAGGCTGGAGCTGCAAAGCTGTACTGCAAACCCATTGGACTTTGGACATACACAGCTCCTCTGTTCTTAAATCAGAACAGTATTCCAGGTCAGAATTTTAGATCCTGAGCTTGAAGAGATCATAGCAGAAGGAATGAAGCATGAAGGGAGAGAGATTAAATTCCTTAAAGGCACTTACATGACAAGCTTCTTGCAGAACTTCTTTAAAAACAGAAGTTCACATTTGCTATAGCAATTTCTTGCTTTGAGTTAGGAGACAGCTTAAGTTTTCTGAGAGTCTGTTTTCCTTTATTGGAGATCACATTTTTTTTATAAGATGCTTTTGACTTCTTCAAGCGGAAAGTGAATCAGAATTTGTCTGCAATGAACAAGTAATTCTAAGGCCTCAAAGACATGAATGTCACATGGTCCATAATAACTGTCCAAACGTATACTCTGACTCAGCAGCTCCCAGCCCAAAGGTTACCTAGGATTTTGTCCTACTTACTGTGGGATTTCTATAGATTATGGTTAATTGCAGCGTTTTTATCCCACAGTTATTTAATTGTGTGTCAAAGACTTGATTGAATTTAGTAGCTTTTTTTGATTCTTTACTAAAGTTTCCATTGTCAGAATCATATACCCATAAAAGTTGGAAAATGTACTGTGTTTTTTTCAAACTCAGATTTCTTGTAATGATAAAAGTTCCTTTCATCTTGCATTGTAGCATTAGGAGAAGATATTTCTTAAAAGTTAAGCTCCGTGCATCAATCTGACATTTTGCTTTCAGGTTTTCTTTAGACAATAGCTGTGTAGCTCCATTTCTAGCAATGTGAATGCACAGTTGTGATTTCATTAGAAACAGGACTATTTCCTGCACATTCCAAAATTGAATCAATCTCCTCTTTTTCTGAGAGAGTTGGTTTTGGGGTTTTTTTTCAGGTGACAAATGAAAACTGGCAGGTTAAACAAAAGATAACTTGGTTGCAGGCATGCAACCAAGGGATCAAGTCTGCCAAGTAGGGTGATAGTGTTTTCAGAAAAGTGCTTCTCATAACAGAACACTATTCTGTGAATGTCTGTTGCAGTTGTTGAGAGTTGTCAGTCTCTGTTTAAGCTGTAGAGACCTACCACCAGCATATTAATACACATTACTTACAAATTTTATTAATATTACAAAAATGAACTTGGAGTGCAAAAATGCAATAGTATCTGGTTCAGTGGAATTAAATAGAATCAGGATTATAATTACCCAGGTATACTGGAATATATTCCATGGGAAGTACTGGGAGATGAGTGAAGTTGTCCTGGGCTTTTTCCGGAAGATTGAAGTCAAATGAAAGATGCAAGTCTGGGGTTTTGTTCTGTTGAGATGTGATAAAATCAGAAAGTGCCATTCTCCTATTTTTATTCTCTCTCTCACCACATCAAGAGTTTCAAGTTTTTCAAATTAACTTTTTCAATCAGCCCTTGAACTGTGGGGCTCTTGAAAGATGAAATTTTATCATGCCTTTAACAGTGTTTTTTTTACCTTAAGACAGTAGGGTTAAAACCTGAGTGGTCATTGGAGAAATGTCGTTTCTAACACAAACGTTTTTAAATACTTAAGCCTGAGGATGCTGCCTGGTACTACATTTTAGTTTAGACGGCAGTTATCTCCAGTTTTAAGGACAATCTTGGGATCTTACATGGGGTTTTGTGTAGAATTATTGATTCTTTAAATAGTATGAATATTGAGTTTTTTAAAAAAAAAATGGAAGGCTCTCTGAACTCACTGTCATATAAGTTTTCATTTGTTTCACAAAAATCCGGACCTGTCTTTAAAGGCTTCTTAGTGAACAGAGGCTTTAAAGGGCTAAATAGATCTTACTGTCCAATTTGCCTAAATGACTGTCAGAAGGAACTCTTTCCATTTTCAGAGCAGAAATGCTAAGGGCTAAAATGCTTTCCAGGGCTAATTTGAGATTCCGGAGACATACAATGTTTAAAATATAACTAGTCTGTTTTCCTTTCAACTCACAGACTCTAAAATATTTTTTACAAATGGATGAGCCAATTGCAGATGTAAGTGTTCCTATATGACTTGGATTTCCAGTATCCAAATTCGATAAAAGCACATTAGAAAAGGCAATACGCTTAGCTACACTTTATTATTAGCTTTGCTGAAATCTAACAACTTTTATGAACAGCAGTGGCAATAGAGATGCTTTGAAGAAGATTCTGCCCCAGGAAATTGTCACAAAATATTTCTTTGCAACTTGGTTGACCTTTACTTTAGCAACATCTACCAAGGCATAAACTTCTCTGAAGTTCAGTGAATAGATACAGCTGCAAATACAGCTTTTTGGAGGCATCAGAGGGTTCTCTTCAGGATGTTGTGTCTTAATAATTACTATAATAAAAGAAACTTTTTAAAAAGTTATTTTGCTACTTTGGGGGTGAGTGGAAAGGGAAGAGAAAGTCATCTGAAATGAGTAAAGAGTAGAAGTAAATGTATTTATTGTGTACATGATTCTTGCTACCTTTGAAGACTTTCCAAAAGCTTATGCACAACTTTACTCACATTAACTTGGCTCACGTGTACTTGCTAGAATGAAGCAAGTGCCGAGGCACTCTCAAGAGTGGTGTTGCCAACCTCTACCTGGAACTGAAACAAGATCACCAAACTGAAGAAGTATCACATGGCAGCTTTTTCCACCTGCTTCTGTCCTTATCCGTACCTCAACCTAGCTATGAAAAATCTACTTCCTATGCACTCTTTAGGACCACCTACCCAATTCAACAAATGTGGGGGGTTTTTTATGTTTTCCTCCAAATCACTGGTCTCAAAATTAGTTGTGCATCAGCTGTTTGTGCTTATACCTAAGTGGGCATACCTGCAACATGTTATTTCCTGGATAGTCAATTAGCAATAATACATAATTTTGTGCCAATTCGTTATCTCTGAAGTGTTCTTACTGCAGCAAAATTTGAGTTTTGATTTGGTTTTAATGCATTTGCATAAACCAAAACTCAGCACAGACACAGACAAGAAACTGAATTCAGGGAAATTTCCCTTGAAAAAAATCTGCTAGGGCTTCCCAGATGATTTGAAGGTGGTTACAGTTAACCATCACTTTCAAAACAAACAAATGAAATGTGTGTGAGTATTTTTTTAACGTCCTTTTCATAACACTA
Source organism: Brachypodius melanocephalos (assembly GCA_013398615.1). Taxonomy (NCBI): domain Eukaryota; kingdom Metazoa; phylum Chordata; class Aves; order Passeriformes; family Pycnonotidae; genus Brachypodius; species Brachypodius melanocephalos. The sequence continues at coordinate 13,716,414 of VZSR01003816.1, forward strand.
GTGTATTGTAAACTGCATGGAATAAACCTGTTTTTTTCCCTTTTAAAGTGTGATGTCTTACATCTGTCTTTTCTAAATGCACTAATTGATATTAATAGTGTCATATCCTATGATAATTCCTAGTTTAGCACTTCAGATGTAAAATGTAGTTGCATATTTGGGCAGTGATTCAAAGCATTCATACTTGATGCTTTGTAAAGGAGATGTATCCTTTACTGCTGCCTCAAGGACATTGTCATAAAAAGCTAGGTCTATTCAGGTATTTATCAATTGGGAAATTAATTTCCTTTGCAGTTGCTATGACTTGTTGATCAGTATAGGATGAAATAGTTGTCCCTTGAATGGATATAAAATCACATGAAAAAGTTTTACACTTTGCATACCTTTTCTTTTGCACAACTCAAAAAACACTCTGCCTAACATCAAAGATTTTAGAATCCACTACTTCGCTTTTTAACGTAAGTCCTTCCTTTGTTTGAAAAACTAAGCTAATGGAAATTGGTGCTTTGTACCAAGGCAAGCATATAATAAATTTCAAGGATAGAAATGGCTGAAGGAACTAAATTATTTAAATACAAAGTAAAGGTTGTTGAAGTTGTCCAGGAAGTTTGACAGCTGTGTCCTCTACAACTGTAGAAAAGTCCACAATTGAGTGTTAGTATTGAGAAGACCACTGGACAGCTCTTATTTTCCAAACTGCTAGTAAGAATTTGAGAAGCTAAGACCTATGATATTTAAATTCTTAAAGGCTCTATAGTTACATGTGAGGTGAATTTCATCTTAACAGTTTAATCAGTTTTAAGTGCAAAGCACATTCTATTTTTTCCTTGTATATCCAGCAACATCAGTAAAATTGTGTTATTTTACTAATTTGCTGTGTTTAATTGCATTTGAATTTTACTAAAATAAGTGCTAAGAACAAACATTGCTGTAGTACTCAAGTACAGCAATTACAGTAATTAAGTAACCAATGTGTGCATCTGTATTTTCGTCAGGCTGTCCTACTAAAAGTACTGGCACTTTAGAATCAGCTAGCATGACTTCCAACCCAATTCCTACTGTACATACCTGTTGCTTTAAGTGTTTTCACCAATTAGGAAAAGTGAGAGCATAAAAGGGATAAGTGTCTACCCTGAACTAGAAAGCAGGTTATAAAGGGGACATAAATGACTAAGTCATTAGCAACCTGTTTGGATGTTTTATAAGATTTAGGGTTCATTTGGCACTAGTTTTCCTTTCAGTGGGAAGTTTCACTTCAGAAAGATGAAAATGATCCTGCAAATTCACCTTTTAGAGCACTGTTCATCTTTCACTGTGCAAAAGTCTTGCCTGGTAGTAATGTACACGTGGTCCATATGCATGTGACATTCTCAGAGACTGTAATGTGTACAATTTCATAAGAGAGATCCTGTAAGCCAAGTGTTAACAATTTCCACTGCTTTTTGTAATGCCACTGGAACTGTGTGGAGTTACATAGGGGACTATGTGTTTATCCTGGTACATGCTGGGCGTTTGCTACTGGTGAAAGGTTTCTTAGGTGATCTTCAGCATGTAGTTTGATTAGGGCTGATTGGAATCTAGGTGATTATTTATTGAAATAAGTCAATTCTAGAGTTCTGAAGAAACCATTTTGAACTTTAATACTACACAGAACATCGTTCAAGTAACATGGACACACACTAGTGCAAGGTATAGCTAGGCAGAGGTTTCAGAACAAAATTTTTCTATTTCATTAAGAGAAGTTCGCAATGAGAACAGAATTTGATTTATACTCTACTTCCAACTAAAAATTCGTTCTTAGAAACCCAAACAAAACCCCTCCTCCCCGCCAAGGAAAGGAAACCAAGCCAAGCCAAGCCATGCCAAGCCAAACCAACCTAACAAACACAGCAATGGGAAACAAAAACCAGGCCATAAATCCCGTAAAGGTCAGTGAAACGAGCGCAGGCCGGAGGCAGGCAAACTGAAGACCGCCTTCCGTGCCGCCTGCCAGCTCTCTGATAGGCCCTTCCGCCCGCCTCGCAGCCGCGGAAGCCCCTCAGAGCAGCGGCCCCTCCTCCAATCAGGCTCGGCCAGGCACAGGGGGTGGGGTTCGGCCCGGCTCGAGCGCGGCCCGCCAGACCTGCGCGCCCCCGCCGACGGACCAGGCGTTCTTAAGGCGCAGGCGGCTTCCAGAGCGCCAGAGGTAAAAACTGATGCAGCTTTCGGCTGGAGCTGGAGGGAGCGAGAAGCATGAGGAGGCACCGGAGATTTTTTTCCGGTGCTTCATACTCAGGCATTGTTAGCGTCACCTCCGGGTCCTGGTCGCGAGGACTCGTAAAGCGTGACGGTAGGATTAAAGACGGATCGGGCCAAGGGACAGAATAGCCCTTTCGCGCTCCGCGCCGAGGCGAGAGGGAGGGAAACTCCGGAGTGGAGACAAAGCAGCGGGAGCGGGAACATCCGGGTCACTCGCGCGGCCTCGATCCGGGACACGCGCGGCGGCAGCGGCTCTCGGTGAGGCCCGGCCGGGAGTGGGGCCGGGTGGCCTCGGGGTTGGGGAGCGGAGGGGGGCTGGGCCGGGCTGGCGCCCCTCGCCTGCGACGCGACGGGACCGGACCGGACCGGACCGGACCGGCAGCCACGGGTGTGCGGGCCGGTCGGCTCCTGCCTTGTGGCTGGGCCGGCTGGCGGAGCGCTGCCCGCCTGAGGCTCTGTGCGCCCCGCAGGTCTCGGTGGTGGCGAGCGGAGGTCGCCGAGCAGGGCGTGGAACCGCTGGGTCTGCGCGAGCCGGTCCCGCCCCACCGGGTATCTGCCCGGGAACGACGGGCGGGCCCGGGGTGCCCAGTGCAGGCCTTGGGCGCTGCCCCGGCCTCTCGCGGGGCTGACGGGACCAGCGGCCCTCCGCGGTGGCGGGCGGTGCTCGGCGCTGTCCGGTTACTTGGCCGTCGAAGACAGAGCCCATGGCTGCGCGGCATTTTCCGTTGTTTAACTTGCGACTCCGGTCGCCGCTCGGCCTCTTCTACCTTTCTCTTGCCGCAAGCAGAGGAGACTTTCTGTCCTAGTCCAGAGTTAGCGTGCTTTGATTAAAGCTCAGACGGTGGGTTTCTCCACCCTTCTGAAAAATAAAGTTTGTATAGTTCGGGGCAAACTACTTCGGTAATAGTTTCTTTCTATGTCAGTATTTAATCTGCAAAGTAAAAATACGAGGCTAGCAATCTTAACGTTTTGGGATTTTGTTTTTGGGGTTTTTTCCTTGCTGCTTGGAATCAGTAAGTCGTACTAAAAGTTCTTGAACCTCAAAGAGTATTTTGTTGATGTATTTAGAGAGTTCCCTGTGGCACGGGAACGATTCTTTGCAAGACGTGCATTTTGGGTGTGAAAGTCGGTTGTTCCACGCCATCGGAGGGTGTAAATGGGTAAACTATTCTGCAGTGGGACACAAAAATTTGCATCTGTGATGTCCGTGATGGTTTTATTTTGTCTTTTTCCTAAAGCAGGCAGTAACAGCAGCAAAGGCAAGCTACTGAGTAAGTTTGGAAGTTTCAGTTAACTTTCTGAGTTGATGGCAGTAAAAGGGACATTACTACCTCTTAATGGCAGGGCTAAGTTTGGGGGATTAAACTCAAAGCGTGAAGACTGGTCTCTTCGACCTTTGTGGCATGTGCAAAATAGGATTGAATAGACTTCCTCTGGTGCAAAACCCTTTCTGGTAATGTAGTACATTAATAGATTGGGATATAGAGAGTATATGTTGACACTTAGCAGATTGCATTTGAGGGGATGCTTAACTAATGAGATCTTAGTTTTTGAGATGGGCTTTCAGTCTTCTTTGCCTAATCTTTGTTTTCTAGTACACTGATGAGGTTTTAGATGCTTGTCTGTTCTCATCAATATAACTGAAGTCTGTGGAAACCATGTATGTCAAGCCTGTCCTCTCACACACTGAAATTTTTCAGTGCTTAACTAAGTCAAATGCCTCAGGATTTGGAAAGCTATTTGTAGTGCATTAGAAAAATCTTTATTGTACTAGGGCACAGTATAGTGTGTAACAAAAGCAAGTAGGATGCATGGCCTAAAAACTCAGGATTTTTCCAATTTCTTGAAAAGTTACTGGATTAGTGATGTTCTGCAGAAGATACACTGTTTATTTACCCAACGAGAAACTGGCATTTCCCTTGAGGTGCATGTTGTAATGAATTGGCTGTTAGCCACAGGAAATGGAAGAAATGTATTTGAAAGCATCCTGTAATGTATCTTTTGGCAGAAAAGGTAACTGAATTTAGTGAACTATGGAAGAATATTTGAATGGTTTATGAGCACATATGGTTTTGTCAACCTGTGATGGGAAGGTTTGTATTGGTACAGTGGACTACCAGGTACCAAAAGCACAGCTGAAAATTGTGCTGTATACTCAGTTCATTTACATCTCTTACAAGGGCATGGGCTCATAACATATTAAAACTTGCTTCCTGTATAATTTGGTTAAGGGAGAGGGTTTTTTTGTTGTCTTTGGTTTTTTGGTGGAGTTGTTTTGGGGTTTTTTCGGTTCCACTGGTCTTTTTTTTTTTCAATGGCTCTGTATCTTCTGCTTGTGAAGAGACTAAAATTTGACGTCATGTACACATTCACTAAGTCCTGCATGTCTTCTGCAATAATTAAGGTATAGGTGTATGTGTTGAGAATACTAGAGGAAAATTGGACTGAATATAGAAATATTTTTGTGTAGGTGTGTTGCAATATTGTCACCATATGTCGCAGGTGCCAGGAAAAGATGAGGCAGGACAGGATCGAGGTCAGCAAGGAATGTTCTCTTTATTTCAAAATCTGACTCCATTGTATACACTGTACATAAGTGACCAATTATTGGTCAGAGAGATGATCATCCCATTAATCGGGTTGGTGAACATGACCATCACTCAAAAGCTCCTCCTGGAGCAGAAGAATGCAAAAGCGTCTTCTTGTTTACATGAAAACTGTGGGAACTCTCTCTGAGTTCTGTAAACATCGGAAGGCTTAGTTAAATTATCAGAAGGCAAGTTTAAAACATGCAGAAACAGGGTGACATAGGTGCGTGTTCACTGAGTGTATATTGTCCCTTTTTAAAAAAAATATCTGACATTACTTTAGTTGCTGCTTTGGAGGTGAATTAGGGAATATGACCATCCAGGCAAAACTAGCTTAAAAGGAGTTGAAAAACGGATTTAAAATACATGTTGTCCTAGGAACTGCATAAATTGCTTAATCTGGCAGTTTTTAAGATCTACAATTCATGTGCTTATAATAGTAGTAGACTGCAGTACTTCTTATAAGTAATCAACATATTGAGAGGTGGTGAAATTTTGCATAATTCTTAACCAGTGTATAAGTGTTTGTTGTAATAGAGTGGTAACACTGCTTTCATTCATTCTGTGAGCTTGTGAAGTGGAAGCGTTCTACTATTCTGCTGTCAAAAAGGCTTGATAGGTACGTGTGGAGTTGGGAACAGAGTGGCCTGACTTCCCTCACTGCCAATTGTCAGCTCTTATTTAAGATGTGTAGAAGTGCAGTTATGAGGAGGTTTAAAACTTTCATTGGAGTTTGACCATGTGGCTGGTGAAGCCATGAGTTTAGATACAGTTTGACAATGAAAAATAAACTCTCACTGTGACTACTGTTCTGGGTGAATGGAGAATCCTCCCCAGAACTGAAAGCACCACTTGTGCAACCATCCTGTGTAGAACTGTTGTTCTGTGTCATGCAGTAGTGAATGACTTGTGCTCTGCATATTTCTTCTGTAGTCGTGGTCACCATGCTTGGCTGTTGCTAAGGCAGTGAAGGTGCAGAAATATTCTTCAGTTTCTACTGGAATTGAAAATCTGTCTTGTGGAATGAGTTGCTGGCTCTTCCTTAGCTGAGTTCTGTGTTGCTGCCTATTCCTGCTGTTGTCTACAAGTTTTATAGTGGCACCACTGTAAAACTAAGATGACTTTGTTAAATTCTATGCCTGTGTTGCTTTTGTGTGGAATACTGGGTTTCAATGGGAATTCACCCAAAAAGTAATATTTCTTAATTCCTATTTGCCAGAAATGGGAGCAGTGCAGGTGTTTGTCTACAGAAGGAATTTGCCATACCTGATGTGGTGTAGGAAGGAGATGAACAGAGTGTGTGTTAGTTGCACAAATACGAAGTCTGAGCACTTTTTCCATTACTAATAGTGTTTCTGTTGTCAAGCTACTGTCAAAGTTGCTTCTAAGATGGGGTTAGAATAAAAAGTGATTGGGTAAGGATGGAATTCTGTGGGTCAAGTCCAGTGCACTAAGAGCTTGATGGCATGGGGAAACTTGATGTTATTCCTGGTGAAAAATTCTGCCGGCTGTGCAGAAACATACATCTAGGTTATTGAAGTGAAAATGAGAGGTCAAAATAATTCTTGAGTGAGCAGGGCTTATAAACACATAATGCATTGTTTACACTATAAGTAAAGTATATACTAACAGTAATTACTTTTGTTTTAGAGGGACTCTGAATATGTCTGGCATAGCTCTTAGCAGACTTGCACAGGAGAGAAAAGCCTGGAGAAAAGATCATCCATTTGTAAGTATGAAAACCACCAAATTTCTGACTCTGTAGTTGTTTCAGTGTTCTGGAGATGATCTTTTCTTTACCTTGATAGAATTTTTTTTTAATTAAAATTAATTTTTTTTCATTAAAAAAGCTGTTTAAGACTCTGTAGTACAAAAGGAAGTAACTTGGTGTAATGATAAAATATATCATGAAATATTTTAGGTACATCTTGTAAAATATTCATCCTATGTCTTTTTGCCTTAACTCAGGGATTTGTAGCAGTACCTACAAAAAATCCAGATGGCACAATGAATCTAATGAACTGGGAGTGTGCTATTCCAGGAAAGAAAGGGGTAAGACTTACTGTTCTCCTAACTTCTCATTTATGGCAAAAAAGTAACCATATGTATGGTGATAAGTTGCTCATGAATTACACTGACAATTGAGAATTTAACTTACATGTAGTTTAATAAAAAAGTTTGTATCCTGCTGCTACTTTAGAATTAAAAGTGCTGTGGACTAGGAATATTGGGCAAAGTACACTATAAGCCTGTTCAACTGTTGGTACTTAGCACCTTAAGAATACAAGTTTTCAGGGGAGTGTTTAAGAGTCTCGTACTGAACAAACAGGAGGTTGTCTTCTGCTTCTTATTGCTTCTTCTGAAATACTACTATTAATTACTTGGGGGTTTTCTTTCTTTCTGATTTTTGGTGTGGGACTCCTCTGCCTTGCCTTTCCTACTGCCTTTTGCAAATTTGCTTAAATATCCTTATGATCTTGTTTCTTAGATTCTGAGAAGACTGTGTGTAGGCAAAGCCTACAGGGTCTGTGATGCTGCCTTAGTTGAATGCTGAACATAGCATTGCTGTTACAGTTAAAACTTAGTTTTGGTAGTTGTCTGTGCACAGCATTAGTCTGTTCTTAAAGAAGCACCGACAAATAATCTAACAGTGTAAGGAAAAACTCATCCTCTTGTGTTGTGCCAAAACACGATTATTCCCCGTAACAGTTTATGTACCTTACTGAGATGTCACCTTTAAATATTTAGGTAAAATTTTTATGCCATACAAAATCTTCATGGTACTGCTTTGAAATTTTGTAAACCGCAAAATGGAGCAAACAGAGCCTTAAAGCCAGCTTCATGTCTACTAGAAGATGTGTCACACCTGGAAAAGATCAGTTGTGCTGATTCCTGCTAATTAAAGAATTATATTTAACAAGAAGTAGCATGACTTACTCATCTCTACCAGATCAAGCAGTTGCTCTCTATTGCCTCTGTGTTTGGAGGCATCCTATACTGCAGCTGCTTCCCCTTAGATGGGTAGTTGAAACCACAAAAATGCTTTCTTGTCAGCCAGATGAAACATTGAAGTGGTGTTAGTCCTGGGTTGGATACTCCATTCACTCATTTGACAGCTAATCACTTGTTAACTACCTAAAATTTGACTCAAAAAAGTCTGCAACTAGTCCCATAATGCAATATGGTCTTGATGATACTGCTGTCATACTGTTAGCCTAAGTAAGGATTCTGAGTGTCTGCTGTCTTTCACCCACAAGGTATGTTGCTCTATCAGAAACATAAAAACTTTGCCAATTATTCTGTTCTTCTGTGTAAATTACTAAAAGCTATTTGTCTTCCTCTACAACTGAAAGCAAACAAAATAGGTTGTTTATTCTATCAAAAGGCTAATATTTTCTGTAAAGGAAGTCCTCTGAGAAGGTACAGAGAATAGATTTCTAGTTGTTCACAACTGACTACAGCAATTTAGAAAGAGTTCTTTTAATACACTATAGCAAATATAATCAAACTCATTCACTTCTGGAAATGTGTTACCTTATTAATTCCTAGCATGTTTTTCTTCCTTTTCTAGCTTGAGACTTTGCATAGCAAATACCAATGACAACAGAGTGATTTTCTCTTTGCATGTGGGTGTTTTGGGTGTTTTGTTTTGGTTTTCGTTCAGCTAAAAATCACATAATTTAGATAGGAGATAATTTAAAATTTCCTTCTAAGGTGGTCTTCAAACATACCTGCCTGTCTATGATGATAAGATTTGATCAGTTTTGCTCTTAAGATGTGAGACCATCTGTATTCCAGTTTTAAAGAATCAACCCAACATTTACTTTCATTGCAGTGTTTCCATAGCAAGGGCAAGTTACAGGAAGTAGCAGAGAAGTTAATTTTACAGCTATAAGAATCTTTTCTATATTTCTACACTTCTTAGCAGAACTCAGTTTGTCAGAAGATGGGCTTGTTTGTTTGTTTGTTTGTTTACATGTTTTGTATATTCGAGATAGTCTTTTTCTCTGTTCCCCCAAGTTTGACTTTTCCTTGCTGTAACCAAAACTCTGCAATAACTTTTTATAGACACCATGGGAAGGAGGCTTATTTAAACTACGTATGCTTTTCAAGGATGACTACCCTTCTTCACCCCCAAAATGTAAGTAAATTTATTGAAAACTACAAGTTTATTGGAACAGTGTTGAAATAATCCTTTAAGTTCTTACAAAAGGTTATTACTTTCTTAAAGTTTTGTTTAGTTTTGTTTTGGTTTTTTTAAAGACAAATGGCTTTTTCTTTTTTCCCCGCCCACTTTGCATTCAGAAAGTTGTGATTCAGTTAAGTGCTCGATATATCAAAATTGGGAGGGGGGAGAGTAATTGGTACGTAGGTTCCCTCAAAGTTTGACAAAAGCATCACTCGAAATGCTTACTGCATCAGCACTCCTTGGAAACTAATATGTAGGCATGCTTAGACTAAATCCCAATGTTCTTATTGTTAACTTGGTGTTCTAAGCTAAGAATTCAGAAGACAGGAACTTGGAAAAAAGGGTTCTATAACTTGACCCTTTTCATCAACTTGCTCTAAAATATGAATCTGTTATTTTTCTGCTACTATGTATAACAGATCTACAGATACCTAGTTTCCTTATTAAGTTTTTGTACTGAATTTTCCTTATACCATCTCAAACTTAGCTATTATAGAAACCTGAAAACATATATTGCCTTGCACCGTTTCTTCGTTCTTGAATTGGCTACCATCTCAAATAAATGACAATGATTACAACTTGCTCTTTTGATAGCGATTCATCTGTCATCACATTAGCATGTTTCAACTCTATCAGCTCCTGGCTACTCTTTTTGTTTGATACCACCTAAATGCATGTAACACAGGGATAAACATCTCTTTTAACTGAAGACATTTCACGTTATTTTCTTGAAAAATACCCGTTTTCACATCCTGACAGTGTTAAAGGATTTGTCATGCCTTAAAATAAGATGTATATATGACTGATAAGATTCCCTACCAATGTAGCTTCTGAAGTACCACTGAACTTCATAAGGCAGCAAGACTGTTATATCTTGCGAATATTTATGATGTCAGATGGATTAGCTAACAGTGCAAATATGTAGATATTTCATGTATTGCAAAAGGAGTGTTCATTACTTTACTGAAGATGCTGGCTGATGCATTTAAGTCCCGTAAAGATTAAAAGCAATGCCAGAATATAGATGGAGTGGCAGAAGGAAGCTGCACAAGCCTTCAGTTAGTCTTGCAATTTAAACATGGTTCCTCTTGTTTGGTGCATCTTGATTATACATATAAAAATATGAAAGGAGAAACTAGGAACTTAAGTCTTCCTTGTACGAAACTTTCATTATTTTAAAGTGAGGAGAGAAGAGATGCATGTGGGGTATCATCTTTCCTTTACATAGTAGCATGTGAGGCTGAAAAGAATTGTTTTTAAAAGAATTGTTTTTAAAAGGTCTTTATCACAATGCTACTATGAATTACTTTGTCAGTTTCCATTCCTAAACTAAAAGATTACCAGTCAAAAAGACAATGTTAGAGTGCCTGGATTGATCTCACAGATGTGATGGAGTTTCTGTTTTAGGTGCAGGCTGAGGCAAGAAGACGACTATTATTAATAGCTCCATAAATCTGTGGGGTTTTATTTGGGGATTGGGGGGGTCTTTCGCCAGTGTCGGTTTGGGGATTTTTGGGTTTTGTTTTCCCCTACTGATCTAACCCAATTCTCTGATCTTCCTTTTAGCACTGTATGCAAGTAATTTCCTCTTTCTTTATCAGGTAAATTTGAACCACCGTTATTCCACCCAAATGTGTATCCTTCAGGCACCGTGTGTCTCTCCATCTTGGAGGAGGATAAGGACTGGCGGCCAGCAATCACAATTAAACAGGTCGTTAGTTGTACTTAGACATATTTGTAACACTTTTGCTTTGCTTGCTTATCTGATGCAAATATAAGATGTTCACTGTGTGTTCCTAAATTGTTTTCTAAGGGTTTTTCACTGAATCTCTATGAGTAATATCCATAATATATGCCTGTTACTTCTATTCCTTTTTCCATAGATCTTATTAGGAATACAAGAACTTCTAAATGAACCAAATATTCAAGACCCAGCTCAAGCAGAGGCTTACACAATTTACTGGTAAGTGTCTTTGCATATCAGCTTGAAAGCCGTCGTGTTGCCTACCATTGTCTGTTGCTTGTAGTATAACATGCAAATGTTTTTACAAACGACATGGGGAATTTTCTTACTTTCATGACTGTATTCAGTGGAGATGCACAGCTTGTGCTAAACTTGAACAAAATGGTAACATCGTGGCTATTAGGCTAGTGAGGCATTTAATAGCAAAGCAACAGCAATAAAGTATGAATAGTCATTATATTTTCATACTGGTTCTAGCCCAACACAGAGTCCTTTCCCTTAAAGGCTGAATAGTACCAATGAGGCGTAATGGTGTCATGAGACCAGGGGGAGACTGAATTAGGTGACAAGTCACATTCGTCAGTACAGGAGTAACTTCTGCCCAGTATTGTACCTGTAAGAACTTGTGCCTGAAGGATAAAGGAGAACTGTGATCACTGTAGGAAACATGGCATTTTGGGGAAGCTACATCTTCTAAAAGAATAGGCTGAAAAGTACAGAATACCTGTAGCTTTAGCAGAATGAAGTTTGCATTGATTAGGAAAGGGGATAATTTGTCACCTAAAGAGACTTTTTGGGTTTGGTGGTTTGGTTTTTTGGGGTTTTTTTAGGCTTAATCCTGAAAGTTTTCCCACCATTAAAAATGGATACCTGTTCTGTAAATCTTTATGGAAGTAAAACATTTTAAGCAAATGCTTTTGGCACTGGCAGCTACTGAAATAATAACCAAGATAGAATTGTGGAATTACAATTCAGGACAGAAGAGGCCTCCAGGAGGGTGCCAATTTTGAAAAATAATGTGTTATGTGACTGCACATGCAAGCTACGTTAAATATGCTTTTCTATAGGGTCCTAGTGAAAAGGAACCATAAGGATGGGTAGTGTGGCTTGCATTTAATTGATGGCTTCACTCAGTGTTATTTTTTAAAGTACTTACTGAAGGCTTGATGGAGTTGAGTGGAGCCAGGAATGATGAGGAAGGCCTCAATAACATGCTTCTATACATGTATAGATAGTCTGTGTTTTATGTTTTTTAGTCATCTCCCACATGCATGTATGTACAAAACCAGCCTTGGCTAGTCTTGTTTCTGTTTAAAGTGTGTCCAGGAGGAATAAATATCTATTGAGCTTAAACTGTTACATGATTTTTGTTACTTCAAGTATGTATAGTCTCCCATTTATCCTCTTCATGTCTCTTGGACATGCAGAGTATTTCAGGTGGTTTACTATTATTCTGCAGTCTGAGAGTATGTCTCTTGCTAATACCTGGTAGAAGTTAAATGGAGCAGGATTGTGCATGCATCTGTAACATTGGCATAGTTGATAAATACTGCAGAAGATGCACCACTGTTTACATAGATGTCTTTTAATCAAGTTAAACTTCCAAGAATAAACATTGTATTCAAAATAAGAATACTTATTCTCAGGGTTCCCTTGGTACTGTCATTCAGTAATTTTAGCACTCCTAGTGTGCTAACCTAGATCCTCCTCTTTGCTGTAGGCATTCAGGGTCTGCTACGGAAGGCATTCTTCTGCGTGGATTCTGTGGGTGCGAGACTTAACAGCTAGGCTATGTTCTTGTGTGCCAATGCAAGATAAACTTAGGGAAAAAATGTAGAATAAAGTTTCGTAAGAAGAGAGTATCTTCAGTCTCTATGCTAGCAATTGTTCATTGCATGTGACCGAAATGGGTTTCATTTCTTCGTCTCCCCCAATCTGTCAAGTTCTGAGGATATAGTTTGCTGCCTTTTTTTTTTTTTTCTTTCACTGCAGCAAGCCTTCATAGCTGAAAGTAAGTTAAATTTACTGCAAAGCTATCTGCAACGTCTAGTCGCTCTAAGCTATCTCTGGCAGAAGAGTAACGGTTACAAATTTTTGTTTAGCTGAACTTGCACTTCTGACAGCTAATAAGAAATGGACAACTGAATGTAAATGGATGCTTTACTATGCTACTACTATCTGTTTTTGGCACAAGAACAGAAAACAAAGAACTTGGCCCTTTTGCATCCTGAGGCTTAGTGACTGGACATAGTTCCCTCAAGTAATACTTACTTGTTTAATCAATCTGTAGCAAGTATGGTACACATAGCTATGTTGAGCTAGGTTTTTCTTTCCCAACTGAAGATTAGGATAAACCTACATCTGTGAGTCAGGGTCTGTAGAAATAAAGGCTGAAATTACCACACCATTGTAATTTTCCTGTTTCTTAGCAGTGTTTCCAATCTCTCCCCAAAGCAGTAAAGATGATAATTTAAAACCATATGAAGTCCACCACCTGTTAGTGAACTGCTCTTCTCACTTTGTACTGTTAGGATACTGGAATTTGTTGTTAATGACCTTAGGTCTTAGTGTGAGTGGGGAGTATAAAATTTCTGATGAACAAGAGAATGTTTGCACATGAGGTACACTTGGTCTTGAGACGAATAAGTGCAGACCTTTTCGAAGAGACTGATACAGTACAAAGTCAGTGCAATCATTTGACAACAGGTGATGCTTGGGAAATAACTAGTTGAGCAGTACCGTACTTGTCCAGAAAAGTCTTTAATGTAGTGCAGTGTTCCATGAATTGCTATGAAAAGGGTTTGCCTTCAGCAATGACTTCTATTTCTCTTCAATATGAAACTAACTCTCTAATACAGCCTCTGATTTCTCCAGCTATAATTACCCTTTCTTTTTTCAGCCAAAACAGAGTGGAATATGAAAAGAGGGTTCGAGCACAAGCCAAGAAGTTTGCACCATCATAAGCATTTGTCATGCAGCATCTTTAAAAGGAAGGGATTGGTTTGGCAAGAACTTGTTTACAAAACTTTTGCAAAATCTAATGTTGCTATGTACAATTAATATCCACATAAGGGGAGGGGGTTGTATGTGTGCCATTTTCCATATTCGCCAGTTGTATACAGTTCTAAATTTGCTGAATTGCCCCCAGTTTTTTCATACAGGGTCTCTTCCTTCAGTCTTTTGTATTTTTGATTGTTATGTAAAACTTGCTTTTATTTTAATATTGATGTCAGTATTTCAACTGCTGTAAAATTATAAACTTTTATACTTCTATAAATTCACTAGTATCTCTAGTTACTTTGCTATCTGATGCAGGCATGCTTTAAAATGTTAGAACTATATTTAGCCTCTAGCTGGCTGTATGAAAAAAAATCATGCCCTCCACCCCCTTCCCTCCCTGAATTTGTTTTTTCTATCTTTCAGAAACTAGGTTGTTATTGCTTAAGAGCCTCTGAGATCCAAAGTTAGCCAGCATCCTTATTCTGCATCACTTTCTTTGTGTTTATATGGCATTCTGTCTGTGTTGCTGTTTAGAGTAAATAAACTGTTTATATAAAGGGCTTTGTTTCATTTATCTTCATTAAATTATTAATGGACTGCGATTTAAATGGTTCTGAACACAATTCAGTGCAAGTCCTGTTCTTGAGGCCTGTGATGCTGTGTTTGCCTTTTGTTTAGCTGTTGCCTTCATTTGTTTTGCCCGTGCCTGACCCAGAGCATGTCTGTGGCCCTTCCTTAGGCCATGTGTGGTAACTGCAGCAAGTAAATTCTGATCAGTTCCTCAAGCAGAGACCAATTGCTTACTGTGCATAATGGGATCAGCATACTGGTGCAACCATATTAATAGAAAATAACGTGAGCTTTAGACTGATATGAACAATAATATAAGTTATCCAAGGAATGCTGAGGCTTGTTGATCAGAAATAATTTTGTGCCATTCCTTATGTTAATACATATAGCCCCTAGGGAAAGGACATGCTCTATGCAATTAGAGTTTCCTTCTGTAAAGGACATCTGTTAAATTATGTAAGTTATTTTCAAGTATGTCAAGCTGATATGCCCTCCATTAAAATTTCACTGCTTTTTTTAAGTCAAAAGCATTCTGCGAAAAAAAAAAAAAAAAGTGAAAAGCTTTGTTTCATCTGAGCTTAGCTTCTTCAGTGCTTTTTTTTTAAAAATGGCTACTGCTCAACACTTAGATTAATCTAAATTATACAACTCTGTTCCCAGATCTGTTTTGTCTGCATTTGATTACTACAGCTTTATAACATAAAAGCATTTCCCCAAATCAGAATAGCTGACACGGTCACATTGTTCTCAGTCCTTTAAAAATTACGCTGAATTGCTTTCTTGTCGCTATCTAAGAAATCCTTGTTAAAACAGCACAATTGGGGAAGATTTCATATGGGTGGGGAAGTTATTGAAAAAACTGAATCAAAGGAAAAGTCTCCTTGTAGAATTAATTTACTTGTGCTTCTTGTTTTTAAAAGGGAAATGGAGTATTTGTACCACTCAAACTGCTGCTGTTACTCCCGGCTCTAGCTCCAGTAGTGCTAGTATTTAATCCCTCTAGTAGTAGAGGGACAAGAGGAGGTGGTCCTGTGATGTGAAGAATGTTGATTTGTGAAGGTGAGTCTACGAATTGTCCTTAGTATCTCCAATTCTACTGAAGGATTGCTAAAGTTTAGGTTTCAGTTGGGTGCTTGAAACTCCAAAGAGTATTCTATTTAGGTATATAGAAAACAACTGCTAACAGCTCATTTTCACTATACAAACTGGCAGGCACAGGGAAAAGCGACCTAAGAAACTGGTGCTGGTGCGAGTCTGTCGCAAAGCTTTAAGGGCCCGACAATGTGTGTTGCTGACTTGGTACAGCGCCCCTTTGAGCAGTTAATGTTCGTGAAAAGACATACTGAGATATTAAAGCAATTCCACAAAGCATTTCTTCCTTTCAAGCTTAGCTCAATTTCTTGTAAATAGATGAAGTAGTTGAAAGACATACGGCAGGTTCAAGCCTGCAAAAAGTCAGAGACTCCCTGTGCGGTAGGTATCATGAAGAGGGCAATAGTTTAGTCATGTTTTCCTGTTGAAATATAGACCAGAACTTAAGAAAGTTTGCCTACTATACTATTAGTTTAAAATAATCCTCCGTAAACCACTTTCCAGACACATTGATTAGAATACAAGTTTGTTTATTTTTTAACTTGTAACTAAGCTTCAAACCCCTTACAAAATAATTTAACATTCCATACTTAGCTAAAAATTAAGTAACCTAGGGCCCTCGTGCATAGAAAGACCTAGAAACCTGCACAGAGACTGAAGTTTGCTAAGCACCAAGTTACAGGTGAACAAGACAACACACTCAAGTATTCACAAGAAAATTTCTTTATACAAGATGTTACAACTCTCTGGGATTATTGAGCGTTTTTATTTCTTCTGGACTGCTCTCATCAGTGCTTTCACTGCTTTCAGTGGCATAATCTGGATTGCTCACGCTGTCCTCCTCAGAGTCTTCCTTGCTTTGTGCTAGACTGGAAGCATTTTTCAAGATTATAAAAGCAAAATAACTTACAGTAAGTAAAATGAGTATTTAAATTAAATTTCATTACCCTGAGGAATTGACTGGTCTGTTGGGATTAGAAAATTCTTTTTCTAAGTCAACATCAAATGGATCTGGAAAAAGAAGGAAAAACTGCAGAAGATGAAAAAAGCATTTTCTTAATGGTCTGCCTTCATTTTCATATATAATGGCAGGGAGGGGAAGGCACAGAAAGTCTAGTTCATATCTCTCATAAGTTTAAGTAGTTGTTTGATGGGAAACCAGAGGAGCTGAGAAAATAACCCAAGTCCTGCCTGCCCAGTCTAGACTTTTCAGTCTTTTCCCTCACCCCCTGCAAGAGGTTCAGTATCTCTTTAGAGGTAGTCAGATTGTGTAAGTAAGTTTCTAAGGCTTTGGGTGAGAAAACATGGATTAAGTTCTAAAAGGGGTATCTCGTTAGCTGATGTCCATTGAGAAGTGAATTACAACTCTTCAGGTTTTTAGCTCTTGCTGAGTAAGGGTAGGGCTGGGCTTACTTTGGCTGAAGTAGCTGGGAAGAACTGTTGCCTCAGAAAAGTCAAGAGCATGACAGCCTTGGTTCTGCAGTTCAACCAGAAAATACACAGGATTGTAGATGGCAGTGTGCTTTAACTGGCATAGCTGCATTCCCCCTTAAGAGCTGTCTTCAGTTTAATCTAACTAGTTAGGCTTCCACCGAGAGGATGGTTTAATGCAGTATCATGGCAAAGAGATCAAAGTTGAGAGCAACTAAAGGCTGCTGACCATCTTCTTCTAGTATGAGCCCCTGGCCTGTTTTACAGGACTTAATCACTGTGCAGGGAAAATGTTAATTAGTATAATCTTTTTTCATACATTCTTTATTATTTGCCTTTCTTTGTCCAGTCTGGAATAAGACCAAGCACTCACTGTGAATACAGCCTGAAATACTGGGATTCCAATTAATTACTGGAAGAGTTTGGGAATAAACTACTTGTACTTATAAATTATTTTAATTACCTTTAAATGTTTGATTTAAAATATCTGGATTGAGGACTATATAAATATTTCTATGAAAGGTCATTAGGTTTATGCATAACTAACTTGCTGTCTGACTGTATGCCTATATTTCTCTCAATTCCTTCTCCTACTCATACTCCTTTTACTCATACTCTGCTTTTAACATCTACATCTAAAACAAGGAAGTATCATATTTTCTTTTTGCTCCTAAGTTTTCCAATCTGGTTAGTTGAGTAATGGTAACTGCTTCACAGTTCAGCTGTGAATACACTGCTCAAAGCATTAAATTGTTTTAGTCATTTTCACCTATTTTAGTTGGAAAAAAACGGCAAAGAGGCACAGTTAGCATAGTATAAGAACAACACCTGTCAGCAAAGCACTTCTCTTCCACCTTGCTAGTATTTTCATGAGATTTAGGGAAAAAAACTCTGAAGGAAGGAGTTAGAAAAAGGGCAAGTGTAGTGTTTCTGTGTTTTTCTCTTACCTACTTCTTCATCTTTTTTTTCTTGGACACAAGCCAAAAACTCCTTCTCAATGCGTAGCACATCATCCTGGCAATGACAGGCTGCATATTTTTCCAAGAGACTTTTGTTCAGGTCAGTAAATGCCTTACCCCATTTAAATTTCCTTAGAAGAATGGTGGCTAGATCTGGGAATCCTAAAACAGAAAAGAAATTATCAGTTTTCTTCTTTAGTGTGAGATTTCGCTTGGCTTACATGTTTCTAGTTCAGTACATGCATACGTGTCAGTATGCATGTCAGTATTGCCAGTGTTTCTTTCGGTATTTGGGGATTAAAGCTTTTGGAAAGACTGCAAATATTTTTAAATTTCAGTTTAACTTGAAACATGGAACTGAATCCAAGAATAGTTCATAGCATTTTAGTGAGTGTTACATAAAAATATTTTGTACAGGTAATGAAAGATTCAAGCTCTAGGTCCCACAGCCCTTCAATACAAGACCAACTGTACACACGGTATTTTCAGAAGGTAAGATTTGCCTGCAGTATGGTAGAGCATTTCTCTTATCAAAGTTCTGTGATGAGTCCGGAAAACATCACAAGCAGGGGCAATTTCTTTTGTTCTTACCCAGACCTGGCCGTATTAACAGCCAGCTGCTACCTCTCATTAAGGCAAAGGTGCCTGAGGAGTCGTGTTCTGTCTTCTCTTTTTTTAACAGTTTTTCTAACGTTATGCACCATCCAGACAAAACGAGGATTATCAGTTTCTGTCCTGTTTAGCAACTGAAAGGAACACTCCACAGACACCTCAGTGCTACTGATAACATGCAGTTGGAAGAAAGCTAGACCATCTGATCAAGAAAGTCGTGACCTGTGTGACAGCATTACAGTTTATTTTGTTGCAGACCATGTCTTCTGATTTATTAAGGATGTAGGAATTGCTACAAACATAATTCACATCAGACAAGTTGAGCGTACCAACAATGCAAAATGCTGCAGCAAAAGCTTCCACACACGACAGCTTGCACGGCCGACCATAGTTTACAGGATTTGCAGCCACCAAGTAAGGCAGCAACCGCAGGTGACCCCCCTTCATTTTCTTAAAGGGAGTTTCTTCTAATTTGGCCCATGAGCAATCTATGACTGCAATTCCACTCTGAGCAATCACACGCCTGAAAAAGAGAAATGTCACTGTATTTGAAAAATTGTCACCATTACACTGATGAAGTGAGAATTCCAATTGCCGCTTTATACTGGCAACAAACTTGCATACAACCCCTACTTCTGTCAATCAAAACCCTTATGCTTTACAATAACCTACAACAGAGAAAGACTAGTAGCAAGGTTTTCTTCCAAACATGCAAATAGCAAAAAAAGGTTTATCTGTATGTTTCAAAATGAAATGGAATAATCCTAGCTTTAAAAATGTGACAGGGAAGTGTGGGTAACAGTAATGTTCACACCTTAAACTACACCAAAGGCATGATTTAGGCTCTCTGCTAGGTTCTCTCTGCTTTTAGAGACAAGTCTTTTCTCTGAGTAAGTGTATCTTTATAAAAATTCTGCAGGCACATTTGAAGAAAATTCTTATTTACTGCAAAAAGTTTTCTGGTTAACACATTGTGTTGTCTAACCGAAAAACTTAAATGTGGCATGATAAAAGACAGTAGCTACACGGCCGTGCTCTGAAGAAATTAACCTACAAGACATGCACCTTGGTTTTTCATTGGGATCTACAGATGCTTTTCTCATCTGATACCAGCTGTGTAAAAATGTTAAGCTGATTTCATAAAACGGCTCTGTTTCTCACGTTCATGCATCAGTGTAATGTAATAAGAAGGTCAGTTTCATTCCGTATGAGTTTCGGCCGTGAATCGGTGGTTAAAGTGCTCTCCCTAATACAGCAGGAGGACGGTGTTTGAACCAAGTGCTCTCCCTCACAGTCTGCGGCTCCCCGCTTCCCCCACCGCCCGGGTTTTGCCAACAGGCACCGGAGCCCCACCTGTCAGCGGGAGAGACGTACTCCGTAGCCAGCGGACTCAGGACGATGCCCGGGAATCTCTGACGGAGGCGCAGGATTCGCAGCAACCCTTTCCGGGCTAGTTTTCTCCCGGTGCATTTCTTGGGATCGCAGTGCCCGAGCTCCCACATGGCAAGGGGGCAGGGGAACTTGGCCTCCCGAGCGCCGCCATCAGCGGCCCTCTCGCCTTCCAGGCAAGCTGAAAACAGGGAGCACACATCAGTGCCCAGCGGCGATGCGGCACAGCCCGGCAGGACGCGCCTGGCCCTTGCCCGCGTCCCGCGGCGCCTCACGCACCTCTCAGCGCGGCCTCCGCTTCCGCCGCGAACGTTTCGAGGCTGCGAGTCCCACGCCGACCCCCGCGCCGGCCGCGCTCCATGGCCGCGCTCGGCGGAGACACCGCCCCGCGCTGTCGCGCACTTCCGCTCCCCACGGAACCGGCCATGGCGGCCCAGCTGCTGCTGGCGGCGCTGAGCGCGGCGCTGGGTGTGTGCGGGGGCCGCGGCGGGAGCGGGGGTACCGCCGGCTTGGTGCATCCGTCGCGCTCAACTGCTCTCCCCTAGCAGGTGTCTTCGCCTCGGCGGGGAAGATGAAGATTGTGGAGGAGCCGAATACGTTCGGGTACGTGGTCGCCTGCTCGCCGTGTCGTCCCGCGATCCACCCGCATTCGGCGGGTTCGGGTCTGTCTGCCGTTGTGCCCGCTCCAGCCCGCTTCTTCCTCGGGGGATGGGGCGCCGGGCCGGGCCGCTGCCGCAGACCCCGCTGTTGGCCCGCGGGCAGCGGCCGTCGGTGTTGGGACACACAGGTAGGGGAGCATGTATGCACGGCCAGATACATAACAGCCTTAAACGTTTAACTTTCCTTCTTTTGAAAGGTTGAATAACCCATTCTTGCCTCAAACAAATAGGCTGCAGCCAAAGATGTCCCCATCTGCAGTATCAGGTATATACAACCGTTACTTTTTTTTTTTTCTTTTTTCTATAGTTTTCATCATTTAGCAACAGTTGTTTGCAGTGCAAATAGTCTATTTCAACTTTATGTGCACAAAACCGAATTTTGCGTGCGATTTTATAAACATCGTGGAAAATAAGCACGGGCAAATATATTTCATTGTGCTCCTGAAGGATTAAAACCTAGATTAACTTCGCTGGTGGTTCCAAGTCTCACTGCTGTTAATACTGTTTTTGTGACAGGACTATCCATTTGTTGTATTCTGTATTTTTCTAGCCTGTCACAGATCCTTTTGACCCCCAGTAAACACTGTTTTCTTCTTGACAAAATCTCAACATCATTATCATATAAAAGTCATCCCATCATCTGGTAGTACTTAATACCGAAAAAATAGTTTTAAAAAAAGTTCTAAGAGTAGTCTTGGAACCAGTCAGAGGGGCTCAGTTTCACACATAGCCTGGGTGTTGCAACATAAATACACCGCTCAAGCAAAATAAACAGGAATGTAAAAAATTCTAGGCCATCTGTAGAGGAGAGTAGATAAACACTGAAGGCAAAGACTAAGCAAAAGGGAGTATCTCGTCTCTCTGCTAACCTTATGCACTTAAACTTAAATTTTGTTCAGATTCAAGAAAGGCATTTTGGTATGATGACATTGGGTGTAGTTATGCTTGATGTTTTCTGTTGTACTGCATGTGAAGTATGAAATAGAAATGGGATTAGTAATAGAATGTTGAATGGGAAGATGCCAGAAGTAGCAGGAAAAAAGGACAACGTACCAGAAATCCTTCTTTCTTTGTTGTGGGATCTCACATATAACCTAAAAAATTAGGAGTGTATATGGAACACGAACTTAGGCCACGGAACCCTGCCATGCACAATTACTTCTTTAGCATGGAAACCATACTTGTTCTTTACTTCTGCAAAACAGTTGGGGTAATAGTTCTGGTAATTTCTCTTCTACAGCATCTGCCCTGGAAGGGGAGACATGAATTTAGTGCTTTCCTCCTGGACATTCACGTTTCCTTTTTTCCGTCCGTGGGGAGAGCATCCTAGTCACTGGGGCGCAGATTTCATGGAGCAGAGGAGCAAATCATTTGGCCAAGTCCATCTCTAGAATAAAATGCAAGATCCTACAGTCAGAAAAACACTTGGGAAAGAGAACCTGCTTGTATCCCAGTGGTTAAAGCATTCCAGGGGGCGTGGTTCTGTTAGTCTGACCTTTGTAGGATTGTTTGTCTAGATACTTGGAAAAAACACCCACCCAGTCCTGACAGTGGAGAATTAGAATCCAGAATGGGGTTTTACTTTATATGTTTTGTAATCTCTTTTCTTCTTTCCTCCATAAGTACTTAGTACTTCCAAGGAAAATTTCCTTATGTGAAAGGTACTGAAATACTCCTCTAGCATGTAGTCCAGAACTTTTCACCCTCTTTTTAATGACGAGTTACCTGTCCTGGATTCTTTTGACAGCAATTCTTCTAGTCAGTACTACAAGAGTAGAATTGCAGGTGCTGACCTGTCTGACAGCAAAAGATTTGTCTGGTTGAATAGTACCTGGATCAGACCACGAAGGAAAACAGCGAAAAAGAATACCCAGTTTGAGAATCTCAGTGAAACTCAAATATGCAGCACTGTCAACATTTTGAACAAGTGGGCTTTACTTGTATAAACTTGCAGAGTTTGGATGAATTTGGAGACAGCTGCCCATCAAGAGTTTCAGTGATTTCAGTGTTAGATTTTGGCAGGATCTGCACTGATCATTCCTTTTATGGACCCGGCCTCCAAATGTTTATTATTACAGAGGTTTCTCAGTTTTGTTGTCAAAAGAGGCTTATCTGTTTCACTGGGTAGTGAAAATAAAAAACGTTAAACATCATGACACAAACCAGTATAGTGCTAATGAGAACTTACAGTAATTCTTACGGAAGATAAAAATTTCCTTATGTACAGCAGAAAACTAAATTTGTCACATACTCCTCGCACTTTTGTCACCGCAGTAGCTTGCTTAAATTTAACCAAAACATTATTTTTCCTTTATGTCATGTTGTGATGTTTTTAGGCCCTGCACATCTCTTTAGGCTTGCTGGCAAGTGTTTCAGTTTTATGGAATCCACGTGAGTAATGGATTTGGGTATTTGTTTATATACTTACTAGAAATTAACTAGTTTTTTATTCCAGTCTGAAACATTTCTTAGTTTCTGTTTCTTTTCTCTCCTTTTAAGGTACAAGTATGAATTTTGTCCTTTCCATAATGTCACTCAGCATGAGCAGACTTTTCGATGGAATGCCTATAGTGGGATTTTAGGGTGAGGCATTTAGACCTTTTATGTTTTAGCTGTGTTGTCAGCAGGCCACTTCATAGACTGCAAGAAGGAGGCAGTTTTAAAATTAAGTTTCTTCCATTGGTCAGCTTAGGTCATGGTGATTCCCAAGGCGTTATGCATAAAAATACCCTGTCTTGAAAAATTCAGATTTTTTGTTGTTGTTGATAAATACTAGCCTCCTATTTTAGCTGAAGACTGATTAATAACCAATGCCAACTGCAAGTGTGATATGTTCATGTGAGAAATTCAATAATGTCTAACTATAGCTTATATTAACACAGATTTCATGTCCATTAACTATTTAGAGTTTGAGTTAAATACAAAAATTACAAAATAAAAAAGTGCTTTATGCTTAATGGTTATTAAACATTATGAAAAGTTATAAAACCCTCAATGTAGACCAAAAAAAGGTATCCCGAAATATTTAAAGACCCTGGATCATAATATCACCAAATCATAATACAAATCTAAGTATAAACCAGACCATTGCTTTTATAGATTTTTTTTTTATATAGATGTCTCTTTTTTTCCTATGTGCAAGATGATAAGCCAGTATGTGAGGAAACATCACCAAGCTGAGGGTATCTACTATTTACTTTAGGATTAGCAGAACTAGACTAGTTTTTGTAGGTGCTCTCACCAGCGCTAAAAATCCTGCAAACAAACTGAGTTGCACAGGGTACTTAGCCTCATGGAATTTGTTGTGGGATTAATCTATAAACTGCATTTTACTGGACTTAAACACAGATTTCTAAGTGCAAATGGTTTGCAAACTGAAATTTGATCCAAAACTCTGCTCTCAAAAAGTGTTGTTTCCTGTATAACAACCTGGGTAACAAACTACACTGCTTCCAAGGTGCTGGCTGTAGGTAATGGAAATACTGAGACAACAAAAATGAGATATATACACTGAAATTGAACATGGTATAAGGCTATTGTTGGTTTTCTTCCTGAGAGTTCTTTTTTTTCTGTTCAGTAAACAAAATAGTGTCCTCTTTTTTCAGAATCTGGCATGAATGGGAAATTGGCAACAACACTTTTGTTGGAATGTGGATGAGGGAAGGAGACTCCTGTGAAACTAAGAGCAGACAGACAAAGGTATAATAAGTTAGACTATGCTAATTCAGACAGCATGACTCTGCATACACTCGTGAGACTACAAACTGAAACATTGCTGAAGAAGTCATCATTTAAGCTGTGATAGAAAACATAAAGATGAATTCCTGCAGGAACTATGTGAATGACTGGAGGAGGAAAGCTAAAATCAGGATAAAATTTTGAAGACATTTACTTATGTTTTCTCATTGGTTACTTACACCTCTTTTTTTTTCCTTGATAGTGTGGTATAATTACTACTGTAGAAATACAGTATAGTGCTTTGTAATTTGTGTCAGGCAAAAGAAAGAAAAAAGAGCTCTTTGTTGAATTCAAGATGCCAGCCTATTAAAAACATCCAGGCAAAAGGAGGGAAAAGAATTAGGCAGCTAACAATAGCACGCTGAGAAGCTAAGCATGGTGTTAGAACAAGCACTAGCAGCATTTCAAGAAAGACTTTGAGGTGATGGAGCATGTCCAGAGAAGGGTGCCGGAGTTGTGGAAGGGTCTGGAGCACAAACCCGATGAGTAGCACTTGTCGACCAGCATCCCCAGGTCTTTTTCCACCAGGCAGCTTTCCAGCTATTCTTGCCTAAGCCTGGAACAGTGCACGGGTTTGCAATGACCCAAGGGCAGTACCCAGCACTTTGCCTTGTTGAATCTCACGATCAGCTGCCAACTTGGCTGCCGTATCTTGG
>VZSR01003818.1:4410-16825 GCA_013398615.1 Brachypodius melanocephalos
CTGGGGGAACTGGGCTGAACCTCCCCATAGTGTGTGTGGGAGAGCTGGGCTGGGACAGCCCCGAGTGGGGTGAGCACTGCAGCCCCCAGGACCAGGCAAGGGGCTTTGCTCTGGCTCCCTGTGCCCTGTGGCTGGATCTCCTCAGTCCGAGATCCTGTCCCTGCTCCTGGGGTTCCTGCAGCAAGGACAGGTGGGGGGTGGGTGCTGCTGTCTCACCTCGCTGTGCAGTTCTGTTCCTGCAGTTCACATCCAGGTGCAATTCCCTCCTGGTTTGGGTTCTAATGGTAGTTATTTCCAGCTCTTTCCTGTTTTGAGTTCCAGGACTGGTTATTTCCAGCTCCCCCTGACTCTCTGTGTGTTTTTCTGTGGTGATTTTTGGGGTTATCTTGTTGCCTTGGTCAGATTGTTTGTGCTCTGGGGTTGTTTTTCCTGTACAGCTGGGTTGATCTTTGTCTTTATGGTGGAATCATGGAATGGTTTGGTTTGAAAGGAACCTGAAAGCTCATCCAGTTCCACTTCTACTCTAGGCAGGGACATTTTCCATTATCCCGGTGTAATCCAAGCCTTGTCCAACATGGCGTTGGACACTTCCAAGGATGGGGCAGTCACAGCTTCTCTGGGCAGCAGTTTTACTGAGCACTTTTCCTGCTCTGAGCTGTTTGCTTCATCCAGCTCCTTCCCTGAGCTGAGTCCTGCCCAGCCTCTCTTTCTTATTCCCTGTTCTTGCCCTTTCCCTGGCTCTCAGTTGGCAGGGGAGGGATCCTGGCTCCCCTGTCACTGTCACTCTGTTCCCTGGAGACCCCCAGCACTGACAGGCTGTGCTTTGCTCTTGATATTCCCCCACTGTAGCTACTCTAGAAGGTTCTTGGAGAAAGGCTCTGGGAGCCTGGAATTTGTTTCTTCTTGGTCACTGGAGCTGAACTTCCAAGGGTGGATGCAATAGGGTCAGAGCCAGACCTTGCTGTCATCGTGTCTGGGATCATGAGACACTAGGTATTAGGAAAAATGGACATTAATATAAGAGTAGCTGTTAGGAAAAGGTATTAGAATAGTAGATACTAAGAAAGTATGTTTTGAGGGAAAACTTTCATGGCGAGGGTGGTCAGGCATTGGCACAGGCTGCCCATGGAGGAGTGGAATTCCCAGCCCTGAAGTGTACAAGAAGTGTGGATGTGGCTTTTGGGGACATGGTTTAGTGGTGACGTGGGGTTGGTGCTGGTTGAAGGTTGGACTTGATCTTAAAGATCTTTCCCAATCTAAACAATTTAATTATTCTGTGGTTTTATGAATCCATGATCACATGTTGCTGGGACCTGGCTGCTGCCCTCCCCTCCTCTAACATCCCTCTCTTTTCTCTCTCTGCAGGAAAGTGAGGATGGCATTGAAGAAGATGGTGAGTGATGGCTCTTGGGCAGGGTTGTTTGCATGCAAAAAAAAAAGAAGAACCAGACAAAATGGCTTTTCCGACAATCTTATGTTTGTTGCCATGCCAAATATTCACTTGTAACAGCAGCCAAATGTGGGGTACAGGGACAGTGTCCCAAACTGTCCCCTGCTCCCTCCTGAGCTGGCTGTGGCATTGATCCGGCGTGGTGCTGCCATCCAGATTCCCTTTGGAAGGGGTTTGGTCCCATGGCAGAGGAGCCATGTCCAGCCCTGCCCTGACCCCAGCTCCTTTCTCTCCCCACAGCCGTGCTCTCTGACTACGAAAGCGCCGAGGACTCGGAGGTAAGGGTGATCTCTGTCCTGCTGAGCCACTGATTCCCGTGGAATTTCAGCACAAACCAAGTTTGTGTCCTTGGATTTCTTCCACTGACCCCTCTGTCTCCTAAGGAAATGACCTCCCCCAGTTCCCAGCCCCTGGCACTGGGACCAGTGTTGCTGTGCTGCTGGGGAGGGTGTAGGGCCAGTATGTGCAAGGGAAAACCCTTCTGGCTCCTCACACTGGGAACTGGATTTGCCATGGCCAAGAAGGGCGTGGGAGGAGTGTGGGATGCTTGTTGGGTTTTAATTAGTTGGAATTAAAAAGCAAATGGGTGGTTGGGAGCATCCCAGGAGCTTCCCTCTGCTCTGAGGGAGCAGCCGGAGGGGAGATGCACTTCGGGAGTTGGGGGATGCTGAGGGAATCCCATCCCACCCGTGCCTGGAGGCTGCAGGTTCCCCTGGATTGTTAGTTCAGAACTCTAAAGTTTGAGATTTACAGGGAGTTTAGAGAAGTTCTGGTCTCTAAGGATTATAGTGAAGACTTTCTAAGGAAAATCATCTCTGTTTTGGGAATCTGGAGGGAATCAATGGCTAGAGAACATCCAAACCAGCAGGCAGAGGAAATCCAAGCTGTTTATTTGGGAATTAATCTCAGTTTGGGAGTTAATCTATGCTATTAACAAGGAAGGAGCGCTGCATGCTGCAGGGGTGACAGGGCCGCTCCCAGAGCTCTTCCAGCCTGGAATCCTGCGTGGAGGCTCCTGGTGGCAGCGGGGTTGTTGCATCACTGCCATGCCAGTATGACTCTGTTCCTGTACCTAAAAATAATGCCCAGCCTGGGCTTCCCCGGCGTAAACACTGGGAGCAGCCGATGTGCAAAGGCTGTGTTGAAAGAAGAAAATGGAGCAGGGTTTGGTTAATCACCCCGAGCTATTTTTAGTTCGGCTCCAGCCTCCGGAGGCTCCTGGGGGTGAAACCAGGTCATGCTCCTGAGCAGAGTGAGTCAGCTGAGGAACTCCAGGGAATTTGGAAACGTGGCCCTGGCTGGATCCAGGCCCTCAGTGTGGAAGGAAGGGCCGGAGATCACCAGTCTTCCCAGTCTGGAGGAGCCTTTTGCAGTAGTGGGATGCTGCATCTTTGTGGGGCAGCTGATCCCAGCTTCATTCCAGAAAGCCTGTTTGTCCTCCCTCTCTTGGGAGAGGTTGGGTTCGACCTTTGCTTTTCCTATGAAAATATGGGGATAGGAAGAATTTTAGAAGCTAATTTTGTGCTTTGAAGAGTCATGTCTAACAGCTGGAACAGGGATCTAACTCTAGAACTGAGAGAATTTCTGGGCGATCTATTGCTGGATCTGACTCCAGATTTGGGGAGATTCCTGGCAGATCTGTTGCTAATGGAGTGCATTTGAGTCACTGGGTGTCTCTCAGGCAGAGGAAGAGGATTACAGCGAGGAAGAAAGCTCCAAGGTGGAGCTGAAGCAGGACAGCAACGATTCCTGCGAGTCGGTGGCCAGAGGGGAGAAGGGGAATGAGAAGGCGGATCCCAAGGGAGCGGTGACGGGCGAGCGGCAGAGCGGGGACGGGCAGGTGGGTGTCCCACGGCTCCGGGCTGGGGGCTGGCAGCAGGACTGCTGCAGTGGTGAGAGCTCCCTGCTTCTGACAGGAGAGCACGGAGCCTGTGGAGAAGAAAGTTGGGAAGAAGGTTCCCAAGCACCTGGACGACGATGAGGACCGGAAGAACCCGGCGTACATCCCACGCAAGGGGCTCTTCTTTGAGCATGACCTCCGAGGGCAGACGCAGGAGGAGGAGGTCAGGTATGTGAGTGTCCCCCTGGGGCTCTGGGAAGGACAGGCCAGCTTCCAGGCCAGCCGCTGGCAGCAGGGCTCCTTGTTTCAATGGGATGCACTGAGAAGGTCTGTGCTTCCATTATCTGCTCTGTGTCCTGCCAGGGCACTTCAGCTCTTTGTTTTGAAGGAGAGATACAAAAAAAGCCTCGTGCCAGGCAGCAGTGACTCTTGGAGCTGCTTTTTCTAAATAGCAGTGGGTCACCAGCAGCTGCTGGGCAGGAGGAGGAGGAGGAGGAGGAAGGAGGGATGCTGCCTCCTGTGCGTTCCCTGCCCCAGGAATGCTCAAGCTCTGTGTGTAGAACTGCTCAAAACTGCCACATCTTGGCCTTACACCCCGTTGCTCCTCCCTGTGTCCCTTTTCCAGGCCAAAGGGTCGTCAGCGGAAGCTGTGGAAGGACGAGGGGCGCTGGGAACACGACAAGTTCCGTGAGGATGAGCAGGCCCCCAAGACCAGGCAGGAGCTGATTGCTCTGTATGGATACGACATCCGCTCAGCCCACAACCCCGACGACATCAAACCCCGGAGGATGCGCAAACCACGGTGAGCCCCAGGCTCACACCAGGGCCTGGATTGTCCTGGGGAGAGGGGCCAGGTCTGGAGCTCCAAACAGGGAAAGCTCTGTCACATGGGATCATCTTCTTGGGGTTTCTAGATGTGCATGCTGGGGAGGTGTTCCCTGACACGGTGATTCCTCCCACCCAGGGGTTTCTTTCTAGTGAATGGTTCTATTTTTCTCCCTCAGGTTTGGCAGTCCCCCTCAGCGAGATCCCAACTGGTCCAACGAGAGGCCCCCCAAGCCCCCGAGGCACCAGGGTGCCAAGAGCCCCTCGGCTCCCCCACGGTCCTTCAACAGCCGCAGCTCTGCCAGCGCTGGCAGGATGCCCCCTGCCAGGAACTACCCCAGGATGGGGGGCTACAAGGAGACCCGTCCAGGCTACCGGGCTTCAGAGGGCACTGTCCCGCACCGGAACGGGGAACAAGCCAAGCAGGAGAGCGGCTACCGTGGGAAGCGTGCGGAGCAGAGCCCCTCAAGGGACACGTCCCCTGAATTGGAGGTGGCACATGTCCATGGCAGCCCTGGCAAGGAGGAGGGGGCTCTGGAAAACCAAGCCACGGCTGCCGATGCTGCGCAGCCACCGCCGGACAGACCAGTCGAGAAAAAATCATATTCCCGGGCAAGAAGGACCAGAGTCAAGGCTGGAGAGGCGGGGAAGCTGGCGGAGGAAGTGCCTGCTTCTGAGGGGCTGGCTCCTGTGATTCCAAAACCCACGCCAGCCGAGACCTCCCCCCCGCCAGCCAAAAGCAACTGGGAGTCACAGGTGGAATCCAACGTGGATGGACTTGAGCAGGAGATGACCCAGATGAACCTGACAGAGCAGAACTGGAGCCCGGGGCAGTCCCAGTTCATCCCGCCCCGGGAGCTGAGGGGTAAGTGGGAGCAGCCTCGTGGTTTTGCAGCAGCCCAGTGCCTCCTGATCTGTGCAGTTGGTTGGAGCTGAGCTGTCTCTGCCCAAGCCCCATCCCAGGGTGGGTGCAGAGTTGATGGTTCCTGCTGAGAAAGCGCAGTGTGGATACAACAGCAGAGAAAAAGGGAAATTAAACATTTAAGTGTAGGTGAATGGAATTAGGGCTGGGAACGATGGGAGATCCTTTCCCTGTGATGTGAATCGCAGCAAGACTGACCCCTGCTGCAGGAGAGCACGAGATAAGGATCAATAATTGGGCTCTGTGGTGTCCTGCTAGGAGCAGGAAGCAACTTTTCCTTGTTTATCAGCTCATTTCCTGGCGCTGCAATTTGGTTGCCAATAACCGAGGCCTGGCTGGGATTGGCAAATCCCTTTGTGCCTGGGAAGAGGGAGGGACATGGGACAGAGTTACTCTGGTGCCAGCTGAGGACAGTTCCAGTTGCGCATCCACAGAGAGGTCATCCAGGTATAATTATCCCTTTGCAGAATTAGAGTCTGTTCTGAGAAGTGTTAGAATGCTTCCCGAGGGGAGTAAAACTGGAGCAAGGAGAAGGAAGCGACCTGCTGCTTTCATAAGCATCTGTGAGGTTGAGGTCATGGAACCAGAAGTCATTTGGTATTGATGGGACTGTGAAGTCTGTGAGAACAGACCCCTGGACAGGCTGGAAACATCACAGTAGGATGAGAGTTCAAAAGTGCTGAGATTGTCTGGTTTGGGGATTTTTTTTAATGTGCAAAAATGAGGCATCTTCCCAAATTTCCCCCAGGCCAGCTCTTGGCTGCAGGTACATGATTATGTTCTGCTGTGAGAAGGATGATGGCTCTGCTGTCCCTTTTTTGTCCCTAGCAGATGAGGGAGGAGTTATTCTGGGAAGCATTTGACTCTCAGTCCGTTCTGTATCCCTTTGCCTGTATTTGCACTGTCAGTGATCCATGAGCACTTCCAGTGTTTGTTTTGTCCATTTTCACTCCCTTGGAATCACCTGTGATCACCTTGGTGTCCACACCTTGGCACTGTGGTTTTAAGCCACGGTTTAAAATACAGTTTGCTGTGAATTCCCATGGATTCAGTTTGCTGTTTGAATCCAAAGGAGCCTGTGATAAAAGTGTTTACACCCTGCAGAGGGTTTAAACTGCAGCTTCAGATCCAACATGGATCCTTGATCCACCTGGAAAAGATCTGTGTCTCAGCAGACACAGAGCTCAGAGCAGGACCTGAGTTTCAAGCTGGGGATTTAGTTTTGAGGCAAGATTTAAGCGTTGCTGAGCACTGTGGGTGACTGTGCAGTGACAAAACAGCCTCTAATTTGTCCCAAAACATTTAAAATCACCGGGGCGATGAAGTCCAAAGGTTCTGTGTCATGGAAGTGAGAGCAGAGCCGCAGCCACGCCCCCAGGCGAGGCAGCTCCGGCCTGGGAACCAGCACAAACCACAGTAATAACCAGTCTGTTCCTTCCTCAGGTATTCCCAACCATCTGCACGTGGGAACCGGGCCACCGCCGCAGTTTAACCGGATGGAGGAGATGGTAACGCGTGATCCCGGAGCGTGACTCGGCTCCGCGGCACACGGGAGACGGGCTCTAATTGTGTTGGGGTTGTGGTAATTCCAGGCTGTTGATGCCTCAGCCTTTCCCTTGTGGGGGTGTTTGGGGATGACCCAGGGGAGGTTTGGGGGTCCCGTGGGTGCCCCACAGCCCCACTGATCCCAGGACTCTTGCAGGCAGTTCAGGGGGGCCGTGTGAAGCGCTACTCATCGCAGCGGCAGAGACCCCCCGTGCCGGAGCCAGCACCCCCCATGCACATCAGCATTGTGGAAGGGCACTACTATGACCCACGTGAGTGTTTCCTTCCTGCTCCTGTGGCTCATGTGTGCTTCTGTCAGGGTTGGGACTTCGTCTTCTCTTTCATTTGTTGTAGTGGCACTGTGTCCCCTCTTCCATTGTCTATAAGGCAGCTGGGAACCTGCCTGGTTGTCTTTTAAACTATGGAATTATCCTCAGTGTTATCCCCTCTCTATGCCAGGGCTCTTAGGACGCCCCAGTTCTTCCCAAGAACTGGGATTTAAATTCAGCTTTAAATCAGGTCTTTGACATTTGAGCATGGGGAGAACAGGACTGGGGATGGATTAGGAATTCCCTCCAACATTTGAAGTGTTAGAGAAGAAATTCCCCGAGTATTTTCCTGCTTGCTAAAGGGAGTAGGAGGCTTTTCTTTAGGGAGCATGTGGCATCTGTGAGCCTGGGAGCCTCTCTGTGCTGTGAGAGCCCTCAGGGCAGGCTGGGCTGTGTGTGCTCAGCTTCAGGGGAATGAAATTCCACGGAGCTTTTCCTCACAGCCTGTCATGCGTTGTTCCAGTACAATTCCAGGGACCAATCTACACCCACGGTGAGAACCCAGCCCCGCTGCCGCCCCAAGGGATGATTGTGCAGCCGGAGATGCACCTCCCTCATCCAGGTGAGGAGCCAGTGGGACATCCTTGGCCCTGGGGAACAGAGAGCTCTGCTCTCCCACAGCCTCTATCACAGGGGGAATCCATTTTCCTTAATTTCTACAACATGGAAGAGACCTGCTTCCTCCTACAGTGAGGCTGAACCAGTATCAGTTTTAAGGAAAAAAAAATAGGTATTTCTGGAGCTTCCAACTGGTGCAGGATGGGGGGAACTGAACCTTTGGCAGCTCCCAGCTGGATGTTTGTAGGTCCCTGTGGGGCCTCACCAGGCTGGACCACTCCCTTCTGTGGGCACTGGGCTGCTTCCTCGCTCCCTGGCCCTGTAGCTCAGGAAAAAGCAGAACTGGGAGCTGTCGAACATGTTCTCCTCTTGCCCACACAAATTGTTTCCTGCAGTGGAGTTGCGATGGGGCCGTGTCTGGTTCCGGGGAATCCAGAACTGGGGAGGGTGCTGTGCTCTGCTGCTCTGTGTCCTTCCCCAGCGTGGGGCTGCAGGGAAGCCTTGGAGCAAATCATGCTCTTTCCTGCTGCTGCCCAGGGATGCTCTGGCTTTTTGGGTGATATCCATCTGCTTCCTGTCACCTCCAGGTTTACACCCCCACCAGACGCCCCCTGCCATGGCAAACCCCGGCCTCTACCCCCCACCAGTGTCCATGCCCCCGGGCCAGCCCCCGCCGCAGCAGCTGCTCACTCCGACTTACTTCTCCGCCCCTGGAGTGATGAATTTCGGGAATCCTGGCTACCCCTACCCCCCTGGAGCTCTGCCCCCTCCGCCCCCTCCTCATCTCTATTCCAACACTCAGGTAAGCCGGATGTGCCGTAGCTCCTTCCCAGGCAGCAGTGTGGGGTGTGTTCTTCGAGGTGTTCCTGGGAGAGGATGTGTGGAGCAGCTGGGCTGCTCCATGTGGAAAGGCTGCTGTCATCCCAGAAAGGATTGCTCTCATGGCTGCTGTGCAGCTCCCTGAGCATGGCAGGCAGTGGGTGAAATCCTGTCCTGAGGGGTCTGGAATTGAGGTGTTCCCTTGTGGAACAGGGAAACAGCCCCTCCAGGGCCCTGCTGAGCCAAGGATACCTTGGGAATGGCTTTGGAAGTCAGTTCTGTTTGAGATAGAGGCTGGGAACTGGCTGGTGTGAGCAGCATGGGAATGCATTTTCCTGCTCCGTGGCCCAACTCCGTATCTAGGATTGCTGCTGGGCAGCAAGGAGGCAGATTGGATTGGGCCCCTGAGGAGGCAAATCAGTTCAGATCCCTAAGAAGGCAGCTCAGACCAGATCCTGTGGTGACATGGATCACAGCAGACCAGATTCCTGTGAAGAGGCAGATCAGATCCCTGAGGAGGCAGGTTGGATTGGATCCCTCTGGGGATCAGACCAGATCTGGTCCTTGTGAGGAGGCAGATTGACCTAATCCCTGAGGGGACGGACCAGACCAGATCCTTGAAAAGGCAGATGAGACCAGAGCAGACCAGATCGTGGTGCCGTGGCTGGAGCAGGACTGACACGCTGTGACTGGAGCAGGGCTGACACTCCGTGGAAGGCTGGAGAGCTGCAGGTTTCCTGAGCTCCCAACCATCCCTGCCCTTCCCACTGCTCCAGCTGATCCCGGCAGGACCTCACCCTGCTTTGAGGGCAGTTTCCCCCCAGGCTGCAGGGCTGGAGGTGCAGGGGAGCTGTGTCCAGGCAGAAAAGCTGCTGTTGGAAAGTTCAGGCATTCCACTGACTGCAGGTTGATGGAATCCCATCTGCATAGGCTGTGTCCCGTCCCTGCCAATGTTGGGGGACATTGATGAGGGGTGGGGACACACAAGGGGCCTCGGGAGCTGATCTTTGGGGAGCACAGCCCCTCTTGGCTCTGCCTGGGGGCAGCTGTCCAGCCCCAGTGGGTGCCAGGAGGGGCTCGCAGGGCCCCCCAGCCTGGAGCTCTGATCCTGCTGCTCCTGCAGGCGCAGTCCCAGGTGTATGGGGGGGTCACCTACTACAACACTGTCCAGCAGCAGGTGCAGCCCAAGCCCTCCCCGCCCCGCCGGACTTCCCAGCCTGTGACCATCAAGCCACCCCCTCCAGAGGTACCATCCCCTCACTGTCAGTCCTTGTGTGTGTGTGTGTGGTGTCACTGGTGTGTGCAAGGCTGCAGTTCCCTCTCTCATCCCCAAAAAACTAACATTGTTCGTTTGTAAGGGGAAATCTTAAACTGTCTCATCTCTGACCTGTCCCAAACTTCAGCTTCTCGTTGCAGGTGGTAAGCAGGGCTCCAGTTAATTTGAGTTACTTAAATCTTTAAAACTAAAACCACGTAAAAAGTAAGTCTGAAGTTGATTCTTATTTTATTTGCTGAGGGTAGAAAACGACGATTTTGAGAGGGAAAAATCCAGCCCTGGCTGGAGGAGCTGGAAGGCAGGGAGTTCTCTGGAAGGATAAACGTTGAGAACTCAGCAGATAACTCAGGCAGTAAAGTTAAAGGTTTTTCAGGATGCAAGTGCTTCCCTGTGCTGGGAATGGTCTCCTTGCTCCAGTGCTGTGAGCTGTGCATGTGTGAGCGTGCTGGAATGCCATGTGTGTTTTTGGTTTCCCGTTCCATACCTTCTTCATGTATGGGAGCCAAGCAAGCCCAGACCCGGGCAGGCATGTGCCAGTGAGTTCCTGTACACAGGGAGGGCTGAGAAGCAGATTGTCTGATGGAAGGGCCCTGTAAAGGCCTCGTGATGGAAAAATCTGGAACCATGAGGAGAGGTTGGCACAAGGGGGCCGGTTGTGCCCAGAGAGTTGGGTGGGGGGTTGCCACCCAGAGTGGGGGTTGCTGGCAAGACCCAGCCATAGCACCCCATGCAGGGGTTTGGGGGGCCCTAAACCTCTGCTACTCTTTCTTCCCCCTCTCCCAGGACAGCAAAGGTGAAAAATCAAAGGAGAGGAGCAACACGTAGGGATACAGCCACAGGAATCCCAGCACCAGACTCAGCCCCTCGGCGAGGAGGAAGCTGCTCGGAATGGCTCCTTCCCTGCGCGGAGGTGAGGCAGCGGGATGAGACGCCTGCACTGTGCTCAGGACCAGGCACTTCCCCCGTGGCCCGAGCGGTGCCTTCCCAAAATCCATCTTGCTGCTGCCCACCCCTCTTCTCCCCCCACGCTGGGGCCGCCAAAGAACCAACCCCCAAGTCGGTCCTTGGCTACACGTTCTCCCAACTTCTCCCTGTTACTAAAAGTTCCCCGCTCCCTTCTGGGGTGTCAAACTCCGCTGGCTTGATCGTGGTCTCTGTTTTTATTTAAGGAATGAAGCAGCTCCTTCAGTAAAGCTGATTTGTTTCTTTTGGGTATTTCATTTTTATTTGTTTGGGTAAGCAGCAGTGACATCTCCCCACCCCAGTTCATTGTTCTTTTCAATTCTCTTTTCAATTAGCAAGTTGATTTCTGCAACTTTTGGAACAGGGGAAGGGCAATGCAGCTGTGGGAAGCTGTCAGGAATGCACTGCTTGGGCAGGAACCACTTAACTTAGGAGCTCCTCCTGATTCTTTTCCCAACAAACTGTTGGTAACTGATGTGTGTGAGCTCTCAGGTGGGAATCCACAGGGTGACCCCCATCCCTGTTCCCCCCAGCAGCACAAGGGGACATTTTCTCTCTCACTTTGCCAAATTCACAGAGAGGAGGAGGAGGTTTGTGGGCGCCCAGCACCCCGACGCTGCCCGAGCAGCCCAGCCAGCACCCAAACCAGCTCGGCAGGGCCGGGTTTGCTCCCAGCACTTGGGTGTTGCTGCTGGGGCTGTGGAGGGTGTTGGAACCCGCCCCAACGCACCGGGCTGGGCTCCGGCCCCACAAGGAAGCACCTCAGCCCTGTGCCAGCTTCTGCCTCAGTTCCCCAAGGCAGCCTTGTGTCCCCTTTGGGATTCCTGACCTCATGGGGTGACTGTCACCTCAGCTGTGTCACGCTGATCCTGGCTGGCTCTCCTGTGCCGCAGTACTGCCTCTCTGCATCCCGCATCCCACCAGCCCCGCAGCTCCGGCCCCGCTCCGGCTCCAGCTTGGCCACGTCCTCGCAGCCGTTTGCAAATTGCATTAGGAAACTTGGCAGGGCCGGCTGCCGATTCCTGCCCATTCCTGCCGATTCCTGCTGCTCTCCTGAGCATGTGCCGGGATGCCGTGGCGATGTGCCAGCTGCTGGCGCAGGCACTGGGTGAGGGGGATGTCACTGAGCCAGTGGTGGCTCAGCCACCCCGTCCCCATCTGTGACCAGGATGGGGGACTGGCACCCGCCTGCTCATTCTCTGTGTGGATCCCTCATCCACGCCTGGCTCTCCAGCAGAAATTCCTTCTTTCTTTGGTGTTTGTGACTCCATGACCTTTTGTGTCTTGTTTCAGCCACCAAAGCCACGTTCCCAAAGCAGAATCCCGTCATGTTTTAGATGTCACAGTGTGTCATTGACATATTGGTCACACAATGAAAATCCTGGACCTTACACCCCCATGCTGGAGTTTTGGTGGTATTTGGATTCCTGTCCTGTGGGATGCACATCCCTAACAGCATTATAGGGAGCAGACAGCTTTTGTGTGTCCTTCTTGGGGCTGAGACTCACGGGGACAGTGTCCATCTGAGTTTCCCTGGCAGGACCAGTGCTATCTCTGCTGTCTCCCAGGAGCCACTCTGCTCTTCCTAGGTACAGCTCTGCCCTTCTCAGGACCTCACAATGGGACTGAAATTACGCCTCTGCTGTGCCTGGCGCCAGCTGCCCTCGCCCCCACATCCTTGGAAGCAGCTGCCACCTGTCCCCAGCTCAGCTCTGTCCCAGTAGCAGGTCTGGAGAGAGCCCCCTTGTTTCTCTGGAGGCTGATGTGAGCTCCCTCTGCTCCCCCAGCCTCACTGGCTCACAGGGAAGGACTAAGTGTTGTGTTGGTGCAGGAGCTGCCACCTGTGCATTTGTGTCGTGCTGCCTCCACCTCAGCTGCAGCAGCCTCC
>VZSR01003818.1:56885-77526 GCA_013398615.1 Brachypodius melanocephalos
GGGGGGGGGCTGGCTCCAGAATAAAGTTTATTTATTCTAGTGCCCGGCTCGTTATTCTTGTGGGGGGTACCAGGGGAGGAGGGGGTGCAGGGCTGGGGAGGAGATGGTCAGGCTGTGGCACCCCAAGTCCTGGTTGAGGGGGGGTGTTCTGTGCTGCAGGAGAGCAGCCCAGGACCCCCCCGGATTGCTCTCCCTGTCTGGTCATCCCTGAAGGCTGGGACAGAACCCTTTGGGGTCCTTCCCCCACCCTAAAGCTCTGACCTTCTCACTCCTGAGGCCACAGTCACGTCCCTCTATGCCAGGGGCCAGCCCTGATGCATTTGTGACACTCCCAGCACAGCGTTTGGGGGCAGCCCTGGCCCCCCACGTGCTGGGCTGGGGGATCAGGGGTGTTCCTGCCACTGTGCAGGGATGGGACCTGTTTGTTTTCTTTTTGTCCGTATTTTTTTTTTCCCAGCAGCTGCCGGGTGAGGCCCATCCGCCGCCCACAACAGGAACCGGGGGCACCGGGGGCACAGCCCAGCCCGGCCCGGCGCGGATTCCCTGGCACGGCGAGGGCCGAGACCCCTCCGGGGCAGGGAGATCCGCAGTCGCCGCCGGGCTGAGAGCGGCCACAGCTCGTCCCAGCAGTGGCAGCCGGGTCACACGGTGAGGTCTCCCCGCGGGTGGGGACCACAGGGCCCGTCCGCAGCCCCCGCCGGCTGCCCCGGCGCCGGGCCCCGCTCCTGCGGCCGGTGGCAGCAGCCGGGCCGGGCCGGGGGTCCCTTGCGCAGGAGGTGGGCGAGCTCGGCCAGGCTGAGCAGCGCCGAGATCAGCCCCACCACGAAGTAGAAGTGGATGAAGACGGTTTTCTCGGTGGGGCGGGAGACGAAGCAGTCGACGCGGTGCGGGCAAGGCCGACGGCGGCACACGAAGAGCGGCTGCACCCTGAAGCCGTAGAGCAGCGCCTGGCCCAGCAGGAAGCCCAGCTCGGCGGCGATCCGGGCCACCACGCTGCCCACGTAGAAGGGCTGGAGGCGGCGGGCGCGCTGGCCGGGAGCCCCCCCGCGCCCCGGCTTGGCCGCCTGGTGCACGGCGAAGATGACGAAGAGGGCGGCGGGTGCCGAGAGCACAACGACGTGGAAGACGAGGAAGCGATAGTGGGAGATGGGGAAGGCGGCGTCGTAGCACACGGGTTTGCAGCCCGGCTGCTGCGTGTTACACACGAACTCCTCCTGCTCGTCCTCGAAGACGTCGCTGCCCACGGTGGCCAGGACCAGGATGCGGAAGAGGAGCATCACCACCAGCCAGAAGCGGCCCACCATGGGCGAGTGCTCCTGCACGGCGTCCAGCAGCGAGCTCAGGAAGCCCCACTCGCCCATGGCCGCGCTGCGGGAGCGGGATCAGCGCTGGGGGGGACGCAGTGCCCGCCAGGTCGGACCCCTGCGGCAGCACAGCCCCTCCAGGTCTCCATCCTCCCCTCCAGGTCTCCATCCTCCCACCATTCCCAAACGCACCACGGCGTCCCCGCTCACGGGAGGGTGCCCAGGCACTGCCAGCCCAGCTCAGCCTTGTCAGGAGTGTCCCCCAGGCACCCGCTATGCCCAGGACTCGCTCCCCAGGGATGGGTCCAAGGACACCAACAGGACCAGCAGACTCTCCATGCCTTGTCCCCCTCCACTGCTCAGCCTGGCTCTGAGCTGTGGCCCCCCCACAACAGCCCCGTACCTGCGGAGGCTGCAGTCCACGGTGTGCCAGCGCTGCTGGCTCCGGCTGTCCAGGGCTGTCCAGGGCTGTCCAGGACTGTCCAGTCTCTTTGTCCAGCTGGGATGGGTTAATGGTCCCACAGCCACGCCTGGAGTCTTTTTAAAGGGACAGAGCACTCGCGGGGGCGCCTGGAGGGAGGGAAGGGCTCAGCAGTGCCGGCGGGGCTCGAGGACAAAAGCTGCCCTGCCCAGGGCCAGCGGCTGCCCAGGGCACAGGTTAGGAGAGGGGTGGTGGCCCCCCAGTGCAGAAATGCCCCCAAACTTTGTCCTTCCCATAGCCACAGGGCCTCAGGGTCCCCAGGCCACAGCACTCAGCCCCTGAAAAGCCCCCCCCCACCACTGGCATCACCCCTCAGAGCCTGGCTACACCCAGCCCTACTGCCACTGCTCCAGCCCTGTAGTGCCTGGGGGGTGCTCAGAGCTGGCACCAGCCCTCTCTGCCCCAGGACGCTGTGCCAGGGCTGTTGGAGGTCCCATGGATCTTCCCAGGTTGTCCCCAGCTCTGGCACATGTAGACTAATTCCTATAAAATCCTGTGTGGCACAGCCAGGGCTCCTGCCAGCCCCTGCCCAGTGCTGACAGCATCTGGTGGCACCTCAAATCCCCTCTCCTGTAACGGGAGCAGAGCCCTGGACAACCCAGGTCACCCTCAGACCCCCCTCACCCCTTGGGGATGTGCAATGCCCAGGGTGGGTCAGTCCCTGATGCCCCAGAGCCCAGCTCCCATCCAACAACATCCCCAGCACCCCATCCATGGTTTTGGGATGGGAAACTCTTGGTATGGATTCCGTGGTCCACTCTGTGTTCCCAGAGCTCTCACCCACATCAGGCTGAAGCCAGAGTTCTGAGAGCAGCCCCACAGCCCACCCGTGGCTCTGTCATGGGTCGTGTTCTGCACCAGAGGAGCTGTAAATAGCTCGGCCCTCGGAGGGGACGCGCCGGAGACGCTCTCCAGAGCCAGTGGAAAATCTGACAGTGCTTTCCACACTTGACTGGGTTCCAGCAAAGCACCGATAGCACGGGGGGCCCTGGGGTTTCATGGAATGGTTTGGATGGGAAGGGAGCTTAGAGCTCATCCAGTCCCATCCCCATAGGCAGAGACACCTTCCACTAGACCAGGTTGCTCCAACCTGGCCTTGGACACTTCCAGGGATGGGGCAACCACAGCTGCTCTGGGCAAGCAGCTCCCCCCGTGCTGGGGACCACAGGGGTGTTCACAAGAATTCAGCTGTGGAGCCACAGTGGCCACAGCCAGTGGGGAAGTGGCCAACCAGCCCAGCACCCCACAGAGCTTGTGCCAAGCCCTCTGCTCTGAGAGAGGGAGGGCTTAGCACAAGCTCTGCAGTTGTTATTTCCCTAAAAACACACAAATTCAGTGAAGAAGAGAAGTAAAAACACTTTTATTAGACAAACATTTAAACGAACAAAGTCAGGACAAGAAGAAAAAACATAGAAAATATTTACATAGTGAAAGAGTAGTGCTGGAAAAACAACTCCAGCTCACCTGTGTTGGGTGTTGGAATTAAAAATTCATGTATTTTAGTACTGTAAGATATTTCAAGAGAGATGTATAAATTTTAAAGGATTTGGCATATTCTAAAGTCAACTTTAACACTAAAATGACCACAAAGTGTCAAATAATGGCGAAGAGGGAAGTGCGGCAGCACTCTCTGGGCACGTGGCTCCAGTGTTCACCAAAAAGGGGATGTTCCTGTTTGTTCCAACAAATTTAACTTATTTAAAACCAAGAATAAACGAGCTGTGTTCACCTGTAACAAACTCTCTTGGAGCAGCTCACGTTCGGTGAAGATTTCCTAGACTGAGGTGGTCTTTTGGTGGGAGCTCTGGAGCACTGCTGAAGGCTTGTTGTGGATCGGCAGTTTAAAATTTTCCTAAAAACTCAAAATATATCATCCTCAGAGGACTCCAGGTACTGGACAGGTTTTTTGAGGCGGCCAGGCCTGGCACGAGGCTGAGCTACGGGGCTTTCGTCACCAGAGTCCACGGTGAAGGTTTTGTCCTGTAGTCTGGATTTCTGGAGGGAAAGCAGGAAAGGAATCATGGATTAAAAACAATGAGCACCACATACCTGCTGTGCCATGGGGATGGTGGGTGTTTGAGGTGGTGGGAGCAGACCAAGGATCCAGGGTGTGTGACCCTTACGAGGGAAAAGGTTCTTATCCCAGAGGATGGTTGGGCACTGCCCAGGCTCCTCAGGGAATGGTCACAGCCCCAAGACTGATTAGAGCTCCAGGAGTGTTTGTACACCGCTGGGGTGGGATTGCTGGGATGTTCTGTGCAGGGCTGGGATCCCTGTGGGTCTCTTCCAGCTTAGAATAGTCCATGATTCTATGACCCCCTCCTCTTCCCCATTCCCCACACACAGGTAGAGAGGTTTGACCTCCACCAGCTTTTCCTGCCAGAAGAACCCACCCCACGCTGTGCAGTTCCCTTGGCGCTGATGGTGTTGCACAAACCTTTGATGCATTAGATTTGGCAGGCTTCGAGCCAAAATCCGAATCGGAATCCGAATCCAAAGCGGTTGGCTGCCTCTTCAGAACCTTCCTCCCCTTGGCATTGTCACCCCCAGCACGCAGGAGTTCCTCCTTTGCTGCTGGCTTGGGTTTGGGTGCAGCCTTTTTCTTGGCCAGGATATCCATGATGGAGGGCTGGTTGTCTGGAACAGAACACGGCGTTAAACCCCTGTTTCGCTCCTCTCTCATTCCCAGTTTGGGAATTACTTCCAACAGAAACAGGCTCTGCTGCAGGGTCAGTGCACAGGTCGTCTCTGTTTGAAGCTGGGTTTTCTAGAAAGATCCCTCTTCCACAGATGGTGAGGAATGAGGTTGTTTATCTGCTCAGTTCCGCTACATTTAGAGGATCAAATTAAAGTGTCCCCAAAGCAATTTACAGACTATTTCAGATTGAACAGTCCTGATCTCTCAAGGCTCTGTAACCCATCTCAGACCTTCAGACTTCTGCACAGGGAGGAAGGAATTTCCCAAGCACTCACTCATTCCTTCTTACCTATATTTCCACTTTCGAAAAGAGCATCTTGAAGCACAACTTCCAGTTCAGCTCATTTCAGAGTGATAACATGCTTTCTTAATTTAGGAGTGGAAGTAACACTATTTTCCTGCTGGTATCAACACTGAGTTGATTCCATTTGGAATATACAAAACAGTGTCAAAGTCTGGCAGTTGAGTTTAAAAAACCCCGAGTCAATTGCTGGAGATGGATGAGGTGGATCCAGGATTGAATAGATCAAACTACCCCTAAAAGCTTGCCTGCTGCAAGGCAGCTTTCCTTCCCAAAAAGACACGAAGTAGGACATTGACTGCAAGACACAAATTCCACTCGGATTATCCCTGCCAAGTATTACATAGCACTGTAGGAAGCATTCACTTTTCCTGTTCCCAAACTAAAATTCCCTCCCTCCAAGCATGTCCAACATGAACTAGAACATGATATGTTTGGAAACAGACCTCAAACATGACAACCAGAGAACCTCTGCCACAAACCTCAGATCTTTGCTGAAATGCAAACTCCAGTTGCCCAGGCCTTGGAACGCCAAGCGAAATCACTCGGGCTGTTTCCCACAGGAATTATAATTGTTCTCTAGAACTGATGTTGCTGAGCTGCCCTTACCTTTGGTGGCTCCGGCCTTCTTGGCTGCAGGAGGTTTTTTGGGCACGGCCTTGGTGCTTGGCACTGGGACGGACGGAGCTCCGGGAGCCTGGCTCACCTTGTCCTCAGGGACATCTTGGACTGGAACGGGATAAGGAAAGCACAAAGTCAGCCTGAAACAGCCAAGTTATCCCCTCTGCTCTTCCCTGTGCATTGCTGAGGGATTATAGAGTGATTTAGAGGTCTCACACTCACCAGGGGCAGCACTTGGCACTGCCTTTTGCTTGGGAGCTTTTGCTGCTTTTTCAGTGGTTTCCCTGGAAAACAAAACCCCAAGTTTTTAATTTAGTTTATGATGCACTAAAGAAGGGCACTAGAAAAAAATACCTTTTAATTTCTGTGTAGCATTAAGCACTACTAATGTTCAGTGATTATAGAAAAATACTCACTTGGGAGCAGGTTTGGGCTTGGGAGGAGCCTTTTTCTTAGAGTTTGTGTCCGATTCAGAGTTGCCTTCACTGTCACTCTGGAATTCAGACTCCTCATCTGAGCTGGAGTGATTCGAGTCCGACAATACCATGGGCTTGACTTTGGCTGATGGAAGGACACAGATGTGTTATTTTACACATTTGGCAATATGCAGCTCTGTTTCTTTTTCAATATTTTAGCTACAGCTATTAAAAAATAAAGATCTGAATAAAAACAAGCAGATGCTGAGACTGCCAGGGAGAAGACTCCAAATGACAAGTGTGTTCTGTCATTTGGAGTCTTCCAACCTCAC
This sequence comes from Brachypodius melanocephalos, assembly GCA_013398615.1. Classification (NCBI taxonomy): domain Eukaryota; kingdom Metazoa; phylum Chordata; class Aves; order Passeriformes; family Pycnonotidae; genus Brachypodius; species Brachypodius melanocephalos. The sequence continues at coordinate 63,039 of VZSR01003818.1, forward strand.
CCACAACACATTTAATTTGCCAAGACAGTTGTGTAATTAAACCTAATAGCCATATTTCTCTAGTTGCCCATTTCTGCTTTTCCTTGAAAATGTGAACAAATGGTAGAAATATTTAATAGTTTCAGACAGTAAAATAAACAAGCCTTTAAAAGATGATTTCTAAATGTGATTTGATGCTCTGGGAAGTCCCTAAATAGTCTGTTCCATTTTCTCCTCCACAAGGAGGACCATCCCTCTCCTGCATCTATGTCCTCACTCACCTGCTGCCTGGCGAACCACTCGTTCTCTTTGAGGAGGTGCTTCAAAATCAGACTCTGAATCAGACCCTGAGTCAGACCAAGGGTTTCGTTTCTTGGTTTTCTTTAATGGCTTGAAAGGTAGAGTGGCCTGTCTCTTAGCTCCTGAAAAATATTGAGAGGCAGGATGAACCAGCAGACTTCCATGTGTAGTTTAGGCTCAGCAGTTCAAGCTCAGCTTAGAAATACACTGAATTCAGAGGATTCTAGCTTAAACAAAGAGAAGTAGGAATCTATCCCACTTGAGTGTTATCCAGGATCACTTTACCACCTAGTTTTTAAACTACTGATCCTAGGTGTTGCTCACCACCTTCAGGAAGAGGTCAGATAACCAAACTGTCAACCCATTCCCTCTTTTCCTTGGAGGGAATAACATCAAAGGAATTTACCTTGCTCAGTCTTCACTTTCTGCATTAATCTCTGCTTCAGGCTTGCAGACTCTTTCTCTCCGGATGTGTTTTCATCCTGATTCTCATCAAATTCAGTTTTTTCACTCTGCAGATGCAAGCAGATACCAAACAGTGAGTCAGCTCACACAGAAGAGGGCACACAGGGTAATGGAGGAAGGAGCAGCTTATTTTAGCCATGTAAAAGTTAGTAGTACAAGAAACCTGAGTCTGTGAAATAAACTGTAGAATTGATTACAGACAGGATCTGTAAATTGGACAGGATCTGCCCCCAAATCAGGTGACTTAAAAGGCAAAATCCAACATGAACAAAAACAGGAACTGTGGCCCCACTCCTGAGCACTCTGGTCCTGCTGCTGTCTCTGAGGGGGGTGGGGATGCAGGACTGGACAGGGTGGGATAAAAACAAAAGTGAGTTATTTGGAAAAACTGTTGGGTGGAATCATGTGGAGGAAAAGAGTGACATTTGTGGCTTCCAGGGTCAAACTGGTGAGGGGATGGGTTATATCTCACTGTTGGAAATGGCTAAATGGCACAATTTCAACTAGTCCTATAAAAAGAGGTTCAATCTTTTTTATCTCCTTGATACAGAGAACAATGATGGCATTAAGTGGGTGAAAGCATTGCTGGGAATGCAAAGGCTGCTCTGCAGAAGGGAATGTACTGGCTGTGCTTCCTGCCTGCTAGAGGGTTTATCAAATTCCCAAGACACCTGGAACAACCTTACTTGTGTCCGCCCCCTTTTCTGAGCTACCAGCCCATCCCTGGCACTGCAATGTGCCAAAAATTTCCCTCTGAGCCATCTCCTGATATGTGAGTCTGTTCTCCTTCAGACTGACACACTCCTATTTCCCAGTGTTTCCCAAATCCTGAGGTCCCATCCCCCTCCCTTACCAACTGCTCCAACAGGACAAGTCCAGCTAACAAGGGCTCACATTTTTTTAGGACCATATTGAAGAGGATGTAAAGGAAGATCGAGCATTTGGAATGTTCTTCTTTACCTTTACTTTCTTTTTAGTTTTCTTCTCTGCCTCTGCCCTCATCTCAGGAGTGATCCGAGGAACAACCCTGATGCCATGAGGGGATGGCATTACTTCTGCCAGCTGAGTCTTCTTCACCTTTGCTTTCCCTCCTTTCCCCTTCAAAGGTTTGCCCACAATCCCTGCACTCTCATCCTGTGCTTGCTTGGCCTCCACTACCTGCAGAGGAGAGCATAAAATAACACAAATAAATGCAAAATTTAATAAAGGGCTGGTGGATAAGACGAGAGAGTTGATTGTATGCACTGAGCATTGACATACATCAAGTTCTTCAACAAAGGCAGCAAGGTCTTCCTTCCACAGGTCAGAGGGACTCTTGCGTTTAAGGTTTTCCAGCTCCTTTTCCTAAAGAGAATCACAAATCATAATCATCAGTCACACATCTCAATCCAGCAGCCAAAAATAAACTGTACGACACATAATATATTATAAACATAATGCTTTTATTAAGGAAAGGAAGGCACATACTTTGTTATCCCTCTGCTTGCAGAGCTCATCTTTCTTCTCCTTGGTCAGATACCACAGGGGCATGTTCAGCAGGTAGTTGAAGTCTGGGCCAGAGGCTGCAGCTGGTTCTTTGTCACTCTCTTCCTCCTCCTCCTCCTCTTCATCCTAAATGTGGATTTGAAACAAACATAGTCAACAAAACCCCTAACACACACGGGTAGGACTACTGATCAAACCTGGAAGCTCTTGAATCCTGTGAACTGAAAAGGAACTTGGGCCTCTCTAAGGATTATGAAGCCTCAGAGCTTGGGGCCAGTTTGGGCATATTCAGAGGATGACTGAAGCATTACCTTGTTTTGAGCCTCTTTCCAAGCCTTCACTGGATCAGACTCGTATCCTCTCTGGATAAGAACTTGAATCAGCTCTTTCTTGGGTTTGTTTTCTGCAAACAGACATTTCAGGATTGTCATTCAATGCCCACTTCCAGTCGCTGTTAGGAGTGACAGATGAGTGTTACAGTTTGGATCCTGTGGTTGTAGCTGCTCACCAGCCTAGAGAGCTCCAAACCAGCCTTTCCACATCACAGCTGGGACATGTGGAAAAGCCTGAACAACACCTGAAAAACTCCTATTTAGCAGGTGATTTGTCAGGGAAGCATTGCTCCTGTACCAGCCAAAAAAAGTTAGTATTTTTGTTTCCATACATGCATTTCCCCTGTTTTAAGTAGTTTTTGAGCTTGGGAAAAAAAAGGTATGATGGTATAAAACAGGTTTTATCATGACAGGCAGGTGGAGAAAGAAACCCTTGATAGCTTGGTATAGCTTGCACCTCATTAGACATCACTCGGGAAATTTATGCTCCAAGTGCTCAACCACTGGAAATGCTTCAGCTGGAATTTGCTCCTTTTTAAGGTATCAGAAGCCATCAACCATGAGACACAAATACAAATGAAACCAGCTCTGGCAGCCTTGGAACTACTTATTACAAAAACCCAAGAAAATGCATTTCAGGGGAATTATTTCTCTTCCTGAGTTCAGTCAGACAGACTCGGGCTGCTGGGATTACTGGGCTGCCTTCAGACACAAACCACAAAGCATCTTATGACACGTTGTCTGGCCGAATCCTCCGTGAAGGCAGCGGAACACAGCCTGGCTTTTACACCGAGGGGGAAAAGTTGATTGAAAAATGTGTATGTTGGGAACAAAGATCTGCTTCTTTTTCTAGCTCATGATTCTCAGATGCTGCTGCTTGAGTTTGAACACCCAGTCCACTAAGAACGTGATTTGGAATATTTTTGCAGAGGTTGACAAAGATAATGGAGAGAGATACAGATTCTTAAGAATGCATTTAACAGCAAACACTGCCCTTTCTAAAGGCACAGCTAATTAACTCTTACTCCTACCAAGTCAGAAATAAATAGGAATTATTGCTAAACTATTAAAAAATTCTCTCAAAAATTCTCAAACACAGAGCAGGAAAGCTGCATAAGTATCCCATTGTCATTATTACATGTATAATACACAGACCAAGGATACTCTGTGAAGCATTTTCCTCTTAGATCTCACCAGAACAGAGATAAGCCCTGGTGTGGTTTGTAAAGGCCAGCCTGAGGCTGAGGAGGTGCTGACGGAGCTCAAGAGAGCACCCAGTTCTCCCAGTTACAATCCCAGACACCAAGAACAACATACCGATCACAATTTTGCCATCTATTTTCTCCAGGATGAAGCGAGCCTGGTTGCTCAGCTTTGCAGACTCAGCACCCAGCATCCCAATAAGCCATTCCTTCCTCAAACCGTAATATCGGAGCCGGAGTTCAAAGAACTCCTTAAGAATATCCTGGGGAGAGTCGTATTTCTTGAGAAAGCCAACATGGTCAAAAAGAACCTGAAGGAAAATGAAAGAACACGGGTGTTATGATGATAAGACTGATTCCAAACCCACTGAAAGTTACCTGTAACACAGGTGTGATGGTACCACTAAATTATTAATCAAAAAATTATCAAATCTCAGTGTTGTTCGAGAAACTACTTCAGTTTGTGAGCACAGCAGTAGAGACAATTTTAGAATTTCAGTGTTCTTGAATACACACAGCAGAGTTAAGGTTACTTGAATCTTAGAGCACTGTGCAGGACAAACATCTCGCATCAAAGCTTCACACACTGTCAGGAACCAGACGTTCAGTGCCCCTGCTGCTGGCTCAAAGAGCTCTGCAAACTGTGATTTCAGATCATTTTGCCTCCTTCAGGCAAACCATCCACTCTGGGCCCACTCCTAAGCCAGGCTCTTGACCTTTGAAAGCTGATTTAAAACCAGTAACAGCAGAAAAATCAAAGTGAATAGGTTACTGCCAAAGAGGATTTTTGTTTCACGCAATGACTGCAGCTGTCCACAGAGTCTGAGTTAAACCAAGAAATTCCTTCAGCAAAATCTGTCACGTACCATGGAGTTGCATGTTAAACTTGTTTGGAGTTTGAAGACCTTATGCAGCCCCACAGCTTCAGCTTCTGCTAGTTTATCTTCAGTCATCTTCACCACGAACCTCACCGTGGTGTCTGTGTGATATTCTTTGTAGTCTGTGATTAAAGGGGGGGTCTTCTCAGTCCCATTCAACATTGGCTCCAGAACCTGCTCTTTGTATGTCTGAGGAAAGAAACAAAGTCAGACCCCAAACCCACTACTGGCTTTTTGCTTTAAAGAGCAAACTGTACATTCCCAGAGCAGATTCCCTGTTTATTACCTGTGTCCATGTTCTGACAGGCAGCTCAGTGATCTCAATGGTTGTAGAATCAAGGATGGACACTTCACCACTTATCACATACTGATTAGGCCCCAGCTCGTCTATGGTGCCTTTGAAATTCTTGTAACTGGGAAGCTGAAGAGAAAAAACACTGGATTCAGCTTTGCGTGGATGCCTCTTTTTTAAAGCATGCCCATAAAAATGCTCAATATGAGCTCAATAAACTAACAAGCAAGACATCTGTTTTTTAATTCAATCATTTACCATTGGCAGTGGCTCTTCTCCATCCATCAGCCGACGGATATTGTTCACAACTTCCCTGATGTCGAAGTTGGGGATTTTACAGGCCCAGCCAGTACCAATCCCTTCAGCCCCATTGACCAGCACCATTGGGATGATGGGCATGTACCACTCTGGCTCCACACGCTGGTTGTCATCATAGAGGAACCTCAGGATGTTGTCATCCATCGGTGGGAACACCAAGCGTGCCAGGGGACTGGAATGAAGAAGGGAATTTAAGCCCAAATTCTTGTCACAGAACATCACTGCCATGCAAAAAGAAACCTCCCTAATTTTCATTATCCCAACCAGATTTCTCCCTTTGGTTCTGCTTCCATTTCCATAATGGAATCTAAGCACCTGAGTCTCACTTCAATTGTTGCTACTCTGAGCATGCAAATATAAGCCGAAGTTTTAAAGGGAAAAATCCAACTTGTTTTTCACTCTAATTGCTGTAAAAATGAGTCCTTTAAGACAGTAAGAACTCTGGAATGCTGACCTGAGCATGGTGAAGATGTATCGAGGGCTGGCAGAGTCTTTCCCTCCGTGCAGCCTTGTGCCAAATTGACCTATGGGCTGGAGCAAGTTGAGGTTGTTGCTGCCCACAAAATTCTGAGCCAAGTTAATGATGGTCATCATCAGTGCAGCCTGCAATAAAGGAGGAGCAAAGCAGAATGGTTCAGGGAATGGACAAAGTAAGGCAATATTCACACCAAGACCTTAACTGATACAGAGGATAAACTCAATTGATGAAATACTGGTGGAAACTCAAGGAAAATGTGTCCCAAGACCATCTGAAATGTTCTAGTGACCCATGTCTCTATCTATTGCTGACCTATGTCTCTCTCTGTTGCTGCCTACCTGCTCTGAAACCTCCAGTGGAAGATTCTGTCAGTCTCCACAGAGAATCCTGTGGTAGTGCTTAACTTTGTCCTGACCAAGGCAGAAAGGTTATTAACATCTGCCTAAGTCCATCACAAATGAAGTAGGGTTTTCTTGTTCCACTTTTTGAATGAACTATGCTCCTGTGAAGTCCACACAGGACAGGCAGAGTGACCAATCTCAGATTAAATTAATATTGAAGAATTAATCATGGAAACAGCTGAACAGCAACTTCCCTTTGGTGTACACAAACATCAAATTTGGCTTTAAGAGGCATCATAACTCACACCAACAGAAGGGGTTTTTGACTTTCCTTTAAAGTATTTTGCACACCCAGGCAGGTTCTTACCTCACCATGATGGTATGAGGACATCTCAGCGACAGAACCAGCCAGCTGAGCAACCTTCACCTCCCGCTTATCGTTTCGTTTGAAACAGGTGAACAAAACTTTCCTCTGACCTGGCTTCAAACCTGTATGAAAAAAAGGAAAGACCTCGTGGTTAGAACATGTGATGTGATCCACTTGGCTTCTGGTCTCTAGAGATACAAGAACTACTTATACACCTAAAGATTCTGTATCAGCTGAGTAAGGTACTGGCAATAATACACTACAAAATGGACAAGACATTTTATCCAAAGATGAAAAAAAACTTAGCAGAAAGCAGACTTGAGGATACTGACCCTGAAACCTTAGCATGTTCCCTGGCTCTGATGTGACATTAAACACCTATTTCCTCAGTTCTGGGGATACACCAAGCAGAATCACGACTTAGAAATCACTTACCATCAACCAGTGACGGGATTGATCTCTCATTATCTGAGTTTGAGAACAGCACTAACTCCTTGTTGATGAAGTCATTGTATGTCAGGTAATCAGTGTTTTTCCCATACAGGTATTCCTAAGAAAAACAGAGAGAAGATTGCCTTAATTTTAACAGGGCCTAATCAGTTTTTTTGTTAGTTTCACTGAATTGGGAACTCCTTGTAAGACCAGCTAAATAAAGCTCAAGTGCTGACACCCTTTCCATGGCAAAGGGAAACACTCCCCAGGATGCATTATTTCCCCCACTTGGGGGGAAATAAACACTTCATTTGCCTCTGCTTGAGTTATCCTTTTCCTATTGATACAGTAACTTGAAAGATGAGGGTTAAAAATGAAATTGACAGTTGGATAATTGACAATGAGGCTACACTGATAAGATGAGGGAAGGAGCTGCTCTGCAAAATCCTGACACATTTTCAACGTCCTATAATCCGGACCTGACTCACTGACTGAGCTGTGTGCAGCTCTGGCGTGCCGGGATGAAGCTGAGAACAGCCCCAGGCAGAGACTGGAAACCAGTTTCCTTATAAACATAAACCTTTTACCTCTGGCAGACCGTGCAGCTTCCGTTGTCTTCTATCCTCCATGAAATTAGTCAGCCACTCCTTTCGCTCTTCTATCTTCTTCTTGCTAAAGGCCTGGATGTTACAAAATGAAAAGTAACTCAATTCCAGAACATTCTGTGGTTGTGCACTATTGGATCACTTGAGAAAAAGGAAGAGCTTACCCAGGAGAACAACATGTTAAACAGGCTGATTTAAGAGCCCAAAAAATGCAATTAAAGGTTTCTGTAGCTAAACATATTAAGAGCATAATTCCCACCACTCTGTAGAAGACAGAGTAGTTAGGTTTAAATTTATAGATTTTTTAATACAATAACAGAAGACTAAAGCAGATTTGAGGGGATATTAATATTTCAGGAAAAAACTTTATTTTTTGGCACGACCAGCTAAGGTGAAGTTCACAGAAATGAGGACTGTTTTAATCCACTGTTTCGCCCTTGGGGACGAAGAGGAGACCTGACTTGGAGAAAACTGCAGCAGAATATTCAGAAAAATGTTCAAGGAATATTTACTATTGTGTCTGAAAATGTCAATTGGTTTGTAGTGATTAGTTTGTTCTGAGCTATATTTAAAGCCCATCATTAAAAGGGTACTCTTGCCCTGAGGTTGAGGGGCAGATTCGCTGCTCCTGGTTCAACTAAAGCTGTAGCCTTGGTAACACAGAGATTGTCTCCAGCCCAAAGGCCTCGAAGAGCATTTTAAGAGAAAACACAGAGCACTCTACAAGGTGAAATACCAAAGGTAGTAAGTCAGCAATTAAATCAAGTGTTAGTTACCAGGGTGATCGCAGCATCATCTTCAGGCCCAGAATATTTGAAGCCAATTCGGTGTCTTGCCATATCTGCAAAGTATTCTTTGGCCTCCTTTGATGTGCTGGTACCCAAACCTGCAGGGACAGGAAAGTTAATCCTAATGACTTTTTGCCTAAATTAAGTTCCAATTCAAAGAAATATTATGCTTATGCTATGCCCAGTTTTTGTGGTGCATCATATGAACATACAGTGTGAAGATGACTTCCTGAAAACTTAAACTACTTCAAAACAAGATGTATTATTAAAGTCATAAGAATTACAATCAAGTGAGCAGTGGCGTGGAGAAGTTTTGGATTTTGTCAGTAATTCCTGTAGATATCTAAAATCTAATTGGAATATATCACAGGAGGGAAGAGATTTGGAGGACATCCAGTCCAAATCCTTTCTGCAAAGCAGGACTGACTGCATCGAATCATCAATGCTCTGCCTTGGATCAGTTTCACCATATTAAGTTTTTACAAACCTTTGTAGTACTTGATTTTCCATGAGTTGTAGTTCTGTGTACTGGATTTCCATTCTTCAAACTCAGGAATGCTGTAGAATGCAATTTCTTCTTTGTTTTTGGAGGCCTACAATGGACAAACATTTTAACTTTGAAATGAAAGGCATTTTTGGATAATGGATCCTCAGTCACTCACCTCATCCTCCCCCAGCCCTCACCTTTATGATGGGAGTAATGAATTCCTCCAAAAAATTGTGTCTTAGAAGAGATGGCCAATTGTGATGGATGAAGTTAATCAGCAAACCTTTGATGTGTGATCCATCCTGATCCTGAATTATAAAAGAAAAAAAACCCCAAACCATATTTTATCACAGAGTGATGGAAATTACAATTGTTGGCTTAATAGTAAAAGACTCTGTAACTCCAGCTAACTGACCCTATTAACTTTCACCTCTAAAAAAGTGGCCTTGTGTTAATTGCTGAAAATTAAGAGAAACAGAAAAGGTAGATTCTTGTGAAAAAAGGTGTCAAGGACTGGTCAAGGACTTTGAACCAGCAGACTGGAAAGACAGTGTTCAGTTGTTTGATGTAACTCACCATTTTACTTTTTTGTGGCTGAAAAGACATTATGATCCACAAAAATGTAAAATGGGAGAAAGAAACACAGAGAACTGGGTACAATAGCAGCAGTTAGAGAAATATTTTCTTCCTGTCTCTTCATTTAAGTGCTAATTGTTATCCTCTCCCAACTTTCAATTTTAATGAACCTAACCTGATCTGTCATGATCATAATCTTTCCATAGCGAAGACTTTTTAAAGATTCTTGATCTTCATAGTTCTTTTTATATTGCAAACCCACAATCTTGATGATGTTGTTGATTTCGGCATTTTCCATAATCTGAAAGAGATCACACAGAATAAAAACTTGAATTTGAGACTCAAAATGTAGCTCAAGAAAGTATAAAGATATCCATAAGTGAATCATTGGCTGAGCTGCATCCTGCTGGTGTTTTTTGCTGTTTAGAAACTTGTAATTTCTAATGGTTAAATTACTCTACATAGTTCCAAACATTTTCCAATCCACAACACAAACATTATCCCCTCAGGCAAATCACTGAACAGGACTTAATCAATATTCCGACTTAACCAGTGAGGCAGGCTCAAGATGAGGGAAGATTCAGGTGTTTAAGACACTGCTCCTTGGAGTTCCAGTGCTCCAGGTGCAGCTGAACTGACTCACTGCACAAATCACACCACACCTTCCAACACGTAACTGTAACCATTTTCCAACCAACCTGCTTATGAGAAGCTTCCCTGACATTGAGGATTTTCCCACGAAGAGGAAATACTCCATATTTGTCTCTACCAACCACTCCCAGACCAGAGACAGCCAGAGTTTTGGCTGAGTCTCCCTCGGTCAGGATCAGCGTACAATCTAGAGAATTCTTGCTGCCTAAAAAAGAAGAAAATCGAATCCGTTTTCTACTTAAGAAATGAAATCCAAGGCTGCACATTCACGACTGAACAAGTAGAAATAATCTTTTAATGCAGTTTTTTTTTGGCACTGCACACTGTAAATGGGGATAATCATAGTAAATGGGACTGCAAAATGGGAGTAAAACTATAATGACAGGTTTCTCTTCTCACTTTGCCTTAGAAGACAAATCTTTTGTTTAACAAACAAGTTTTAACTGTATTTGAAGGAATTGGTTACAAAGGATATCAAACACTTACCAGCATCGTTGGCATCATCCAGTTTAGGAACACCCTTAATCTTGGAATGTTTCACAGTTGAACACTTCTTATTCAGCTGGTTCTGAGCTTTAAATTTTACCCAATTTAGGATACTTTCAACAATGCCACAGCCAACTGCCTGTAATGCAAAACCCAATCGAAAGTTGTGGGAAAAGCCTCAACAATGACAGAAACTTTTGTTATGTATTTTTTACAGACACCTTGACTGTCTGTGTACATCAGGACTTACACCCTTAATGAATTTTTCACTCAGTTTACAGGTAGAGCCGAAGTTCTTTGCCTGCAGAGTCATGTTCTCCTTAGTCTGAGAGTCAAAGGTTGGGTTTTCAATTAAGGCATTCACAAAAATCCACATGTGGTTCTTCACCTGTAGTTAAATACAACAAGGATCACACACTGTACAGGCTCAGCTCACTAATCAATCACACAGTGAGGGAACACTCAGCACTGTAGGGTTTGGAATTTTCGTAAATATTTTGTTAATTTTGAACAGCTAATGAACTCTTATGAACAGTGTTAGATGATTTGGGATATCAAGAATTGGCATTTTTCCACCTCAATAGGTGTTATCTAACAGATACTGAGCTTTAGTGCATCTACACTGACTTATAGTGATTACAAAACACATCGCTCAAGCAAAGGGAAGTTAATTGGCTTAAACTGGACAATTAGAGACTTCTGTAATTAGCAATCTTATATATAGTGTCTGTACAATGGAAATGTGCTATTAATTAATGCAGCTATGCATTAAGCTGAAATTACAATTTGCAGTAATGCTCAAGTTGTGCTTCCCACCTGTAAAATTCTGACATTGTACCTGGAAAGGCTTCACTCCAACTCCATTTTTGTTCTTCTTTTTCACAACATCAATGAGTTTGGTCACGATCTGGTCAGCCACATAATCAACGTGTCTGCCACCCTGAGGAGAATGGGACAAGGACCTGGGACTGAGGCCACTAAAACCATAAAACTATAAATATCTATTTAAAACTTTAAAACTTTGCAACATTAAAGTATTTTTCACTAACATGTGTACACTTACAAATAGCCAAGAATATTAATGTTGAAGAATATGGCACTAGCTTGACTAAACACACTAAGGAGTTACCTTTGTGGTGGCAATGCTGTTAACAAAGCTGACTTGCTGGAAGCCTTTTTCACTCAAAGTCAAGCACACTTCCCATCGGGAATTGACTTCTTCATGGATAACTTTAAGTGCATTCCCAGTTTCATCGACCTTATCCTTCAGATACAGGTCCACATAGCTGCGGAATCCTTTCACCTGCACACAGATGAGAGGAGACAACTGCTTGATAACAGCTCCTATAAATACTTAATTCACATTCCCCTGCAAAGCGGGTGCAGAAATCCCTCCTGCATGTGTTCATTTGCTCTGTGTGATGACAGGAATGGCCTCAACAGAATCTCACTTGTTAAATGGCACAAAAAAAAAAAAAAGCAGATATTTGTGTTTCTTTTCAATGCTCACTTACAGGAAGCCTCTGTCCATTCAGGAAAACTTTGACATCCTTTGTGGATCCAGCAATATCATATGCTCTTCGAGACATCAGTGCTACAATGTCCTTATCCAGAATGGTCATTTTGAATTTGGACAGATCAGGTTGGAAAGTAACACAGGTGTAATCATCTCCATCAAAGTATTTCAGCTTCATTTCTCCAGCCTTTCCCATATTGTCTGTCCAGGTCTGAGGAAAGGAACCTTGGTAAGTTGCAAATCAAACACACACAGCTAACTACCTTAGTTTTCAAAAGCAGTAAGATGGTTTATGTGTTTTAGATACCTTAAAATTAAACAAAAACTGGTTAAAAACCAGATTCTGATGCTGCCTGCTAATTTCATTATTCCTTTGAATTATATTTTGTGGGTCAAATTTACTCTAATCACAGTGAACTGACTGCAAGGTGTGCCTAAAGTTTTGAAACAAAAACTAAAGGTCTCATTTGAAAATCTCAAGTATAAACTCCCCAGAAAGAAAGTCCTCCTACCTGCTTGAATAACTTTTTGTATTCACGACATCCAGTTTCCACAGTAAATTTTGTGCTGAATATGTTGCACAGTTTGGCTCCATAACCATTTCTCCCCCCTGGAATAAGAAGGAACACAGACTTGTGTTATTATCTTTGTCCAGAACCATCTAAAAGAATCCAAGACTAACTGGAGTTTGTCAATGTCAGCCCAATCCAAAGACAATGGTCAACAAGCAACAATATCCTACAAGCTCAGCAAGCAACTACAAACTTTGATTTAATCAGGGTTTCCCCATTCCCATGTTTGCACTATTATGATGATTAAACAGAGCACAGAGACTTCTCTGATAGATTCAGAATGTATTTTCATAGATTCAAAGAATGGATTGGGTTGGAAGGGACCTTAAAGCCCACCCAGTCCCACAATTTGCTGTAGGCAGGGCACTTTCCACTAGCCCAGATTGCTTCAAGCTCTGTCCAACCTGGCTCTGGACACTTCCCGGGATGGGGCAGCCACAGCTTCTCTGGGCCACTTCTGCCAGGGCCTCACCGCCCTCAAAGAGAGGAATTTCTTCCGTATATCTCACCTGAATTTCCCCTCTTTCAGTTTTCACGCTGCATCAAGGACCCCCTTCCCACCCTTTCTAGTTTAGGTCACACACTTAGAGCTGCTCAGGGATATTAGTGCATATTTGAGCCTTTCCCACCTGTGACTTTCTTCTCGTTGTCATCGTAGTTGCTGGATGTCAGCAGCTGTCCAAAGATCAGGGCAGGCACATAGACCTTCTCCACTTTGTGTTCAACAACTGGGATACCTTTCCCATTGTTCCACACACTGATGGTGTTATTCTCTCTGGGGAGGGAAAGAAAAGTCTGCTTTTAAGGCTGCAAATGGCTAAGCTGTGAAAGAAGTCACCGAAAGACTCTGGGGAAAGGCACCATTTCAGCAGGAACAAATCTGTGCTCAGCAAGTGCAGCAGCTGCCAGCAGAGGGGGGACAGGCAACACAGAAATGCCCAGACCTGCACACATCGGCTCTGAAATGGACCCACACACAAAACCCTCCTCCTGTGCTCAGTCAGGATGGAAAGGGAGAAAGCAGCAGCAAGGAAAGAGCAGCCCTTTCCCCAGTCAGCCCTCTGTGAGAGACCAGGGGACTAAGCAGAGAGAAAGGCTTTCACAACTGGGGAATTAAATTTGGGCTATTTCAGATCAGCCCCACGGCAGAGCCCTGCAGTGCCACCTCAGCTTTGCAGAACAGCTGAAGGCAACGAACAACAATGAAACCAAACTTACACATCAATTGTGACTTTAATGCACGACATGTTTTTATCCCTCTGCTTGTTGTCTGCAGCATTGACTAGAAAGGAAAGAGAATATTGGGTTTTTTATTACATTCTCAATCAAGGGAAAACTTGAACTATTAAGTGTTCCAGTAGAATGAACAGAAAAACTCACTACAGTGTTACTAATAATCATCTCAGCATGAAAATATTTTGCAAATTACAAAGAGGAGTACAACAAGTTATCATGGAATCATGAAGGTTGGAACTGACCTCTGAATTCCTCCAGTGCGACTACTAACATTAAAGGGAGAATTTTGGGGAGAAGGAAATCAAGTTTGTAACTGGATTTTTGAAATTTTTCTTTTCGTTTGTTTCCCATGAATGGCTTGCTATTAAGTAGTGCTAATAAGTTCTTGGTAATTTATGCTTAGTTCCAGTTTCTTCCATTCAACCCCCGTTAATAACCTGTCACTCACTGAGTCAACGGATCTGTCAGCTTACCCAGAATCTCATCAAAGATTTTGTACAAGCCAGGCACAAAGGTCACATCTCTGCAGTTGAGGCCAATGCCTTCATCATAAACCCACATTTGCTGAAAAAAAAAACCAAAACAAAAAAAGAAGAAATTTGTAAGTGCCCAGGTACAGCCTCTCTTTCGTGTCATCCGTTTGTAGAGCAGGTGTTTTGTGACTGATAAGCAGATGTTTTGTAAACAGCTGCTAATGACTCC
>VZSR01003818.1:83687-123862 GCA_013398615.1 Brachypodius melanocephalos
AAGGGGGCACAGGGAGCCGAGAGTTGCGCTCGGGATTGGAGCAGGGCATGGTGCCCAGGCTGGTGCGTGCAATCAGGGCATAGATAAGAAGAACAGAGCAAGGAGCCTGGCAGCAGCCGGCGAACTTCGTGAGGGTTGGAGGAGCCGGAGGGGGTGGGCACTGCCCAGGGGAAAAGCACCTTGCCTCGTGTGCGGGGCGTGGCATGGCCTGACCCCTTCGCTGCCCCCCTGGAGGGTTGGTCCCGGCGTCTTGGGGCTGTTGCCAGAGGGGGTTTGCTCAGCAGCACCTTCCCCACGGGCTCCACGCTGGCACCTGTGTCTGCAGGAGCAAAGGAGAGCTGGGATGGGAGGTAGCAGGGCTGGAGGGGGACCAGGGTGGCACAGCACTCCCAGTTCCCAGCGCCTGCCACAGCCACAGCAGTGCCACCAGCAGCCCTAGACCCTGGCACCTGACACCTCACCCTCCACGTGCCCCCTCCGTGCTGAGGAGCAGAAATTTGGGGTGCTGGGAAAGCCATATCCCCATCCCGCCACGCCTACCTTCCTCCTCATCCAAGGTGGGGGGCACGGGGCTGGTGCCTGGATCCGGCGTGGTGTCC
The DNA here is from genome assembly GCA_013398615.1 of Brachypodius melanocephalos. NCBI lineage: Eukaryota > Metazoa > Chordata > Aves > Passeriformes > Pycnonotidae > Brachypodius > Brachypodius melanocephalos. The sequence continues at coordinate 84,287 of VZSR01003818.1, forward strand.
TCTGAGCCCAGGGAAAACCACTGGGCCGTGGCAGGGTGCAGGCACCCGGCCAGCACCGAGACGATGCAGAGGGTGCGGACGAGTCGCAGGAGACTGCTGGACCCCATTCTGCTGCCTCGGGGCCCGGCTGCCCAGGATGGGGGTCCTTGGCTCATCCCACTCGCCTGCGCCGTCTGGTCCCGCGGCCCCGGCACGGCGCCCGCTGTTATCGGCGGCCCCGACACGCCCCTTGCCCGCCCCGCACCCGCACCCGCGCCCCACGGACCGCATCCGGCGGGTGCTGAGCACCCACGCAGCCAGGCCACCGTCTGTCCTGCCAGCCCAGGGAGAGGAGGGCAGTGGGAACCACAGGAAGGGTGCCAGGGCCGGGAGGAGATGTCAGAATGGATGCGAGGGAGGGCTGGGGAGGAGAAGCTGCCTGGAAATGGGGAGTAAATCCAGTGGAGGAGGGGGCTGGCTGAGAACAGAGGGCATTGGCTGCAGGTCCTCCCTGAGGCCTGTCCTGCTGCTGATGTCTGGAAGCAGGAGGTATTGGAGTCCTGCAGCATCTGTGTCCCAAAGTACATTTAAAGGGCCTGGGGTCTCACTAGTTTCATCAGAGCTGGGGTGGTACAGCCCTCTCTGACCCCCAGCCCCCTCCTGCTGGCCTGCAACCTCTCCCCAGGGCTGAGACAACTCCAGATCCTGCTGGGGTGTGTGGCTGAGGAGCATCAGCCAGTCTGGGCCCCCATAGCCTCGAGTATCCCAAAGAGCCCCCCATCAAGGACTGGGGGGGCATGGGGCTGTCCCAGGCAAGGACCTCGGCTACACTGAGCATCAAACACCAGCACTGAGTGTCTGCATGGCCTCAGAGCTGTGCTTGGGGTGGGGACAGCACAACTGTGGGGGGCACCAGCCCAGCCCCACTCCGTTTTACAGGATGGAGCAGTGGCTGGGCAGAGGTGAGGCAACGCTGTCCTCCCCTGTGTGCCCCACTGCCTCTGCCCGCAGACACAACAGTCTCCCTGGTGGGCACTCAGCGCTGCCAAGGCCTGATAAGGTGCCACAGCCTGAGCGAGGCTGGGCACCTGTTTGGGTTTGGTCTCTGCTGGGACACTGAGTCAAGGCTGGAGCCTCTGTCCCGAGTCACGGCCACTGTGCAGCAGTGCCAGGCAGGGCAGGGGCTCAGAGCAGCGCTGTGTGATGATACCTTGTGGGGCCTGGGACTGGGGAGTGTGGGGGACATGGACCCTGTTTGCCCCTGTTTTGTCTGCACTTGGTGATGACCAACTCACCTGCACGGGAGAGAGAAGATGGTGTTGAGAGCCCTGGTGGCAATGCCATTAGTGCTGTCACTCAAACCTCAAAATGCCAGTTTAAGCACTAGATATACTGACCCATGAGATGAGTTTGTGTTCTCAACCCAGGCCCTGCATGACAGACAGCTCTGCTGCTCTTGTCCCACCCATGACACTGACCCCTACACCAGGGGGCCCCTGCCATGTCCAAGACTGTGCCCAAGACCCCGCTGCAGTGCCCACACAAGACCCCCTTGCCACATCCAGACAGGTCCCTCCACTTGCCCCAAAGCCGATGTTGACTGAGATGCCCCAGGACGTAGCTTGGGGGTCACCAGCCCCGGGCACAAGGGCTGCTCGTCGCCGTCGCTGGGGCTCCCGCCCCTGCCCCGTGCTGCGGGGACTGACGGTGCCGGAGTCCCAGGAGGCAGCCGGGGCTTCCGCCCGCTCCCGCTTTTCCCGAGTAGCCGCTAGGTGCCGGCAGCCTTCAGCCTATCCCGGGCTGTGCGGGGCGGGGGCCGCGGGGCCCGCGGGTGCGGAACCGGGGGCAGGTGGGCTCGGGGAGCCGGCGGGGTCGCCCCGGTCCGTCCCGGACAGACCAGGGCCGAGCCGCACGGGAAGATCCGTTGTCAGCAGCACTTTCCCTCCCGCCGGGGCCCCCCACACCCGGAGCCGGGAGCCCACCCCGGGGGTCTTGGCCACATTCCCCGCGCTGCAGCCCCGCACGGTGTCTCCCGTTCATCCCGGCTGCTCTCGGGACTGAGCAGGGGTCGAGGAGGCGGGTGATTCGGGTGGGTGGCGCGGGGCCGGGGGCTCCGGTCCAGCTCTCAGCGCTGCCCAGCGCCGGGGCTGCCCCGCCGGTGGCTCCGCTGCTGAAGCCGCCGCCGGTGCCGGTGTGGCCGCCGCCGGGGGGAGGGTCGCTGCCCGGTGGGTTCCCGGTGGCGATGGGGGCGGCCCCGCCGGTGGCCCCGGTGGCGGCGGCGGGAGGTGTGGCCAGGGGCCGCATAAAGCCGCATAAAGCCGCCGCCGCCGCCCCGCGCCCGCCGCCAGCCGAGCGCCGCGGAGCGGGGCCGGAGCGGGGCCGCCATGCGCCCGGGGCCGGGGCTGCCGGTGCTGCCGGTGGTGCTGGCGCTGCTGGCGGCGGCGGCGCGGCCGGGCAGCGGCGAGGAGGCGATCCAGTGCCCGCCGTGCTCGGAGGAGCGGCTGGCGCGGTGCAAGGCTCCGCAGGGCTGCGCGGAGCTGGTGCGGGAGCCGGGCTGCGGGTGCTGCGCGACCTGCGCGCTGCCCCGCGGCACCGCCTGCGGCGTCTACACCGCTCGCTGCGGTGCGGGGCTGCGCTGCTACCCACCCCGCGGCGAGCCCCGGCCCCTCCGCACCCTCATGCACGGCCAGGGCATCTGCACAGACCTGGCCGACGTCGAGGCCATCCAGGAGAGCCTCCAGCCCCCAGGTGAGGCGGCGGAGGGGCGGCAGAGGGTGGGTGCCCAGGGTGGGTACCCTGGGTGGGTGCCTGGGAGTCCTTGTCCCTCACAGGGGCAGCGGCATAACCCCTGTTGGCACCAACTCACTCCCTGCTCACTCGGCAAGAGCTGTGGCCGCAGGATTGGATTCATCGGGGACCTTCCTATACTTAGAGGGAGCTGATAAAAATGATAAAGAGTGACTTTTACACGTATAGATTGTGACAGGGCAAGGGGAAGGATTTTAAACTAAAAAGGGAAGATTCAGAGTAGATGTTAGGAGGAAATTCCTCTCTGGGAGGGTGGTGAGGCTCTGGCACAGGTGGCCCAGAATATTTCTGGATGCCCCATCTCTGGAAGTGTTTAAGGCCAGGTGAGATGAAGTTTGGAGCAACCTTGTCTGGTGAAGGAGTCCCTACCCACAGCAGGAGGGTGGAACTGGGTGGTCTTTAAAGCCCCTTCCAACCCAAACAATTCCATGGCTCTAAGAGGCAGGATGGGATGGGACAGCACAGGACGGGAATGCAGGGAGCATGTTCCATGGAGGGAGCAGAGACAGGCTGCTGGAGACCTGGTACAAGTGGCTTGCATTTGTGCCATCCTTACCCACCATGGGCACAGCAGCATCACAGCCACTGGCACCATGTGTGCTGGAGAGGAGAACCTTCACCTGCTGTGTCCTGGCTGCAATCCCTGCACCGTGGGACAGCCTAGTGTCCTGGGAGCACCTGCAGCCCTTGGGGACACATCCCAGCTGCCAGGGAAGCTCCCATTGCACAGTGATCTCTGAGCTGCTCCTTCCCTGGGATGCTGCCGGCAGATCTGGCTGCACCATGGGAGGAAATAGGAAAGAGGCTGTGGGGTACCTGCTTTCCTCCAGGCAGGTTCCAGCTGGGTGCTCTGTGGGAGCTGTATCTGTCTGTGCTGAATGGGGCAGTGGGGTGCAGGCAGGGCCAGGCTGGTGGAGCTGCTGCCAGTGTGCTCTGTCTGCCTTGCAGGTGGTGATCATGGCACTCTGCCACGCTCCTGGTGCTCAGGGAGGATCTGGGGTCTGAGGTGGGAGCCGGCAGTGGGAGCCCACCCCCAAGCTGTGCAAGTCAGACCATGGGAATGAAGCTGCTCCCAGGGGAGCAGAACCTGGGGCAGAAGGGACTGGAGTAATGTTTGTCCCTTCCCATCCAGAGGACTGGATCCCAGTTCCACTCCCTCCTTGCATGTCTGATCCATGGCAGCTCCTCTGGTGTCCCTGCTGTGATGAGTGCCGTTCGTGGATAGACCCCTCTGGCCACCCCCCTGCAGGGACAGGAGCTGGCTGGGAGCGCTTGGAGCCCCCCTGTCCTGCCTGCCTGTCCTCATCCCACATCCTGCAGGAGCTGTCTGGGCTCCCTGGCCCGGGGCTGCGCCGTGCTGCCAAGCCCTGTTGGTTTTGGCCGTGCCCTGTGTAATGCAACATTTTTTCCCAGAGCCTTTAGGAAACAGACTTGCATTTTTTCCCTTCCTTCCCGCGGTGTTTTGGCTTGGCTGGGGATGGGTGGGTGGCTATGGCAGCCGGGTCGCCCGCCGGGCACTGTGCTGGCCAGCGGCATCACAAGCAGCGGGATGGGCGAGTAGGAGCCCCTGTGTCCCGGACAGCCAGTCAGGATGTGGGGAGCACACCCAAAGCAAATTGCTCAGTGCAGCCCCAGTTTTACATCCTCCCGTGGGTCCCTGACCTGTTCTGCAGCCCAGAGACAGCGGGAGTGTGGGGCTGGGGGCTGGAGGCTCCCTCACTCCCACACAGCCCTGCCTGTCACAGCGAGGGCACCCTGGCGTGGCCAGTGCCTCTGATGTGTCCCCTCGGGGTCAGCAGAAGGGAATGAAATGCCTGTTGAGGGGCAGGGGCGTACGGAGCAGGTGCCCCCGGCTGCGCCCGCGGCCCCGGGGCCGAGCGGCTGGGAAGCGGTTAACGCGCAGCTCGTACAGTAAACACTTTGTCTGGGGGCTCTGGCCGGGGGGCTCCGCATTCCAGGGAAGAGGCTGGGATCAGGGGGCTGGGCTGAGGCTGGGCTTTCTGAACAGTTGGACACGGCTCCCGGCTCCATAGCCAGGAAGAGCCTCTCTGCTCACCTGGGACCTGTGGCACTCGCAGGACTCTTAGGAAGTGAGGGAGCAGTGGCTGCTCACCTGACTCGAGACTTCCACAGCAGCAGATCTGGGCACCCTGTGCTGGACCCTGTCCTTGTCACCCACTCCCGGCCGTGCCAGCTCAGGGCTGGCTTTGGGATCCCACTCCTCGGCCAGAGCCGTGTGCGAGGGCTGGCTCCAGAAGGTCCCAGCCCTGGCTTTCCGTCACAGCCAGTGGGTGGTGGTGGCTGAGCCCGTGTGTGGCAGCCAGGAGGAGGTGAGGACATATTCCCCAGCACACATGATGAGTGATTTAGTGTTGGGTAAATGATTATGTCTGAGAAAACCTGGCCCATGGGAGCTGCGTTCATCCCGTGTGGTCTCTGTAAGCTGGGACAGATCCTGTTTCCTCTCTATGTGCAGTGACTGGGAGGAATGGCAGTGGCTGAGCCATGGCTGGACAGTGCACAGGCAGGAAGGACAGGCTGGGTTCCACCAGGCAAGTCTCAGCCATGTTCCATCTGTCCCCTGGAGTGGGGACTCATCCATGCTTGGGTTTCTCCAGGGTGGGTGCTGCTCTTGGCAATGTTCTGTTCCCTCTGGGGAATCACCTGCATCTGAATCCCTCACTCCCTCTCCTGCATCCTGACATCCCCTCCCTCGGTCCCACATTGGGCACTGAGGTGGGAGGTGCTCAGCCGTGTTTGAGTACGCCAATGTGTCATGGGATGGGGATGGGCCAAGCTCCCAGCTGGCATCTCAGGCCAAGGGGCAGTAGGTGCCTGATGCCTGTACCCCTGCCACCCCCATCCCCGGCTCCCCACGCTCTGCCAGAGCCAGCACTTGGCAAAAAGAGCATGGCCCTCCCAGTGCTGGTGCCTGCCAAGTTGAGAGCCCAGGAAGCCAAGAGCCAGCACTGCCACGGTCCTGCCAGGACCACCCACAGGTGACAGTGGGGGTGCTGGACAGGAACATGGAGAGTGCTGGGGCTCGCTGTGGCTTGTTGGCCACAGACACGTGGATGTCCCTTCTGGCCTTTGAGGCATGACGACCTTCGTGCTGGGGCTGGTGGCAGAGCGGGGAGCGGGGCTGGAGCTGTGGGGGTCAATGACACTTGCCTGTCCCCATGGACATACACACGAGGTCCCAGGGCTTTGCTGGCTGCCGCAGGCTCTGCTCCCACGGGATCCGCGTGGTGGAGCCGGAGCCCTTCACTGCTCCCACGGGATCTGCGCGGTGGAGCCGGAGCCCTTCACCGCTCCCTCGGGCTCAGCGATGTGAATCACAAGCTCGGCACGTGATCAACCTCATTTGCAGCTCCCGTTAATTGAAGGCGGTGGTGAATGACTCGTTTGTGTGCCCTGTCCACAGGCCAGGCAGGAATCCTCTTCCTCCTGGGACAGGCAACTGTTTTAATGGGTTTGACGAGGGCAGCACCCCCTCTCATCCCCTTGGCAACCATTTCCATTCCAAAGTGAGCAGAGAGGTTTTCCTTGGCCAGATCGGGACCCCCTCACCCTCCATCCCTCCAGGGTGATGGTGCCCACGCATAGGTGGCAGATTGGGTGGCATCAGGGCACTGTGGGGCGTGGCAGCTCTGGTCTCCACACACGTTTCTTTTCCCAAGTCTTTGTGCTGAGGGCGAATTTTCTGGTCCAGTCGGATTTCCAGGGAGGTGAGAGGTTCCCTGAGCTGTTGTGTGTCCCTTAGCAGGGGGACAGCAACCCCAAGGACAGCAGCGATCCTCGTGGTGGGGAGGGATGCTGGAGCTGCCGTGAGAGCCGGGGACCGCGGGTCCCGAGTGCTGTCAGGAGCTGCCTCGCCGCCCGGAGGCACCGGCGTTTCATGTGACCTTATGAAAATGTTATTGGCATCTGGTTTTATTTAAGCCGGGAGATTTGATGCTCTGGAGGCGGCTGGCGGGGAGAGGAGGGGGGTTTGGCTGTGCCGGCGATCGGTGAGGGCTTCCCCTGCGGGGGCAGCGCGGGCAGCGCCGATCCCTCCCGGTCCTGCCTTTCCATGGCATGGGAGCAGCGCCTGGAGGTGCCGGAACTTTGGCATGGTGGTCCCCACCGGTGCCAAATCTGCCCAGTTCTTCCTGTGTGTCTCCCCACGGGGATACAGGGGAAGGAAGGAGCATCCCCTGCCAGAGCCCCCGAGCCTCCTGTAGGGCTCTGCCACCGGAGGTATTGCACCACAGACCCGTGGTTTGTGCCGCCGGGGCTGGCGCTGGCACCGCTCCGTGCAGGGTCCTGGAGACTTTGGGCTTGTGTTTCAAATTTCAAGGGCATGAGCTATTTCCTGGAAAAAAAAAAAATGGACAGATTAAGCAAAAAGCAAATAACACCCACGAGGGAGGGGGCTTTGATTGGGGCTTCGGTCTGGACTTTAACCGGGTCCCCAGGAGCTGGGCCAGGAACCCTCCACTGCAAGGGACTGTGGCAAGAGGTGCCGATGGGAGATCAAGACCGGGATGCCGTGGGGATACAGTGGACAGGAAGCTGTGGCTCCGATCCCTCTGGGTCTGTGCCTGCCTGTGGGAAGGGCCAGTGTCAGGCGTCACCCAGCAGCCCCTGTCCTGGCACTGTGAGCCCCTGGGTGTGGACCCCGACAGTGACCACCCCCTGCCTGGTTTGGGAAGGTTTTCCGTGCTGCCAGCTGCAATATTGATTCGTTTAAGCCCAACCCCATGATAAGCTCAGCCACTTCCCTGCACAGCCCAGGTGGACTGGGGGTCAAAACACTGCTCAGGCTGTGCCTGATGCAGCTCTGAGCACAGGAGGAGCCCTGGCTCCTGGGGTGTCCCCCCTCCACAGAGTCTTCACGGGCCCCAAACCAGAGGAACCGGCAGCTTTTTAAAAACTAAAGTCACGCCTAGCACTCATCTCATGACGCTCTGTCCAGCTGCCAACATCTGGGCCGGCAGCTTGGCTGCGCTCCTGGTGCAGGCGGGGATGCCAAGAGCCGCCTTTTGGGATCGGCCCCGCGGGAGATTAACTTTCTTATTCCAGGAATTTCTTCTTTCATGTCTTGGCGGGGGCCGTGCCCCGCAGCAGAGCACGGCTCCACTCCCGGCCGTGGCGCCCGGTGCTGCCCCGGGCCTGGCGTGGTCTCAGCACCGCCCCGGTGCCCCCACTGCCACTGCAGCTCCTCAGAGGCAGATTTTGGGGGGCACCAGGGGCGTCCTGGGGCTCGTTGTCTGTGTGTCCCAGGGTCAGCTTCCAGGCCTGTAGCTCCAGTGCTGTGGGTGAGCGCCCGGTGCCTGGTGACACGTGGCTGGCAAGGGCACAGCCAGACCCAGCACACTGCAGCCACTGCCCAGAGCTCTCAGCACGCATTTGTGACCCTACAATAACACACACATGGCAACAAGTTGTTAGTCATGGCTAATGAGTAGGAAAAACTCCCAGGAGTCTTTCCCAGTGCTGCAGGGATCTCAGCCCAGTGCAGTGGCAGGAGTAGGATGAAGTCAAGGCTGTGAATGATGCCTGTGGGGACCAGAGACGGTGATGTGGGGCCTGCCAGAAACCACTGCATTTTGTTCCTCGGGGTGAAAGTGGCACTGTGGAGACTGGGGCACCATGGTGGCTCTGCCACCCCCAGGGCTGCCCTATGGCACTGAGCTCCCTTGGTCTGTGTCTCTGCAGAGAAGGAGGAGATTGACCACCCCAACAACAGCTTCAGCCCTTGCAGCATCCACGACCGCAAGTGCCTGCAGAAGCAGCAGGCGAAGAGGGTCAACAACGGCAACAAGATGCGCAACAGCGGGAGCCCTCACCACCGCGAGGACACGCGGGTCATGGTGAGCGCCAGGAGGGCTGGGGAGGGCAGGGTGGGTGCTCCAGGGTCGGGATCCTGGGGCTCTGGGCCAGGAGCATGTGCCAGCCCCGCGACCAGCTCAGCCCTCCCTTTCCCCAGGCACAGGGCTCGTGCCAGAGTGAGCTGCACCGGGCGCTGGAGAGGCTGGCGGCCTCGCAGACCCGGACACACGAGGACCTGTACGTCATCCCCATCCCCAACTGCGACCGCAACGGCAACTTCCACCCCAAGCAGGTAGGATGGGCTCTGACCTATCACAGGGGACTCGGGGGGCATTCTGTAGAGCCAGGGTGAGGCTGGGAGGGGAACACGGATGGAGGGGACAGTGACAAGGCACAGCAGAGCCTGCCTGGCTCCTGGCTTCGGTGGGAATTACCCTTTGGATGCTGGGACCCCTTACAAAAGCCCTAAAAAGGTGCGATGGGGGTGGTAAAGCCCCTGTGAGAGCTCCTGGTTGCCATGGGGTTGGCCATGGAGTCCAGGCTGGGTGTCCTTGACCGAACCCATCCCCACAGTGTCACCCAGCGCTGGATGGGCAGCGGGGCAAGTGCTGGTGTGTGGATCGCAAGACGGGGGTGAAGCTGCCGGGCCTCCTGGAGCTGAAGGGGGACTTGGACTGTCACCAGCTGGCGGACAGCATGTGAGCGTCACCGCGGCGGCCCCGCGCCGTGCAGGGCCAGGACCCCCCGCCGGGGCTGCCGAGGAGAGAAGGAGAGGGGACGTGACTGCTGAGCAGTGCCCTGGTGCCGGGGGATGCGCCTCGGATCGCAGCGCGCCCTGCGCCGCGGGCTGCCCACGGCACCGCCACCTGCGCCATGACCACTATCAGCCACCGCCAGGGATCCTGGCACGCGCCAGCGGCGCCTCCATCCCACGTGGACACAGCTTGGACAATGCTGCCTTGGGACTGGGGTCGGGCTGCCTGGGTGGAGTGGGTGGGGGGCACCCTTGATGCTGCTGCTGCTGCCCTGTGGTACCCCCGGTTTTCAGCCTGGCCCTGCAGGCAACCTCGGACACCTCGGGGGGTGCGGTGGCATCATCGGGTTTGCAGCTCAGTGCCCTCCATGCCAGACCATTGCAGAGGCAGCAGCAGAAGTGCCTCATCCTGTCCTCCCTGGTGGTGAGAGGCTGCCCAGGCAAGGACTGGGGGACGTGGAGAGACGCCCCCCTGCCTGCATCCCACCCCGAGCGTGTGTGTGTGTGAAGGGCAGTGTCGCTGCACAGAGCAATGAGAGACCTTCCCCCTCCCTGCTGCAGCCCCACAGCCCCATAGCCCGGGACCTCCTCCCCACAGCCCAGCCCCATCCCACTCCCTGTGCAAAGACAAAGCCTCCCATCCATCCTGCTTCCCCTCCTCCATCCTGGAGTGAGGGGGTTGGGATCCCCAGGAAAGCAACATTGAGTGGAGGGTGGAGGGGTGAGGGATGCCCAGGAAACACATCCCAGGGGGAAGAGCTGCTTTTAGTCTGAGATTTTTTCTTCTCCAAATTTTTTAGTATTTAAAAAATGTTGTTGGTGGGATCTAATAAGTGACTGTGTGGCCCCGAGGCTGGAATTCTCCATCCTCAGGGACCAAGGCACTGTGGTGATGGCTCCTGTCTTCTCTTCTTGGCCAATGTGACAAAACTGGGATCTGCAGATTTCACCAGCACAAAGCTCTCAGCTGAGAAATTGTCACTGGTTTTGTGCCTGGTTTTTCTTCAAGCTGGGATGGAAATTTTTCACATGAAAATGCCATGGAATGTATGCCAAAGACACAGGGGATGTCCCCAATCCCCTCCTGACTCACTCTCTGGCTCCATGGCCTCAGTGGTAGGTTTTGGTTTTCCATGTGGATTCGTCCTGTCCAAGGTCCCCGATGGGAATGAAGTGTTTCAGTTTTAGTGAAACACCCTCTGCCCTCCTGATCCCCTGCCTGCCCTGGCTGCCCGTAGCCCTGCTCACACACAAGTTCTAAACTGAGTCAATCTACCAGGACAGGTCCCTGTCCCTGCCACCCCTCAGCCTCTCAGAGCCACCGCACGGAGGAAGGGACTCCCAGGGCCAGTCCCAGTGCCAGTCCCCTACAGCAACACCACAGCAGGACACGGTGCAGTGGCAGGGCCAGCCTGGTGGCCTCGGCCACTCCCCGTGTACACCAGGGCACATCTGTGTCCCGCTCCGAGGACTCCAGCGTTTCCTAGTGTCTCTCCTGTAGTTTAGGGCTGTATTTACACATGACCATGTACCAGTGTCCCCCATCCTCAGTGTGTCCCCTGGCACCCAAGGGGTCCCTGTCCGTCCCTCCCGGGCTAAGCCCATCCCATCGGATTCCCATGTAGCACCGACCTTTTACAGTACACTTGAACGTTTGTATCCTCAAAAAAGGTAATTACTGTATTTAATTTCCCGTTATTTGATGTGTTTCTATCGAGTGTGTTTTGTCTTTTATGGCTTTAAGTTATGGGGGAGGAGGGAGGCAGAGCAGGAGCAAGTGGGCTGTGGGATCCCACTGGTGTGGGGAGAAGCTCTGGTCACCACCTCTGCTCTCTGGTGCTGCCTTGGGTTTGGGGTTCAGCAGCCCTGGAAACCCAGAAGCCCACAAGCCTCTGGAAGAACTTCACTGGGCACGGATGGGGTGGGAAACAAACGATTTCTTGCTTCCTCATGACTCCAAGCTCAGCGTCTCCAGCGGTGCCACCGGGAGGATCGGCACCGTCGGCACCGCACAGCGCCGCAGGGCAGCGGCGGGGCCGGAGACGGCGCCAGGCTGGGGAGGGGACCCTGGACCGGCTTCAAAGTTCAGGGGCAGACAGGGACAGGCACCGGCTGCTCCAGGGACGCGGGCGTGTGGCCAGGCAGTGCCGACGGCCTTGACGAGCCGCAGCCCGAGGTGTATGTGCGGGTGCCTGCTGGTGCCAGGGAGCACCGGGCATCTCCAGCCCCGCTCGGTGTTTTGGGAGGGTGTCAGGATGCAGGCGGGAGATGCCCAGGCACAGGGATTGCGACAGCCGCACATTTCCAGATTGGCTCTCTCCCAGTGCCTGCAGCCAGTGCTGCCTGGGGTCACGGCCCAGGAGTTCGCCGAGTCCCCGTCTGGCGGCTCCCGGGGCCGGCGGTGCCATCCGGGGCTGGCGCCAGCCCGATGCTCCGGTTACCGGAGGCGGGCGGCCGGCGGTGCTGGCGCTGTGCAAACACTGCCGGGACGGGGCTGGGGGAGGCTGCAGCCGAATCAGACAGCCCAGAAATCTGCTGGCACGGCAGATCCACCACCGGACCAGGGCCGACACCAGTGCTCCTGGAGCCCCTTGCCCTGGCCCTGTGCTGATGGCTACCGGCTGCCAGGTTCGGGGGGGCAACACAACCCCCCAAAGCACCGTGTGGAGCCAAAGGCTTTGCCTGTCCCCATTCCCAGCTGCTGATCCTGATCAGCAACATGATAACCACAACACAGTCCAGCTCTGGGGGTCCCGGGCCTGCCCCAGGGTCTCAGGGCTCACAGCCTGAGCTGCCTGTGACCTTGGGGAGCTGCAGCCCCCTGGTCCCTGCAGCATGCTGGGGACAGCAGAGGCACCCGGATCCCCTGGGCTCAGTTCCTGAGCCCACCCTGGAGTCCTGGGTTGTGGTTGAGCAGAGCTCAGGGCAGAGGGACCAGGGGGACAAGGCTGCTCCTGTCTCATCTTGGAGCCCCATATGCTCCCCTCACAGTGACCCCAATATCTGTTTTGGTCATTGCCAGGAGTGGCCACAGCTGGACCTGCTGCACAGCCTGGCTGGAGGAGAAGAACTCTGCCATGGGTGCATCTGTTCAGCTGTTCTGGAGAAGAGCAAGTGTCTCCATTGCTGCCATCCCTGTGGTGCCTATGGCAGGATAAATGTTCTACTGCTTTACTGAAAGTACCCCTAGGAGGGTTTGTTAACGTGGGGGCCAAAATTAAACCAATGCAGAGGCACCAAATGAGAACAAAGGTAGAGAAGAGCACAGTGGCCTCAGAGCCTCTTTCTGCTCTGAGCTACAGTGAGAGCTGACCCTTCAGCCGCTGCAGAGCACAGCAGCATCATCTTCCTCGAAGCCCTGCCAATTTACGTCATCTGAGAATCCGGCCCAAATTCAGGCAAGTAATTTCCAAAAACCCGATGTTTCACTGTCATGAAAATGTCACCATTTATTTCCCAGCTCTGCGCAATGCTGGGAGGTTGAGCCCGCCCGCAACCCCAAGCTGTGTAAAAGGGCAGGAGAATTTCCCAGCACCAGGAAAAATGCGCTGCTCTGTCATTCCTGCCTGTGGATGCTGCTTGCTCCCTGAGGGAAGCAGGTTTCCAGCAGGACTTAAGTCATTTTATACACTTGGATTTGCAAAGCTGCCTCTTTGTGCTGCTCAGGGGGTGATTCTTCCCCCCAGACTTTCCCTCCTGCAGCACTGGGGCATCAGGGCTGAGTCCCCGATGGCTGGAGCTCTGCTCAGCTCCGTGACCTCCCTCAGCCCAGACACCCCAAGAACAAGGGACCTCATGGCTGGTAGAAACCCCAGCCAGAGAATTGTGGTTCTTCAGAGAAGATGGTCCAGCTGAGGGACCGTGGTTCCATAGAGAGCACAGCTCCCATCCCTCCTGGGCAGCTTTCATCCCTTCCCTAGGGCAGCCAGTGCCCCATGGAGAGGCTCAGAGGAGAATCTCATCCCACCAGAGCTGGAAGTCTTTAGCTGAGACTCCTGATGTGATGGTGCATAACAAAAAAAGTCTAAATACATGCCGTTGCCAAAATGCAACCTGGAAGCAGCAGAAGGGGAGGAGAAACTCAGCAGTGTGTGGGCAGCTGCTGGCCCTGAGAGTCCCAGGGTTCTGTCCCTACGGGCTGGGCAGGAGCTGGCGGAGCAGGTCGATGACAAGGGACACTGGCTGCACGGTGTCGTACTCTGCAAACAGGTGACAGATGTTCCCCGAGTCTGGCTGGCTTTTGGCCACGAACCCAAAGATTCTTTGAGAAAGAAAAGAGGCTTATTCAGTTTGCATCCAGGAATCTGAAGGAATAGGCTGAAACCAGCCCAGCCACAAAGCCAAATCCCAGTTCCAGCAATTCCACCTTGGCCCGCTCCCCAATCACGTTTCCTTGGAAGCCAAGCAGCCGGAAGGAGCATTTTTGGCAAGGCTTCCCCAGCTGTGAAAAGATTCTTGAGCACAAGGTAGAGCCAGATATAAACTCACTTCCTGAGCCCAGCACAAGTCCCTGGGAAGGCTGTGGGATTTGGATGAGGGGTTCTGCACGAGGGGATGTGGAGAACTGGGCTCAGCCAAACCTCTCATCCACACCTACAGAGCAACCCCCGCCTCCAAATCTTCACCCATCAGTCCCACGCCTCATCCTGCCACCACGGTAACTTCTATCACATCCCCTCCTTGTTCTTTGCTGCTCTGCAATGCAGCCACTTCCCAAAGCAGCAGCATTCCCCTGACTGCCCGCCCCCCACTCCAAGAGGGAGGTCCCTGCTCTTACCTGGAGGACTTGCAGTACTTCTGCCACCTGGGGGAAGAACAGAATTGGAGTTGCTCAGAGGCTGATGTTTAACTCATTCCATCAGCTGCAAAGCCAAGGGTTATGTTTAGATCCACCCCAGCACGGTGTGCCCAGGGCAGTTTTATGGGATTTAGGATTTGAAGTGGTGCAGAGGCACTGGGAACCACAGGGAAGGGAACACAGTGGGTGCTTCTGACAAGCACAGCTACCCAAAACTCACTTTCTGTTCTCAGGGTCCATCCCACAGAACCTGATGGCAGCCAAGGGGTAATGTCTCCTGAAAAACACCCTGGAAGAGGAGAGGGAATTGTTAGGAAAGGGAAGGGCCTGGATAAGGACACGAATTTGCAAATCCAAGCCCTGTTGTGCTTGTGGGAGACCGAGGGTGCCAAGGCATCCCAAAATCCCAACTCTGGGTGCAGCCGGTTCCTGCATCCCACCCCTGCAATGCCACCAGACACAGCACCCCTCGTTAAGGGGTCAAATCCATCCCTGGATCGTGATGTGGGTTTGTCCAACCAGGACAGGTTTTCCTGAGGCTGGGAGGTGAGGAGGGAGCTGCCTCTCCACAAATCCCCCACCAAGGCCACCCCCTTGGCCCATCCTGGGCTCTTACTTCCTCTGGACGTCGGTCAGCGTGACGCCCTGCTCCGTCACCCTGAAGTGCACCAGGGTGGGGGTGGGCAGGGTCTCCAGCTCCAAGGTGCAGGAGATGCCTTTCAGGATGGCTGGGGCTCCTGTCAGCGTCTCCACGTTCACTGAGCTGAGGTACAGGACGTTGCACACTGCAAGGACAGCACAGGGCCCTGCTCAGTGCGGATGTGACACGGGCCAGAGCCAGGGCTGGGTCCCAGGGGCCATCCTGCAGATCCCTCACATGGACCCGGGTCAGGTTTGTTTTGACCAAAATTAAAAGGGTTTGGTGACTCAGAAATTCTTCACTAATTTAGTTTGGTTTACTTTAATTCTTTGCACTAATTGTTGTAAAAGTCAAAGTATTTAATTTCCCGTTTCTAAATGTCACATTTGCTGGGTGTTTTTTTTTTCTGTTTATTACATATTTCCTTTAATGAAAAGCAGAAATACCCCAAGCCAATGAAGGGCTGAAGGCCAACCTCAAACATGACATTTCAGGCTGATTGAGCTGTTTAAAGGGCTGTTCTGGGTCAAACGAAACTTTCCAGCTTGCCAACTGATTTTTCAGAATTTCCAGCAAAACAAAGCGGTCCCCAGCTCCCCAGGCTGCGTTGTGACCCATCCATGTGGTCTCCTGCCCTTTGTTCTTTGCTCTCACCTGGAGCCCACCCAGGCTGAGGTGCACAGACCCTTCCCTAGCCTGCCCTGTCATTCCCACATGTGCCCCATAAGGTCCCTCAGCAATTTCACCATCCCTCTCCTAAAGCTCCAGCTGTTCCATCCTCACTGAAGCCCATCAGGAGAAAGGCTTAAAAATCAGGAACTCTTTAAAACTGTGGAAACTGGGGGTCTTTTGTCAGCCTTATGACCTTAAGGACTGTGTTTTCAAGCGTTTTGAGAACCCAAAGTCTCCTTTCCTTAAAAATATCTGGTTCCCTTGAATCCCAGACAAAAATCTGCAGAAATCCTGCAGGTATCTCCAGCCCCTTAGGGAAGCTGGAGGGGGGTGTCACACCAGTGCCCACCACTGCACAGGGGTGATCTGCTGCTGTCACAGTGTGCCCAGGGCTCCACTCTTGCCAGCTGGGCTGTCCCCAGGCCCAGCCTGTCCTCACCTGCAGTTTTCCTGGCCAGGGACAGAGCAGATTCGGGAGCGCAGTCAGGGCTGTCCTCTCCATCAGCGAGATCTGCACAAAGGACAAGCAGGAGCAGTGATGCCACAGGCTGGGCTGAGCTGGTCACCTCTTTGGCCGTTCCTTATCTCAAAAGAGGCTCCAAGGCCCAGGACTGCTCTAATTGCAGGGGTTTAGAGCAGTAATTAACCTAATTGTCCCTCATTTCCCTCTCCGGGCTCTGTTCACCTCTGATCTCCCACTCCTATTTCCCTTGCCCTCTCCCCGTCCCCAGCGGAAGGGAGTCACCGCCATCCCATCCCCAGGTCAGCTCTGCAGGTCCCTGCTCCACCTGCAGCCAGGGGAGCAGCCCCTCACAGGGACCCGGGGGCGGGCTGAGACCCCTCCCCACAGCAGGACTGCGCCCACCTCCCTCCCGTCCCGTCACCTACCTCGGGTGGGGATGCTGAGCTTGCAGGGCAGTGCCAGCTGGGTGATGGAGTGCTGGTAGACGAAGGCAGAGAGGCTCCCTGCAATCAGAATTGTGAGTTGGGAGGGGCTGCTGCCTGGAAACCTCCACCCAGACACCTCCACCCTGCAACAGTGTCCCAGGGAGTACATGTTCCTGCTTTGGAGCCACTACCAAGGTCTCACTGTCAGGGAAGTGCAGGCAGGACCTGGGGCTGGGGGGGTTCCTGTGCTGGCAGGTGTGCAACACATTCACCTGGCCCTGGCCGGTGCTTCCAGGGGCTTTGGAAACAGCTCCTGGGGCTGCCAGGGCTGCTGTGGGCAACAGCACCATCCTTACCAAAATACAGCTCCTCGCTGGCACCTTTCAGGTGAACCCCTTTGGTGGAGGACTCGATGAGGAAATGCCGGACGAGGTCACTGCTCTCCTCACCTGCAACAGGGACCATGATCACCATCAGCACCGGCCCCAGTGCCACTGTGTCACCCCTGCCCACCCCAGGGTCCTGTCCCAGGGCATCACTGGAGCTGCTTTGCGCTGCCATCAGGATGCCAGCTCCTGTGAGAAGTGAACACCCACAGACTCAGTGCCAGAGTCCTGTGGCTTCTCATCTGGCTTTAGTTGGAGTAGTTTCAGTTAAACCCTTGAAGCCACCCCCCAGTTTGCACCCCCGTACCTGTCTGAGAGCCAGGAACCTTCATGGCCAGTCCGAAGGAGCCCCGGAACGAGGTGCTGTCCCTCACGAGGAACGTGCCCGGCTCCTTGTCCCTCAGCAGCTGGATTGCTGTCAGAGCACAGGCAGGGACTCAGCCAAGCACAGCAGGTGGAACCTCCCCACGCTGTGCCCTGCTGCTCTGCAGGGAGTTACTCCTTGGCAGCAGCAGGAAAAGCTCTGGAGTGTGTGCCAAGCACACGCACATCCCTTGTGTGGCACCAACTGCAGCATCCCTGCAGGGCCCTGGCTTGGTCCCGTGGGTCTCTGCAGTCCCCAGGACACTCAGCCTCTGCCCAGGCCGTGTGTGACAGGCAAGAGCAGCTTTGCTGGGCTTGGAGGACACAGAGGGGGCTGTGGCACAGCCCTTGTTTCTGAGCTGCCCTCCTCAACCTGCGAGAGGGTCCCTCCGCACCCCTCAGCCCCCAGCAGACTTTGATTTGCCCCCACTGAGTCCCCACAGGGACACCGGAGAACTCTGGGGACAGGCCAGAGCCCGAGGTGGGGTCACACCTGTAGAGCCTTTCCTGCCTCACCTCGGTCCCTGCTGATGCTTGGCTTGAACCAGTATTTTGATGTGTCCATCACAAACTTCATGGTGGGCTGCCCAGCCTTCAGGGGACCTGCAAGAGACCACAGGATGTCAGGGCCAGCAGGAACCTGAAGGACATCTACAGATGGCAGAGCCCAGCAAAGACATTTTTCCCTCTGGCAGGCTGGCCAGGGCTGAAGGTCTTTCAATCCTTTTGGATCCTTTCCTCCCCACTCCTCGGAATAGCTCATTCTCCAGTAATTATCTCTCTCGGCAGGCTGTGATGCAGTGCAGAGAGGGTCACATGGAATCCCCTGGCAGTGCCAGCCTGCCCAGCCCTGCACAATCCACTGGACTATGGGATTTACACCAGGACCTGACCCACACACCCTCTTGCTATCCCCATGAGGATCCCAATTAAAGCCTTCTGCCCCAAGAGCTGCTTCTGCTCATCTCCTCCGGAGAACAATAGCTCCAGTGTTTGCCCTTGAATGAGGGACCTTGTGAACTCTGGTACCTTTTGGTGTTCTCAGAGCAAACGGGAACCCCAACCCCTCCTCCCAACCCAGTCTGGGTCTGCAAACAGGCAGGACAGGACAGAATGATGTTTCTCATGCTCAGGTACTATAAATAGGGGCATCTGCATCTCCTGGAGGGAGCAGAGCATTCCTGACTGCTGAGCCCATGCCCCAGGACACCAGTGGGCAGAAGGCTGTGGCTAATCCAGGCTCACCAGCCTGGAGACCACCTGGACCATGGGGAGACAGCTCCAGCAAGGACCTCTCATCCTTTGTGTTTATAAACCACAGCTAAAGCAGAGGGGAAATGGGGTTTGCTCCCCCTTTCCCAGCAGTTTTTGGGGTCTGCAGCTCCTCCCCACCCTGCCCCATGACTCACTGTCCGAGAGGCAGCTGAGCGCGGGCGCTGACACCGCATTGTTCATCCCACCGAGCCTCGAGGCTGGGCTGCTGCCGGGCAGGGGGGGCTGCGTGGCAGAGCTGGGGGGGGCTTTGGCCAGCCGGGGAGGTCCATCTCCTTGTTCCAGGCACCCGTTCACCAGCAGCACAGGGATATCGGCCGCGGAGTTGAGGATGGAGGGGGGGCAGCTGCTGGCCTGGCCCTTCTGAGCCAGGGAGGTGCCGGCGCTGGGGGAGCTGCCTGCCCGGGGTTGTGTGGGGCTCTGGCCAAAAGCTGCCTTGGAGTGAGACACGATGCCGGAGGAAGGGGAGCAGGGGCTGCCCAGGGAGCTGCTGGGGGACGGGGAGGCGGTGGCCGAAGCATCTGAGTCGTCGTTGTGGAGCGAGTGGGTGCTGCTGCAGGAGGGAGACAGAGCGGAGATCAGGGGGTTGTTCACACACAGAGACCACCCCAGCGACAGCACCAACCCTGCCGGGCATCATCTCCCAGCCAAAGCAACGAGGGACTCGGGGTACTGCCCTGTGCCCCTTCCACCAGGCACAGGTGGCATTTACCTGCCCAGGATGTAGCTGGTGTCAGAGCCGGGGCTCGTGGAGAGCTGGGACACCCAACTTCCACTCTGCCGGGCCCTCAACACCTGCACGGGCTTCAGCAGGTTGTCAACACCTGGGGAGGTGCTGAGGGCCCCGGGGCTGTAGGAAGCTGTGTCCGTGTGTCCTGCCAGGCACTGCCAGGGTGCGCTGCTGCTCTCGGGTGCTTTGCTGCAGCTCAGGGTGGCCGACTGCGGACTCGAGGGTCCGGGTGGGCTGGAGAAAACCACGCTGTCACTGGTGCTGTATTTGCCTCCGAGTGCCCCTTTTTGGGGCAGGAAGCTGGTGGCCTGGGGGGACCTGGAGAAGGGGGTGCCCGAAGGGCTGGGGGAGCCCTGTGGCAGCTCGGGCCCCGTGGCTCTGCCCGGTGTCAGCTCTATGTACTTGATATCTGCAGAGAGAGAAAGAGAAGGTCATGAGGGATCTGATGTGCAAGCTGGGTTCCTTAGCAAGGCTCTGTGAGGATCATGTGTCTGCTACTCCCACCGTGAATTTTGGCTCCCCCTCTGCAGGGCTGTGGGTCCAGAACTACCCTTTGTTGAGACCCTGTGAGGGCTGATTCCTCACAGATCCCAAGGTGAAGTGACCCCTCCCCGGTGCTGGCAGGCTCCCAGGGAAGGGGGTTACGTGCGGTCATGTCTGGCTGCTCAGACCCCCATCGCCAGCATTACCCAGCCAGGACCTGCCGAGACCTGCAGCCAGAGGCGGGTGTTCCCTCCAGCAGCTGCTCTGTTTGTACCTGACTCAAGAGAAAAACACCTGGCTGCTCCCCCCGCGGTGACGTCAGGTTCGGAGGGTGGCCCTGCACACCCTGGGCAGAGCAGCAGGGGATGTCACCTGGCCCCAGGTACAGCTGGACTTCCACCCACACGGTGGCAGTGAGGCAGAGGAAATCCACGTGGGACAGGGGCAGTTACAACACTCTTGGTGTCCACTACAGGACCAGCCATGCTGGCAGCAGGCACAGACCCAAGCAGGGGCTGGCTGCTCCCTCCTCCTTTCTCCCACCCTGCACGAATCTCTCTAGAGGAGTAATTTCCAGGGCAGTCCCTGTGCCTGTGTCCTGCTGTGGGATTCTTCCTTCTCTTCTGTTCGTGCTCAGAGCCAGCCCTTCCTCTTCCCATCAGTGACACGGGAACACACCTGACAGAGCATCTCCTGTCCAAGACCCCCAGTGGAACCTCATGGCCAAAAACAGGGCTGCCTGATGCGTGTCCTTGGACAAAGCCAGCATTTCTGGCTGAGCTGGAGAGGCCTTTTAGCAAGAGACACACAGACTTGATTTGAACGCTTGCAGTGATGGCAGATTCATCATATCCCAGGGAAGCTGCTCTGGTGGTTAATCACTCCAGTGCCAGAGGTGTGCACCTCCCTTCCAGTCTGGACGTGCCCAGCTTTGCTTTCAGTGCCTAGTTCTTGCCCTACCATGGAGTTCAGGAAAGCTCCCCTTCTCAAAGGTGTTTCTCAGAGAGGGAAAATCCTTTTTGCTGCAGTAAAGACAAACTACTCTGACAGCCCTGATCTCCCTGCCCAGGGTGTGACAGGTCCTGATGGACCTGCTGTGTGGGAGCTGCTGGCCCTGGCTACTGCAGGCAACAACCTGAGCTCTGGGGCACGGAGCTGGGTGAGCAGGAAAAGCTCATCCTGAACAGGCTGTGCAGAAGTTACTCCCTGAGCCCCTTCTCTGTACCAGTCCAAGCAAGAGATTGGATAATCAGCCAGCCATGAGCACCGAGGAGGGGCTGGGTGAGCCAGGAGGGCTGGTCCCCAGTGGGGACACGGCAGGACAGAGCCAGAGCTTTGCCCTTGCCCAGCCTGGCTGCCAGCAGCAGCTCCTCCAGTGCCCAGCCTTGTGGCCACGTGTCCCAGTGTCAGTGCACAAACCCTCGCAGCGAGCTGGCCAGATGCTTTCTGTCAATGTCTCCCCAAAATGAGAAAAAAATGGGGATTTTAATTGTCCTTTAAAGAACTGACAAGCATCTGTGTACCAGGCTCATGAGGCCTTTTACCTCCTACTTCTCTGCCTTTGCTCTTCTTATCACCTGTGGTTAAACCTCAAATATTTGCTCAAGACCTTGGCAAGTCTTCCCGCATCAAGGAGTGGCAAAAGTGCCACAAAACACGGAGCCCGGATGTCACGCAAGCTGAGATCTGAAATCTCCTTTCTCTTCTAGGAACTAGAAGGACCCAGAGGGAATAGTGCCTCTCATGAATGTGACTCCTGTTGCTGCAGCATTTCACAGAATAGACTATGCTGAGTTGGAAGAGACCCATCAGGACTGTGTTATGTTTAAATCTTCCTCATAGTCTCCATTAGACAAGACAAGAACAGGCCCCTCTCATCTCTCTTGGGCACCATCAGTCCCTGCCACCCTCACATCAGGGCACAGGTTGCAGGGCTGGAGGAGGAGGAGGTGAGTGTACAGGGACACTCCCCTGTGGGAGGAAGTTACTGTAAAAAACCAAGAGCTGTTAAAAGAAAATGAAAGCTGAAGTGAAGCTTCTTCCACTGAATTCGTGGCCAGCTTTCCAGATGTTCAGTTCCACACTTGGAGTCCCAGATTCTGCAGACCACTAGCACATTACCTGCAGAGCTGCTTGGGGCTCCAGCCCCCGAGCAGTGCATGGAGGGGGGCAGTGGGATGGGTCAGACATGAAGCAGCCAGAGCTGAATCTGCACTTTGTCACAGTATTTTATCTGCAAGGCCACCCTGTCCATCCCAGCAGGAAGCAGGAACACTGTCTGCTCTGGAATTGCCTGGTTCCTGCCCTGCTGCAGCACCAGGATCCTCACACCCACCTCATCCTTCTCCAGCCCTGCCATCCTCGTGTTTGCACGAGGGCTCAGGGAGAATTGAATTTTTTTTTCTTGTCTTTAACATCCTCACTTTTGATCTTGCTGTGGAAAGAAGCCTGGGGACTGGCTGTCAAGGTATTTTTGTGTGTAAAAACAGGGACAGCAATAAGGCTTTTGGGCAGCAGGGAGACCTGAGGCACCTGAATCACCCTAGACCTGTCCTGTCAGCAGTGTCAGCTCCCCACGTGCTGGGGCTGCCCTGTGAATAGGGGGTTGAACACCTAAAACGAGCAGGAGAGCCCAGGCAGGAATACTTGGATCGGGAGCAGCTCACAAATCAGAGCTTGGGTTGCAGGGGTGACAGGGAAGAGCTGCACAAGGGTTCACATAAGGCACTCGTGAGCAGAGGCAGGGCTGGTATGTGCTGCTGGTGCCTTGCCTATGCCAGGTATGCTGCCCGGGGAGCGCACAAGCCCTGGAAAAAGAATTTCCCTGGCAAAAGAATTGGGAACACTTAAATGGGATGGTTGTGCAACACTCGATACCTTAGCCCAGGGCTCTGGAAATCTGGCTGCAAATCCATGTGCTCCCCCAGGTCAAGTGTGACCCTGGGAAAGGTTCTGCTGCCCTTGAGGGGAGCAGGGTCCTCACTGGGCACCCAGAGCCCAGGGCCAGTCACTGGTGGTGACAACTGGGATTAGAAGTTTTCCAAGAGTTGCAAGTCCCATTTGTAACGAGAATTGTTTCCTCCAAACACAGGAAAATGAACATCAGGTAGAACTAAAGGCTGTTTTCCCTTTTCCTTTCTGGACCCCTTTGAGCTACCTGGACATGAGACATGTCAACAGCGATCAGACCAAGGCTGTGGAGACACCAGAGTCAGGGAGAGCTTGGATATGCAGCCTGTCCTGCTCCTTAATATAGAACCCTGATGTCAGGAAAGAGTCTCCCATGCTGATTCCCCTGGGGACAGTGGGGAATGTCCCTGATGCCCATTTCCAGCCTCCCCAGGAGCCTCTTGTGTGGGTCCAGGGGACAGGCATGTGCCTGACCCCTCCTCCCCAGGCTCTGGCAGAGGGTTTTCACCAGATGAGAGCTTTGCTGGCTCCATAGCCCGAGCACTGCCTGTGCCTCACCTATTGCCTCCGGCTCCTGCTTCTTGGTGGCTGCAGCATCACCCTGAGCAGCAGGAGGGGCTGCATCCTTCACCGGCCTGCAGGGCAGCGGCTGGAAGGTCGGATCGATTTCCAGGATCATCTGGTTGAGAGTCTCTATGGTTATGTCCAGGGAGGGAGACGTGGGCTGATCCTCAGGGTCCGTGCTGGTGTTCTCCTCCTTCGGCTGGCACGGGGCAGGGGGTCTCTCCAGGGAGGAATTCTGCTGGTCCTTGCCCTGCCAGCGAGCAGCCACATGCTCTGACACAGGCTGGGCTCCGAATGCTCTCCCAGTGGGGAGCAGGTGAGCCTTGGGGTGCACCATGGAGGGGGGCTCAGTCCAGGACTCCGTGGAGTAGTAGACGTACTTGCCCGGCAGCGCGGAGCAGCCCGGGTATCCCGCCGGGTGCAGGCTCTTGCTTTCCTCCGGGGAGGAAATGCACACAGTCTGTCCAACACGCAGCACGTGGGATTCTATGACCTGTGACATGGTTTGGTTTTCCGGTTTCACAGCTTAGAGGCCAAGGGAAACCTCCTCCTCCTCCTCCTCGCCTCCTTCCTCCACCAGGGACCTCAGACCCCGTCTTCAATCCAGTCTCCAGCAGAATAAGAATCTGAGGAATGCAGAGAGGAGCGGTTACACAGGCATGCCCCGGGCAGGAGCAGACTTCAGCGGAAAAGTCTATAAAAACGGGGATTTGGAGTGAAAGCTGGAATTCAGCTCATATGAAAACAAGCCACCCCATCCTGCTTTTCCACCCCCTCCAGCCTCTGCTCCCGGTGCCACAGCGCAGCCGGGCAAGCACATGAAAGACTCGTTGGTAACAGCTTTTCCGGATTCAAAGGCCTAAAATGGAATCCTGCTTTTATTTGCTAATTTTCTGGATTAAGAATGAAGTGAAGGCTCTAACAGCCTTCCCATGGGACCCTGAACCCCAGGAGCCATCCAAGGGCAGCCAGCAAGCCTGGAGCCCTGTGGGGCAGAGAGCTGGAGCTGCCTGCCAGGGCAGTGTCCTGCAAGTGGGTGTACAGCTAATCCAGGATTTTATTTTCCTGGTACAACGCAAGTCCAGAAGCCTGCGGACGTGGCTGCTGCCTCAAGGAATCTGACTGCAGATACATTTTGAATACTCCCTAGCAGAAAGTATTTTTTTATTCCCTGTTATTAACCCCTGTGGAATGAGGCTGGCTTCCCTCAGGGGTCTGGGAGAAAGGGTCTTGGGATGCTCTTTGGAGGTGGGGAAGCTGTCCCGCTGCATCAGCAATCTAATGGGGTTCCCCCAGCTGCTGCTCCCCTCCTGCTTGGCAGGAGCTGTCCCTCAGCAACACACTGCCACCAAAAACAGAGGGACCTTCACTTCTTTGGCTTGGGATGAGGACAATAATCCCATCCTCCTCCATACCCGTTGTGGCAGCCAAGCCTGGTGTCTCTGTGCTGGGGACATCCAGGCCCAACCCATCCCTGTGTCAGCACCACACCATCCTCTGGTCCCTGGGGAGGGCAGCACTGGTGGGAACCACAGGGTATCCAGAGATCCAGAGCCAAAGGTTTGCTGGCAGGAGTTAAGGCCACAGCTCAGGGCTCCCTCTCCACATCCTGTGCGGATTTGGTGCGTGACACCCACAAACAGAGGGGTACACTCCACGGAATACTTGTCCTGTCCTGCATCAGTCTCCAATGACGGACTTATTTACTCTCTTATCCTGGGCTGATTAACGATGGAGTCACAGGATTAGGAGCGAGACACGTTGCTCCAAGGCAGCCGGTCTCTCAGCCCCGTGGGCGCGGGCAGGAGCTGGCCCTGCGTCACTGACTGTAATCGGTGACTAATTGCCCTGCCAGGTGTTGAGAGCAGGTACGGAGGGTGGCTCAAAACAGGGCAGCTGTGCCCTGGGTGAGTTATATAACCCTGGAATAGCCCCGTATCTTGCTAGAGAGACACCCGGAATACCCTGGACTCACAAAGGGTAGGGAATTAGAAGCAAAACATCGCTGCTGTCTGCTGCTGCTGTCAGCACCCGGCCCCGGGCGAGTCACGGCAGGTAAATCCCTCTCCAGGGCTTCTGAGAGCATGGAGAGCTGCAGGAGTGAATAAATACCTCAACCCCATTTACCTTCCTGTCAGCCCAGCCCCCGCCGTGTCTCCTGAGCCTCGGAGAGGTTTTAGTTACCAGACTGGCATAGGAGTGGCTTGAGAGCAGGGCTGTGCTGCGGGAAGGGAAGCACCTCTGGAGCCTGAATTAGACAGGTCCAAGGCACCTCTGAATTGTTGCTAATTATTCCTAGAGGTGGGAGCCTCTGGGAATTTGGGACTGTGCTGTTGGAGCCAGCTCTGCCCCAGTTCCCAGAGGAGATGTACTGAGTCTGGAGCTGGTTGTCCCTGTGGAGAACCAGCTGTGAAGGAATCTGCCAGAAACTGGGGGGCAGGTGGGTGAGAGGCTGCAGACAGTGGGGTCCCTCCTCTGACCGCAGCAGCGCCACAGCCCACGGTGCCCTCCCCACTGGCTGTGCCATGGCCAGCACCAGCACGCGGCTCTCCCTTGGCATTTCCAGACAGCAGCCCCAGGGCACGGTGGACACAGGAGCAGGTTGGGACCCAGCCCTCACTTCCCATAGCAGCTGGGTTGGCCATGCCAGGGCTCTGCCCACAAAGTTTGTGTCACCTCCAGTCTAGTGACAGCACAGCTCTGCCCAGGGGGTGGCCAGGGCCCAGGTAAGCAGATGCCCACCTTGGGAAACAACCCAAGGTCTCCTGCCTTGGGGCACTGTGTGCCACAACGCTGCCAGCTCTGCGTGAGAAGTGCAGAGTGGTACAAGGCTCCGAGGGAGCGTTTGTTAAATATAAAAAGAAGAGTCATTCCAGGTCAAAAACACGAGCGAGATGGAGTGAAAATTGGATTCTCCCCTGGGGAGAAGAACTGCCTGGCTCCAGTCAGCATCCGCAAGACAAGGCTGGTTTTAATTTAAGTAGGTACAGAAATAACGTGCAGGATGCATGAACCAGGGCTGTCGGGGCTTCCAGGAGCATGCACGCAACAGCTTCCCCCCTTTCTTGTACTCCTGCCCTGAGTTTTTGATCTTTCTCATGTGTGATGCTGCCAGAATTAGCCTCCAAACCTCATTTCTCCTCCCTTCCCTTCTCTGGGTTGAAGTGAGAGGTCTCCCAGACTCTTCACAGGAATTTTGAGCCTCAGCTGCAGGCTCTTGTACCTGGAGGAGCAAAGGAGAAGGGCTGAGGTGAATCACAGGGTGGCTGTTGGGCACCAGTGTGGCACAGCTATGGGATGGGCAAACACTGGCCACAGACACGAGGATCTCCCCAGAACCCCTTGGAATGGCAGTGCCCTCATGCACAGGCCCAGTGAGGGCTGGGCAGGGTCTGGCTGTGTCCCCCAGGCAGGGAAGAGAGGCCAGGCATGGGCACAGGTGTCACACTGTGCCATGAGCCATGCCCTGGGCTCTGTGGCAGCAGCAGAGTGAGCTCTGGGACAGAATCAGGGCAGTCCTGGCAGAGGAAACTCCAGCACTGCAGCCATGCCTGGACAGGCTGGTTCAGCCAGGGCTGGGAGATCGACTGGCTCTATGGAAATTCCAGGGAAGGAACTCTGTTGTCTCAGCTAAGTCAAGGCTAGCACAGAAAGAGATGGAAATAAGCTGGCACAAACACATCCAGACTGGAAGTTGCAGAGTTTCTGCTACTGGAAGCAGAATGTGGAACACAGCTCCCTCTAAGCTGAAGGGGACAAGTGACAGAATTCACAGGCAGATGGACACTCTTAGAAATGTCCTCAATGAGGGACCTGCCTGCTGCACCAGGAGACCCAGGCTGTGGGGCTGGAGCTGCAGCTCAGCCCGGTAACCTCAGCTGTGCTCCAGCCCAGCCTGGCAGGCAGCCCCCGCGGCACCAAAAGGAGCCGGGCTCGGGGTGTCGGGACTGGGCTTGGAGCACCCACGTGGGGCAGGAGGCGGGGTGCTGGGTTTGGAGGGCTGCAGGGCGCTCCTGGGCGCGGCTGGGAGAAGCCGGGTGCCCTGGAGCCAGGGCTGTGCCGGCACACCCCGGCTGTTCGATAACCGCCCGCCCTTCCCAAACCCGCCGGGCACGGCTCTGCCCCGCCACGCCGCATGGGCCGAGCCCGGGGATCCACACGGAGCAAAGTCCCTCCTCGCTTCCTCTGCGGGAGCTCAGGGAGCCCGGTGGGACCCCCCCAGCCCTCTGCCCTGGCAGGGTAAGGGCAGAGCTGGCAGCGCTGTCCCGCAGCATCGCCGGCAGCTGCACGCTGGGTGTCCCAGCGCGGTTATTTGGAGCTCAGACATACGAGCCGGGACACAGCCTCGCTCCCTGTCTGCGCAGACCCCAAAACAGCTCAGCCAGCTGCCAAGTCTGGTTGTTTTTCCTTGCAACGTGAGCCCTGGGAGCCTCCCGATGACAAGCCTGTTACACATCCCCTCGCCAGGAAGGGCAGAGGGAACTGCTGGGACACCCAGGATTTCCAGAGCTCATTATACACACAGTTTAATCACTGCGAGGGCTGCGGGCGACTTGCCTGGATTAGAGGGGCGTGCTGAGGGGGTTGAGGGAAAGAAGTTCCCATGGTTATGCTGTGTTTTCCCTGCAGAGCAGGGAGAGCCGCGGTATCACATGGCAGATATTAATATACCCCAGCTTCGGGGGGTTCCAGCACCTGGTGCCCGAGGAGGGGCTGCCCTCCCACGCCGGGCGAGAAAGGGAGTCTGTCAGAGCCTCCTCCCTCGCTCAGACATGAGCCATTAGGGATCTCAGCAGCAAGAAAAAGAAGCGTTTATGAAATCCCAGACAGCATCTTGGTATCTGACCAGCCCCTGGGGTAGCACCGCACCAGCAGTGCCAGAGCAGGATGTTTTGGTGGGGCAGTGAGAAACCCTCCAGTGCAACCCAAGAGCATCCACAACAGGAGCCGCCCACCCCCAGCGCCCCCCCTGCGGACCCCCCCAGCCCTCCTCCCAAAGTGCTCCTTGTTTAGCAACGTTTTAGACTCTTGGAAGGGTCTCCAGGCTTTTGGAGGAGGCGGGTTATTAAGAATGTTGAAATCGCTGCTCCAACAGCTCCCCCTCCCACTGCCTTACAGCCTTTTCCTCTCCCGGGACAGATCTTTTTCCTCTGGCAAGAGCTTCTCCGGGTACAAGATCAGCTCAGAACCCGGTCCCCGATCCCAAGAGAGGTCCCAGCACAGCAGGAGGAGTTTCCCCTCCCCTCTTTGTGGGTGAGCAGTTGACATGGGAGGCTCAGGGACAACAGTGTCTTTAGAACAGGGTGTCTGTCTAAAAATAGGCTAAATTAGCAAATCCTAAGAATGTTTGAGATGAGTTACAGGAACAGACACTAACAAGCTCCTCGGAGCACCAGCCAGGATGTTTCTTTTCTGAGACCATGGGAACATCTCCCTCCAGCCCTAGTGGGACTCTCTAGGCAGCATCAGACAGAGGAATCTGCAGCATAAGAGGCTGTTTCCCTGCATTTCAGGGTGCCAAGGGAAGGGAGAGGATGGCAGCTGCTGCACGGGGGGCTCTGCACAATACAGATGTTTCAGAAGGGCCCTGAACATCTGTGCTGGCCTGGACACATCCCCTGCAGTGCACAGTGCTGCACCCAGGCCTGGAACCCTCCTGAAGCACCAGAACATGCTTCAGGCTCTTCCCTTGAGCCCAAGCAGTAGAGGTGGGACTGGATCCTTTCCCTCCCCTCCTCAGACTCCATTTTCTTCCCAATACATCAACATACACCAGCAGCAGATCCAAGCACTCCCACCTGGAGCCCTGGCTGCACAGCTTCTATGCCATCCTCCTGATAATCCCTCTCCTCTGACACAAGGATGGAGGCCCAGAATCTGGTTTTGGTTTCACAGCACGTTTGTTACTGACCCCATTCCCTGTGCTTTGACCTTCCTGGCTGACTGTGGCTTGAGAAGGCTCAGTGGTACCACAACACCCTGAGTAACTGGGAGCCCACACAAACCTCTGCCTCAGCCACTGACACTTCTGCTCCCACGTGGCACTTTTATTGCCTTGAACTCTCCACAGTTCCCACACCACAGCCTCCCACAGGGAGGAAGAAGGCACTGGATCATGCACTGGAACACACAATCCCAGCCACTTCACCTCAGCTGAGCTCGCTTGAGGCAGTGGAGGAAACATGCACTTGGACACATGCACAGACAACAAACACCACTGGAAATCTTAACTAGGCTTCCAAAGGGTGAGAAAGGTAATTGCTCATGTCATAAACCCCATGGATTACTGAGAAAACCTCAGAACCTCAGCTAGAGCAATATGCATAATTCCACACCACTGCTCCCAGCATTCTCCAGCAGCCTTCCCCACCCTGGATCACCACTGCTCGGTTTCTGCCCACCGGCAGCACTGCTGGGGCAGGAACAACCACGGCTTGGCTTATTTGAGATCCCTGCAGCAGATTCCTCCCAAGGCACAAGAATAATCCCCAGGTAATGCAAAGCAGAAGCGAGAGAAGCGATGGAAGGGAAGAACTGATACGAGCTGCACGCAGCATTAACATGAGAATTGAAGGAAGAAAAGGACTTGGAAGAGGCACGGCAAAGGCAGAGATGACCCTGGGAATCAGCACTCGGAGGTACCTGGGCTGCAGCGGCTCGTCCCCACTCCCGCGCGGCTCCGCTGCAGCACCTCCAGCACCTGGAGCTCATAAACCACAAGGGTGGATCCGTGCAAGGCCCGGGATCTCTGCGAGCTTGGATTTAACGGGAGCACGGTCCCTCCCACCTGGGCCGAGCTTCGCCGCCCCTCCGTGCCCCGCAGGTGTGGTGCGAGAGGGAAGACCCAGACGCGGGGTTTGGGGTAAGAACCAGGGCACAGCAGGGCTGGCGAGGGGCCAGGCTGCCTCCGGAGCACAGAGACACAGAGCTGCCAGCCAGGGACGGCTTTCAGCTGGAGCAGAGCAAGGTAACCTGCTTGGGGCAGGTGAGGAGTCCATGCTACAGCTGCCAAGGACTGTGTCAGCCCCTGCACCCCCCGGGCAGCAGCAGCCCCATCCCAGCCCTCAGCCATGGCACTGTCAGTGGGGCAGGACCGGTGGGGACTGTGCTTCAGCCTGTCCGAACCTCGGCTGTCAGCTGGAACAATAAATGAAGAGGGAAAAACAAGCACAGACTCCTCTCCAGTTGGAGCATCGGAGTTGAGGTCCTCCTGCTTCTTTCCAGGGGTACCAGCTGCTCCTGAGTGCTGCAGGCACCACAGACACATTTCTGGGAGGAGCAGCAGATGAGGGGACAGCCTGTCCTCTGTCACTGCCTCGTGGCAAAGGTGCTGCCTTAAGCAGGGAGCTTGGTTCAAAGGGAAAGACATTATCACCAGTCTGGTTAAAGGGCATCTGTCGCCATCCAAGGGTCTGCGACGCCGCCGTCACCGGACTGTTATCCCTGGCAACGGGGAGAAGACTCAAAAACATTTTGAAAGGTAACCATGTCTCAAACATGTGTTTGCAGTGTCCAGCCCAGAGCAGAGAGGCCTGACTGCTGCACTCAGCATTCCTCCATCAGGAGCAGGGAATGATAAATGACCCCCACGCATCCTTCTGGATTGCTGTACACTTTGGCTCAAGGGTTTCTTCCAGTGTCAGTGGGCACAGAGCCATGGAGCAACCTTTAAAACCATTTCTCTGAAATATCCTTTTTCAAGGAAACTGCCTATTCTGCTGCCCATAAATGCCTTGGGCTCGCTGCAGTGTTGCCACACTGTGAAGGGACACTTTGAAACATCTGATTTTATCAGGAAACAGGCCATATAAACTCCCTGCCTTAAATTCCTTCATCTCACTTTACAATCTTTCCAACGTTTCATTTATTACCAGCCATTGTTTTTTCCTGTCCTTACATCCCTGGGCAAACAGTTTGACATGGCCAGCACAGCCCCTTTCCATCTGTGATGGCTCTGGAATTGCAGTGGGAGTGATTTCCTGGCAACTTGCCTTTTCCTGGCTGGTAAAATTCACCTGGATGAGATCCTTGACAGATGGAATTTCTAACCTGGAGGACATTCAGTATCACACACACATCAGCCTGGACTCCAGTTGGAGGGAGCCAAAGGGGGGTAACTTTGGGTTGGGTCTCTCAAGATGAGCATCTTCCCTGGCCTGGGGTGCCTGGGTGGTTATAAAGGACAGAGAAGCACCAAGGCTGGGGGAAGAGGAAGGTTTTGGCAGTAGAACAAGGTGTCTCCATGCTCTGGTCCTGTTGTTTGCAGCCAGATCTGAGCACACATAGGCTTTGACTCTATCCACAGCCCTGGGAAGCTCAGCAGGATAAAATGTGTTCAGGGCTAAGAACCTCCTTTGGAAAAATCACCCCAAAGTGACCCTGTGCTGTGCCACCCCACCGCAGTGCCCAGCTCCAGCCAGCACCCGGCTCATGGAGGTGGGATTGGATGGGACTCACCTGTGGAGCCAGAGCGGCCTCCCCAAAGGAAGGCGCTGACACCTCCACTGTCACCTTCTGGTGACATCAACATGCTCAGCAACCCAGAAATCAATGCAAAACTGTTTGCTGTGTGTTCACATCCAGTGTTGGCCCCAGGCTGAAGAGGCCTCTGTGTCCTGGAGTGATGCAATTCTCAAGGCAGTGGGATGTTGCTGCTATTGGCACTTAGGAAGCCAAATTACAATTCTTGCGCTGCTCTAATGTTGCTTTTCTGTCTTTTCTCTCTTCTTTTCCGTTTGTGTTGTGCAAGGCATGAGGAGATGGCCTGGGGGAGCAACTGCCACAGAAAATGGTTTGTTTCTAGCAGGGCTGTCTAAATCCTCCTCAGTGCTGAAGCAAATGCAGAGATATCGCAAGACCCCTCAGAAAAAAACTTCATTTACCTCTGGCTTTGACGTTGCTGGTTCTGCAGTGAGGCCAAGGAGTTCAGTGGCTCTTTGGCTGAGCTGGTTTTTTGGTGGGTTTTTTTTTGGTTTTTTTTTTTTTTTTTGGTTTTTTGTTTTTTTTTTTTTTTTTTTTTTTTTTTTTTTTTCCCTGAAGATCAGCAGAGAAAAAATTAATGGGGTGCAGGGAGGGTTGTCCATGCAGGAGGGTGTTCTGCCCTGCCCCTGAATCTGTGTCACACAAGTGTAAAAATCTTGTATCAGGGCTCTGTTACCCCAATTAGAACCCTTAAACTGAATTTACTGCAGAGGTTTTGGATGGAAGCAGCAATGCCTGTGAGAACCACATGCCAGTGAGTTCACCTGTGCAGTGAGGATCCCACCAGGAACAAGCCTCTGCTTTGTCCTGGCTTTTCCCACCTTGAAGGCCCTGAACCTTATTAACAAACAACACACCCCTAAACGTTGTAAATGGTGATAAAGGTGTGCAGGTGGGCAAGGTGGCATGGATGGGATGGGGTGGTCAGCAGCAAGTTAATGCCACTTTTCTGTTCCCAGGAGAAAGCAGAGGGAAATGAGTGAGAGACTGGCCAGGGGAAAGTTGGAGGTGGCCAAGGAAAACTGAAGTGGCCACAGGACAGGCTGGAGGAAGAACAAGAGAGGCAGAGAGCCAGAGTCCCTCCTGGAGGGTTGTAAGTGTGTGGTTCCTTGTTTCTGGGATTTGAGCTACATGAATGCCCAGACACCAACGGGGGACCCAACACAAAAGAACGTTTTCAGAGGAACAAATATTGGTTATGAATAAGACTTGGGAGTGCTTCCCTGGAATGCACCTGTGCAAACGAGGAGAAAAGGATGAAACATCCCTTCTCTTTGTCACCTCTGCTTGGAACTGAGGGCTTGGTTCCTCTGTGAGAGGAGGTGATGCATGGAGCTCCAGGGGCTGCAGGATGGGGGCAGGCAAGGTGGGAGGCTTGGACCTGAAATGCTGGGGCCATGCAGAAGGGCAGGAACGAGGGATTGTCCTCCAGGTCCTTCTTCACTCTGGGAACCCCTCTTGGCAGTGGCCATGGCAGAATTCTGTGACCCCTCTGAAGGTATCTCCTCTGCCTTTTCTTTCCTTGGCTAAACCCAACCTGTCTGTGCAGAGCAGATTTCTCCAGGCATGGCCCTACCCAGGATGTGCTCATAAAGGACAAAGTATGAACCTGACAGCTAAAAAAAGAACAAATAAAACGCGTGAGCTGGCCCAAGCAGCTGCTCTGCCCTGTGTCCTAAGTTGCCACTGACACCAAGTCTCTCCTGCCACAGGCTCTGGAAAACCTTCCAGAAGTCTGATATGGGCGAAGAGAAGTGACACCATGTCCAGCACTTCAGAAGGGTCATAAGAAGTTGACCGAGCAGTAAATCTGTGCAGAAAGCAGACTGCGTCTATCTTCTTCTCTCCTCCTTTCCTCACTCCTCCAGCGTTCCTCCTTCCTCTGGGGCTTTTGAAAATGAAGAA
The DNA here is from genome assembly GCA_013398615.1 of Brachypodius melanocephalos. Lineage (NCBI taxonomy): Eukaryota > Metazoa > Chordata > Aves > Passeriformes > Pycnonotidae > Brachypodius > Brachypodius melanocephalos. The sequence goes on from VZSR01003818.1 coordinate 117,734, forward strand.
AACATGTTAAGTGCTGCAATACCTGGCTCAAAAAGCCACAAAGAGCTGTGGCATTCTGGGGATTGATGGCACAGCTGGCACAAACAGAGCAGGTCTGGGCAGCACCCAAGGAACCCTCCGAGGGGTTCCTGACCTGCCTTGTACCCGACCAGTGGCACAGAGCAGGAGAGACGATCCCAAACACCCCCAAGGGTCTGTAACTGGGTCCTGTTGCCGTGTCCAAACATCCCCAGAGATTCCCCCAGCCAAACCTGGAGTGGGAGCTGGTGGGCACCGTGTCCAGCACTGCTCGACCGTGCGGAGCCCGAAGCTTTCAGCACTGGGGGGTGGTTGAGCTCCTGGGCATTTGGGAACCCGAGGAGAGGCTGGTTTTGGGGCAGGGACAGCCCTCACACTTCCCCTGGCCCCTGGTACCGCGGGGCTCCTGTAAAGCCACGTGCGGCTGCAGGGACCTCACTCCTCGCCAGGTGAGTCACCCTTTTCATGGAATAACAAAACATATTTACTCAGAAGGGTGACGAGGCCCTTCGGTTCCCCTGAGGGGATGTTAATCAGCCTCCTCTCAGTGAGAAAGGGCCTTTTGTTTTCTAGACCTCACAGTTATGGTTTTTCACGGTCTGAAAGTGCAAGGCTCCGGGGAAGTGGCATCATGCTTGGAAGCATCGGTGACTGTCAGAGCTGGTGGGGAGCCAGGGGAAGGACAGGGAAAGCTCCGTGTGGCCGTGCCCTGCGGTGGGGCTGGCGGCTGTGTCTGTGCAGGAGGGGATGGAAGAGCAGCGGGGCTGGCCCGGAACGTGCCAGAGGCGTGGGCAGGGCTGAGCACAGCTCCGGGTCTGTGCCCGCACACGCCGGGCGCTGCCAGGGGAAAACCACTGACGTCAAGGACACAGGATGGGCCCCCGCTGCTGCCCCGGCACGGGCAGAGCTGAGGGGGCAGCACCAGCTGGGTCCTGATGCCTCCCACCAGGAATTACCTGGATGTGGAGGTGGGGCACGGAGAAAATCCCTTTCTTGGCCAGTGCCGTGTGACACTGGTGGTTGACCGTGTGCCAAAGAGCTACAGACGAGCCCAAAAGAAAATCGGCATCTCGGGGCTCCCTGCCCCAAGGATGTTGATGCTCAGCACATAACTGTGCTGAGGAATTGTCCCTCAGGATGAACACCCTGGGTTTCTCTGGGGTGTTTCCCAGAGGTTTAGAGCAAGCAAAGGAGCACAGGGCAGCTCTCCACAGCCTGTATCTGCAGGTGCATTTTGCTCTCAGAACCTCAAAGAGTTAGAGACTGAGCTCTTCTTTCCTTAGCAGCTTTTTTCTTTTCCTGCAGCAGCTTTTGATGGATCATTTCCAGTTGGGAAACCTCACATGGGGAGTCCCTGCCTCCCTGTTGCTGTGGGAAGGCAGGACAAGGCAGCACAGGTTGTCCCACATGATGTCACCCATCGTCAGAAGCTGGGACGTCATTGTCCAAAATTTTCCTCGGGAAGATGCTTCCAGGATCCACCCCAGATCCAGCCATGAGCCATTCCACATTGATGTCAGGCAGTGAATGAATCACGGAACCTCCTGGCTCCCCACCACAGACATATTTCAACCTGTGCCAGGTGACACCATCCCCTTGCAGAGAGTCACCACAGTCCCCCTGGAGCCACCTCTGCCAGCAGAGCCCTGGGGACCCTCAGCTGGGGGGTTTGAGGGGGCTCTGCAAACTGGGGTTCTCAGGAACCAGAGGATCTTCCCAGTGCCTGTTCCAGGCCCCTCAGATGGGAAGTGTAACGCCGTGATTCCAGGGGAGCAGTGGCACTCCTGCTGCTGTGGTTGAGCCTCTGGGAGCTGTTTCTCTTTCCTCTGGTCTCCAGGCACTGCCTCAGGCTGTGCTCCCAGCCAGAGCCAGAACACCTTCAGACCCCTCCAAAAAGCACGTTAGCCATGGATCAGTGAGAACTGCCACGCTCCTGTACGTGATCAGTGACACAGGGCTGTGGAGATGCTGCCTGAAAAAAATCCCCACACTTGGAGCCATTCTAGTAACTATCAGCACTAAATCCCAGGGATTTTCAGAGGAGACTGTCCTGGTCATTCCCAGGCTGAGCTGCTGGGCAGCAGAACTCGCCCTCCCCAGTAAGCCAGCAGCAGTTTCATCATTAAATCCATAAACTGGTTCAAACTCTCTGGTCCCAGGGGAGCTGTGTGCTGGGAGAAGCCTCCAGAGCTCCTCAGCAAGGGGGAGGCTCTCTTGGTGGAGAAATCCAGGAGGAGAAATCCAAGAGGAAGAATCCTGGAGGTGTTTGTGTTTGTGTGTACCCACAGACACAGAGGCTTCTCCTCTGCAGAGTGAGATCCTCAGGGGTTTGTTTCCCGTCAGTGCAAGGTTGGGCTGTTCCTGCTGTTCAGAAACCTGGCCTGCTGGCCCTAAATCCTGCTGGCAGCTGGGCCCACGGCGCAGGTGCACAGGTGGAGATGGGGTGAGATGGAGCCATCACACCTGTCCTTGTTTGTGCTCCAGTGACCTCTAAGCAGAAGCATTTCTGCACACACTGACAGCACGGCAATGGGAGAGACATTAACCTCTGAACTATAGCTGCTGACAGCTTCTAAACAAATAATCCTGGCAAAGTTCTCTTCTCCAGGGTAGGAGAGTTGCTGGAGGTTTCACGGTGGTGGAAGAAGAAAAGGAAATGAAGCCCAGCTCTTCTCACGCTGCCTGGATTCTCCTGCCCACCTTCTGAACTGTGTTTTTAACTTAATACCACCAGTTTTTCCTTTTTCAGGAGTGAGACTCCTGCAACCCCAGGGCATGGAACTGTGAAACAGCTTTTGTCTTGGAGCTGGCGTCTCTGTTATCAAGGTGAACCCAAGGAGAACAATTGTTTTCCACACTCACTTTTCCCCTCCACAATCAGCTCTGTTTGCTCGAGCTGCGGTGCCCCACGCCAGCACTGATAGGGACTGGCAATTCAGGGGAATTGCTCCCATATTTGTCCAACGGAAAAACCGTAAACCCTGCGAGGAGGGAAGGGAGAGGATCCTGGGCACAGCCAGAATGTTAATTACAGCTCTTACTGCTAATAGCAGGGGTGAGGAGGAATGAGCAGGGACGGCAGGAAGGGGAAAGGTAGAGCCAAGGTGTACTGAGGGCCTCCGGATGGGTGCAGCAACAAAGGGCTGGAGAAGAATAGGCTGATTATTCTGGGTTTACTGGGATAAAGGGGGCAAGGATGGTGAGGATCATTCGGTGCTGGAAGGCTGCCAAGGGGCTGTGAGTGGGACAGGGAAGTGCTGGGGGGTGCAGCTCCCTCTCTGCAGCTCTGCAGAGACAGGCACACACACGTTTCCATCTTACAGTGGCTCAGCCCCACTGAAATCTGTAGCAGCCTTTGAAGGACTGAGGATCAAGCTGCTGTCCCAGCAGCTGTTCCCGCATTTTTCCTGGGTGAAGAGCTTGGGATGAACCCTCAGGATCCGTTTTCCACTCTGAATCCCAAAGTGCTCCAGTGCTTCTTGGGAAGTGGCATCTTCCCTCGGATCCCTGGGCACCATCGCCTGGGGCAGCACAAGGCGCTGCTTCACCCGAGCCTGCAGCCCAGGGGAGCAGCGGGACTGCCGGGGTGGGCTCACATTCCAGGGGACCCCAGACAATGGGAGCATGGTTGGTGACTGCAGGCAGTGCCAAGGGCTGACTCACAGCTGCTGACACTTGTCACGCTGAAAGCATTTTGGTATTTATGGAGGCTGTTTCCAGCCGCAGTGCGGGCACAGCGGGGCCAAAGGCTCCCGCCTTCCCCGCCCTCTGCTGCAGGATGGGAAGGGCACCTGGATCCTCCCCCAGCCTCCAAGTCAGGTCACTTCCCAGTGAAGAGGCAGCTTTGTCCTGGTCAAAACTCTCGCACACAAGTCCATCCATTCCTGTCCTGAATTCTTCCTTTCCAGCCTTTACTCTTTGCTCAGGGATGCAAAGGGCTCTGTGACTGGGATGGTAAGGCCATAGCATGAGAAAATCCGGGAACAGCTGCTGGGACAGCAGCTTGATCCCCAGTCCCTCAAAGGCTGCTACAGATTTCAGTGGGGCTGAGCCATTGTAAGGTGGAAATGTGTGTGTGCCTGTCCCTGCAGAGCTGCAGAGAGGGAGCTGCACCCCCCCAGCACTTCCCTGTCCCACTCACAGCCCCCTTGGCAGCCCTCCAGCACCGAGTGATCCTCACCTATCTCACCATCCTTGCCCGCTTTATAATAATAAATAATATAACCCCTAATAACCTGATAGCAGGGACAGCTCACAGCAAAGAACCAGCGCCCTGAAACCCCTCCATGAGACAAAAGAAGAGGTGCCTCTTTATTAAAACTCTAATACAACCTTGCTTTGGGGAACCCACTGCTTCTCTCTTTCCAGCCCTTTGCCCCGCTATTGTCCGAGCCTGCAGGAAAAGGAAGGAGCGGAGCCCCCGCGGTTCCTTCCTGCCCGGAGCCGGGGCAGGTCCGGGGCTGCTGGGCTGTGCTGGCCCCTCTCCGTGAGCTCCAGCCCCCGGGACCACCACCAGGACAACTTTCACAGGACCGCACTCACTGCTAATGAGAGGAAGGTGCTAATGGACGCTAATGGAGCTGCGAGGATCCTCCCGGGAGGCAGCCGAGCTGTCCTGTAGCGAGAAAAGGGGCCGACAGCTCACTCGCGCTTCCACGGCTGCTCTGGCTGTCGCTCTCAGACATCCCTCGGGGTTCCAGCTTCAAAGATTAGGGCAGAGGAAGATTTGCAGCTCCAGGCAAACCACGGAAGCAGGTGGGTTGGGAAATCTGAGGCCAGTGCCACCACTGCAGAGGATTTTGGGGATCTCACGCTCTCACGCTCTCAGCAGCATCCCATTTTCTCCAGGTAACACCAGCATCCTTCTCCGAGGAGCCCTCAGGTGAAAGAAATACTGCCAGGGTTGGATCCTGAACAGGATGAGCCTGACCCAGTGCCAGGAGTGACACGCTGGCCTCTTTCATTTTTGTTTTGCCATTAGAAATTTTCAGGACTTGTCTCGTGATAAAAAAACGTGCCGTGGGAAAACAGAACAAACCAAAAAAAAGAATTTACAAGAACAAGACGGTTTCCCCCTGGTTTTGTTGTGTTCCTGCGTGTCTGTGAGTTAGCACTTGTGCTCCCTCTGCCTCTCCCCGGGGATCACCCACGGTGTTCCAGCTCGGCACGAGGAAGGGATCAGCTCCCAGACTTTCTCCAGGAACCGAGCGCTGCAGTGCCCTTCCCGTGCTCTGCAGGCGGGTCATGCTCTATTTATCGGCTCATTTCCACACCCGAGTGCTGCAGTGCTGCTTCCTCCAGCCCTGCGAATTCCAGTGCCACGGGCTGTGCCAGCAAAACGGGACCAGGAACGAACTCGTGACATTGGAAAGAGCTGCCCGGCTCCAGGCTCTGCCCACAGCCCGAGCATCACCTTGGGCTCGTTTCTCTCCTCTGTGACACACACTGGGAGCTTGGTTCCCATCTCCACAGGGCCCTGAGACCTCAGGAGGCACCAGAGCAATGAAAAGTGAAAAGTGTGGCTCTCCTGCCTGGTTTCCAGCTGGGCTTTGCCACTGTGTTGTTCAAGGTTTGGAGGAATGGGAATTGTGCTCGGTGGCCACTGACAGGGGCACTGGGATTTAACTGGTGTGAGAATGTGCTGGAAAGAGAAGCTGCCAACTGCAGCCAGGAATATTTTTTGTGGGTTTCCTGAGCAACACCTGCTCCCTGCAGCAGTGGTGAGAAGGGAAGTGGGAACAGCGTCTGCCTGGGAGGCACGAGCACATCTGAGCACCAAATTGAGTTTTAGACCCTTAACGAAAATACTGAAGGGCACCAACTGCTCCCCTTGCCCCAGAGTGACACGGACACAGCTCTGAGACAGATTCAGAAACTTTCCTGGGAGATGATACAGAGAAGAAAAAACATACAAGGTTAATTTGGGCTTGATCCTGGTGGCATCTGCAGCTCCTGCATCCTGCTGCTGTTCCATTCCTGGCAGTACTGTCCCTCAGTGACAACAGTGTTCATAAATCATACACTCATGGAATAGTTTGGGTGGCAAGGAACCTTAACACTCATCCAATCCCACCCCCTCCCATGGGCAGGGACACCTTCCACTATCCCAGG
>VZSR01003818.1:123962-232697 GCA_013398615.1 Brachypodius melanocephalos
AGCAGTGGGGACAGGTGGGCACAGGTGAGCCCGGGGGAACAGGTAGGGGCAGAAGGGGGTAGGTGAACACAGCGAGGAGGCAGGTGAGGGTTCCCTACCTGGTCCCCGTGCTGTGCCGTGCAGGGGAGACACACGGACAGCATTTGGGGGCAAAAATACTGAAATGTTTTGTAAGGGAGTGTGGGAACGTTTCCCTGAAAACAGATTTGCTGTCACCGAGTGTTTATTTCCATAAGGTCTGAGGGGGTGGGCTCTGGGCTCTGGCCCCCGCAGATAAAAGCCGGTGGCATAGGTGGGGCGAGCCGGGTTGTTTTTGTTCGTTTGTCTTCTGCAGAAGCCACAAAAAAGGACTTTTTTTTTTTTCCTGCTATGCAAACAAGGGGGAGAAGGCAGAACCCGAGTGGAGAGATGTGTGTGGAGCTGGGGAGGTTTCAGTTTGCAGGGAGTGGGTTTGGGGGGGCAATGGGGGGAGTTCAGTTGTTCCTCACACACACGGGAGGAGCACAGAGGTGCTGGGAGAGCATGAGGGGTGTGGGCACCCCCTGGAAAAAGAGCCTGTAATGGGCATTTCTGCACTAAAAGCTGTGAATTTTCATATGCATTTTTTGCTGTCAAACACAGAATCAGGGAATATCCTGAGTTGGAAGGGACCCACGAGGATCATCCACTCCAGCTCTGATCCCTGCCCAGGACAATGTCAGCAATCCCAGCATGTGCTGAGAGCGTTGTCCAACCCCTCCTGGAGCTCTGTGAGCCTTGGGGCTGTGACCATTCCCTGGGGAGTGTGTTCAGTGCCTGAGCACCCTGTGGGATAAGAACCTTTCCCTGCTATCAACCTAACCCTCCCAGGCACAGCTGCAGCCATTTGCTTGGGTCCTGTCCCTGGTCAGCAGAGCAGAGATCAGAGCTGCCCACCAGGAGGATGTTGAAGAGCTCAGTGCCCTCAGCTCCTCCATACCCTTCACCATCCTCACAGCCCCTTACAGATCCTCTCAAATAGCTTTAGATCTTTATCTTTTACACAGGAATTACTCCAGAACAATTTGTTTACACGGTAGGGTTTTATGGTGACAGAACCTCCCAGCAGAGGGATGATTTACTGTCAGAGTTTCTGTGCCAGCCTCTGCCAGCTGTAGCTTCACCTCGGTGCAAAATTCACACCTCTGCAACATTCATTGTCACCTGCATAAGGGTGAGAAGCCTTTGAGTCATTGATTGGTGAAATGACAGTGTTTTCCTCAGTTCACCTAGAAATCCAGAAGCTGAAGCCACCCGTTCTTGTGTGGTGAGAGATTGAACAGCACAATGAGGCCTCGTGGGGAAGAGGGTGTGTTTGTAAAGCTTGCTTGAAAAAAAAAAAAAAAAGCATCTTCTGCTGCCTGACAAATCCCATTTTCCAGACTGGGATTTTTCCGGAGCAGCTGCACTGAAGTTTCCCACAGGGTCCCACGTGGTGGGAGGTGGCTGGAAAAGGCCATTTATGTTTTTCAGAGTTGTCTAGGAAATTCGGGTACAAAGCCAGCGGAAGGTGATCTGTAGGAGATGTCATTTTTATGGGAAGATGTAAGAAACAGGAGGGAGCTTAGCACTGAGAATGGATTATTGAAGTCACGTGGAAGAGGCATGGGCTGATCCAGAGGGAAAAGTCGAGTGAATCATAGCCATTTAAAATCATTTCCAATAGATGTAAATAAAACCAAAATAGAGCAACTCCACTTTTTACCCTGATTGCTGACAGAGGGGTTATAAATGTTATCACACCTTTACTTCAGGCTAAGTTTTCCTGAGTTTTTCCGGGAGTCCTGGCTCGGAGGGCAGGAGGTGTGTGTGGATCACTTCCCAGCCCTTCCCGCATGGTGTCAGCAGCTCTCAAGGAGAGCTCTGTGCTCGGTCCTGCCTGCCTCTGGGGAGTTCAGAGGTTTGGCTGGGAGCCCTCTCCCTGGAACAGGGAACTCGTGACCCAAGGCAAGAGGAGAGGAGAGTGGCTCTGAGGGAAGGGCATGGAGGAGACCATGTCCCTGCTCTGCCCTGTCCCAGCTTTCTGTCTCTGCTGGTTGCCAAGGCCAGGATGGCTGCAGCCAAAGGGGGATGGTGAGCACAGACTCATGCTGGGTGTGCTGTGGGTCACTCAGAGCCTGTCTGGCCTGTTCTGTCATTCCTGAAGTTGTCACTCAGGTCCTGGGGAGGTCACCAGTACTTTGGGAAGTTCCTTCTGTCCTGGGCTTTTTCCTGTAATATCTATTTTTTTTTGTTTCAATTGTCAGGGAAGAGAAGGAAGAATTTCTATCTTGGTCACTGGAGCTCCAGGTGTGTTTCAGGCTGTGTGCCATGAACTCCTCCACGGCTGCAGGAGGAAATGCCCTGTGAGGGAAGGCTCTTTCTGCCCTGCTGATTATAGAGGGGGCTCATTTCCCTGCTGGAGCTCAGGAGCAGCTCCTTGGTGGGGCTGGAACCTGTACCAGAAATCCCCCTGGGAGGAGCAGCTTTTCTGCAGAGCTGATGCCTCACTAGAGCATCACCTGTGTGCCCTGGCCTTGGGGCAGCTGGGACAGGACCCGTGGCACAGCTGTGGGGCTGCTCCCCCATCCTGAGTCCCTCCAGCCCAAACCACTCCATGATTCCACGATGCCCTTCCCTGGTGCAGCCCAAGAGCCACAGCCTGGGTAGTGCCTGGACCAGGCTGCCCAGTAGATGCAGGAGGCTCTGGCAGCTTTTCAGGGCTTGTTTGTGGTGTTGGGGAGACCTTTTCTGCTGGCTGTTCTCTGCAGCTCCAGAGCAGCCTCGGGCTGTTTGGGCTGCGCAGGCAGCGCTGGCACGTGAGGGCGGCTCGTGTGGGGTGTGGGGACCTGCCAGGAGCTGCTGCCAACACAGCTGGATGATCTGGTACAGATCTGGTGCCTTTCCAGGTCTGCTGCAACCCTCCAAACCCTCCCAGCCCTGCCCTGCTCCCCCTCTGTACACTCAGGGGGTGACGTTTGAGCAGGAGCTTTGTCCCTACCTGTGAGCCCCTGGCCAGGCAGGACCAGGACCCACCTGCAAAAGTGTGAAACTCTTCAAAGGGGCTCATGCAACACAGCCCAGGAGCTGAGCCTGGCTTAGTCATCCATAAAGGGCTTTGTTTTTTTTTTTTCCTCTCCCACTCCCCGCCCTGGCACAGGGCTTGAAGCTCGCTCTGGTTGCTTGGTGTGGCCAGAATTTAGAACATGTTATCTCCCAGGCAATCAGTCAACTCTGCCCTGAAAACGTGAGTTTCTCTCTGTGCAGCCCCAAGAGCTGGGTTTTGCCCCGGTGGGGTTGGATTCTGCTGTGATTGCCCCAGAGTGAAACCAGGGCTGCTGGGACACGTGTGTGTGCTCACTGAGCTTCACTGGAGGTGGGACATTCCCTGGTGGGAAGACAAAGCCACGGGTAAAACCTGCAAGATCCAGGAGCTGGAACTGGTGAGAGAAGTTCTGATTTTGGTACAGAGCAGCATGCACAGACCCCAAATCCTGGAAGGACTTTTTGCCTGTTTCACTGGAAATTACTTGGCCTTTTCCTCTCTTGCAGGATGATTCTGGACATTAGTCTTGTCCTTCAGTCACAGGAATTTCCCAGTAAAGCCCCTGATTGCTCGACAATAATTTCTGTGCCAGCACTCAGCAGCACAGAAAGGAAAGTAGCTTTCTGCTTGTTATTTTTTATTTTTTTAAAGACAATTGAATTAAAAACAAAGCAGCAAAGGGAAGTTTCGGTTCCTGCACATGAGGAGCTGCAGGGGCTTGGTGGTGACAAATGCCTGGGCTGGATCTGCAGCTGCCCTGCACATGGAGCCAGAAGCCTTCCTATCTGTTCAGACCTGAATAAAGTTTCTACAACAAGCTGGGGCAGTGGCAGGTGGTGGTTGAATATCAACATTTGGCTCTCTGCTGGTTTAATATCAATACTCACCTCTGCAGAACTGGGGTCTCAGTGAAAGTGAAAAGCTTTCATTTTGGGCAGGTCGGTGGCTGCCACAGCTGGGCTTGAAATCTGGCTAAATCTGAAGGCGTGAAATCATGTTCACTTCAACAAGAGGCTGGGATGAGCACAGAGCCAGGGATATTTGACCCGGTTTTAGTGCCTGGGGAAGGAGCAGGACTGGGCTCTGTGTTGGGACACAACTCCCACAGCTCTGAGATGGTCTAGCAGTGGATTGTGCCGCTGTCATTGAATGCAGCAGGATGCTGCTTATCTGGTTATTTTTCCTTTTATCTCTACTGCATGTTCTTGTCCCTTGCTCGGTGCCAGCAGTTGGCTCTGAGCTGATCCTGCCATCTTCTAATCCATAAAGATTAAGAAGACCCTTTGATTCCCTTGCTTTGAGGTCATGAAGCTGCGTGTGAGATGACACAAACAAAGGGCAGGGTGATGTCTCAGCTGCCTCAGTTTCCCCAGGACCCTCTCACAGTGGCCCAGGGATGGATCGAGCCCCACGTGCCCCCTTGGGGGAGGTGGCCCCAGGCAAGGCAGCTCTGCCAACGAGGACAGTTGGCCTTACAAGAAGTTCTCCCCTGAGATGTGACACCTCCACCCCCAGAACAGGAATTTGGTGTTTTTTTCCTTACAAAAGAAGCCTTGAGGAGGAAGCCATGGCCTGCTCTCAGCCATTCTGACTGATGCAATGTGCCCCCACCCTTCCCCACCACCCACGGGCATTATTTTTAGGGTTTGTTTACCTCACTTGGTTCCAGCTCATTCTTTTTTCGGGTGACAAGGACTTCCCTCACGCAGCTGCCCAGGTGGCACGCGAGAAACCACAGCCCTGCCTGGAGAATTTTCCCCTTCCCATCAAGTGATTTACAGCAAGTGATGGGGGACAGCACAGAGAGGGAGGTGACACGGCGGTGCCATGCTCTGAGATGGTTGGGAGCAGCTGCCAACAGCCCCAGTGCCAGTTTGCTCCTCATTCCTGTTTGGCTCCCACCCAGCCCAGATCCATTTGGCACTAAAGGGCTTTCAAACAATAATTTAAAAATACACGTGCACAGAGATAAAGGGCGGTCAGGAAAGGAGAAATGGTCAGCAGTGATGCTTGTCCAGAGCAATGAAAAGTCCAGGGCTTCTGAATGACGTGGGATTCCCCACAATAACCTGGAACAGGGATTGCAGGAACCACCCAGACTCCACACAGCTCCCTCCCCTGCCTTTGTGTAGTGTAAGGCAAACCTGTGTCCCCTTTCCCTAATGAGAGCCAGGTGTTTTTATTGGCTTTTAAAAGAAGATTTGGAACTGTGAAAGAAAATAGGCAGCTCTTGCTGGTGAAAGGCACTAAAATAGGCAAAACCCATCTGAAAAATACACTCTCTTTTTTTTTTTCTTCTTTTGTAACAAGTTCTGTGTGACTTGGCTGCAATGTTTGCACCCCAAGCTGTGATTTTGTGTGGTTGCTTGGTGGGTAAGTTTTACTGGTTTAAGTTAAGGCTTTAAGATGGAGTTAGGGCTTTAATCTGTTTTTTTAATCAAGAAAGTTCCTGAATATTAATAGTTTGGCTCACCTCACTGGAGCAGGGGGAATGGTTAAAAGCGCTGTGGATCTCTGCAGATCCCCAGTTCTTGCTCCAAGCTCTGCTCAACCACCTACACCTTGTGCACAAATGAGCTCTTGGGGCAGTTGAGGACCTCACTGTGGTGAGACCCAGTGTTTATTTAAGGATCCCTGGCTTTGGGGTTCTGCATCTTCAGTTGTGTTGTGCTGTAGTCTGGAGATGCTTCTTGAGCCTCTGGGCCAGATGCTGAAACTCACCTTGTCCTTTCTCTTCCGGGAGAAAACGTGAGACTTTCATCGCTCAGTGAAAGCAGAAATGGGCCTTGGCTCTGCTGCTCGGGTGTCAGGCTTCTGTCTCCTCGTGTTCTTTGAGTTTCTTCCTCTTTGATTCCGTGGTTACAATTACAAGGCACTTTTGGTGAAGGATATGGGTCCCCCTCTCTCCCCTCTGTGTGCTTTGAGGCACGAATGAACTGGGGAGGTCGGGCAGGAGCGTTGTGTTCACTGTTTTGGTTGCAGTTCCTACTCTCACCCTGGATGTGTGTGGGGGTTATAACACCCAGAGCTGCTGCCTCTCCCCGTGAGCAATTCCCACAATAGCGTGGCGATTTATTACTGAATTTTAATTAAACGTGAACAATAAAATGCTACGGCTCAAAGAATTTTCACTTAAAAGTGGATGAGTAGCTGTTAGGTACATCCAGCTGTGGAGCAGCATCAAGAGGGGTGGGCTAATAGTTAAATTAAAAACTCCTTTAACTTGCTGCTGACTTGTTTCTTTTATAATCCATCTGTTTTTCTATTTAGTTTATTTCCCACTCTCTTTTTCCTGCAGGAAACTGGTATGAAGTTGAGCTGATCAAACAGCTCCTGACAGGACAGAAGGATGGACAAGGACTGTACAAGGATGGAGAAAATGCAGTGGGAAACCAGAAGTATTTAGTTTAAATCGTTATAATTTATTTTTCTCAGGTAGCAAAATACAGTCAGTTTTCAGACATCAGTGGGGAACCCCAGGCTGGGATCTTAGGCCAACGTTAACATGACTCATCTAAATTAGATGCAAATTTGTTCTGTCCGTTAAATTTAACCAGGGAAGGCCAGGCACTCTGACATCAGCCCTGCCTTGCTGAGGCAGCTGCAGCTCTCCCAGAGGATGCCTCTGCATCTCATTTATGGAAGAAGCTGTGAGTTATCCTATTTGGAGTTCACCTGGTCTGTAAGGACCTGAAGATCTCTTCCTATGGAGGAAGGAGAATGGTTTTTATCTACAGGACACAAGTACAGCTCCATGTGCTGGTGGAGCAGTTTCCTGGCTGGAATAAGGTGAATAGATTCTGCATGAAAAGGTTCCGTGGTAGCAAAGTGTTCTCGGAGTACATTCATGAACAGATAGAACTTTGTGTAAAGCAGCTTTACATATTGAATATACATTAACAAGGTATTGTTACTGATGAGGAAAACTGCAAATATCCCGTGCTGGGAGTGTTCCTGGCTCTGGCCAAGATCATGAGAGCTGTGTCTTGCCCAAATAAGGATGAGAAGGAAACCAAGGGCAAATAGCTATTCAGTGTCAGTTGTCACCCCCTGTTTTGTGTGACAGAGAAGCAGCACTTCTGTAGTTACCTGGGCATTGTAAACGAAAATGAGTTCAACAGCTGAGCACAGATAGGTAACACAGAGCAGAATGTCTTCTCTTCCCAAATCCCAGCACTTGACAAAAACCCCATACACCAGAGGTAAATGATTTATGGAGAATTTATTTAGATTTGGTGGCAGCCAGGTAAATGACTGGCAGTGCTGTCTCAGACCAAACCAGTGAATTCTTTCTTGGAAGGCTGATTTTAATCCTCGATTCTCTAAAGCACTGCTCTCCAACCCACGAACCAGAGTTCTCTGTGCCACTCCTGATGGATCCACGTGTTGAAAAACAAAAAAAAAGGATAAATGTCTGTTTAGTGAGTGTTTTGCTGCTCGTGGCTCTGTGTGTTCAGGGGAACATGGACACCTCTCCCCTGTCAGCCCCGGGAGCAGCTCCAGGCTGGGACCTCTCTCCACTGGCGATGGCTCTGGGAGAGCTGGGTGCTGTGGGATCCAAGCACACGGGACAAGGACAGGGGCAGCTGCCCAGGGTGTGCAGCAGCTCCTCCCAGATGACGTTCAGTTGTCCAACAACAGCGGCTCCCAGAGTGTTCATCTGTCATCAGGAATCCTCGCTCTTCCCGTCAAAGCACCATCTGGAATTACAGTCTGGGCTCCTCCAAGCTCTGACTTTCCACGACAATAATCTGTTCAGCTGCCATGCTGGCAGTGCTGGGGCTGTGTTCAGATCAAACCTCAGAGAGCGGTGTCTTTGTTGTGCCGACAGCACTGATGCTAAACACGCCCCAGTAGCTTATGAGTGAAATACAGATCTGACTTCAAAGGCAGCTGAAGTCCTGCTAGAAGGACTGGGAAGGGAGGAGAAAACCCACATTCATACTTATCTCAAGGTCAGCAGGTGATAGCCCAGAAACAGGATACAGGCAGAGGTAAAGCGGAATTTTTACTTTACCTGACAGAGCTACGAGTGGCTACAATATTATATGAAGTAATTGAAATTATGGCTAGAGTTTGTATGGATTTCCCATTAGCTGTGGTCATCTCTCACTTTTCATGGGGGAAGGCAGAGCAGTCCTGTGCTCAGATACTCCACAGCTGGGGTTGTGTGTTGGATCGAGCCCGAGGCTGCGGGTGCAGGTTGGCCTTGGACTGACTCAGTGCAAGGGCATTTCTGTGGGATTGCAGAGCTGTTGTCTTGTTAAGAGCAACATCAAAGCAAGGGTGATGCTCCCGGCAGCTCAGCTCCAAAACGACAGCTCTGCTGCTCTGTTTTCTCTTGGTACTTGTCGCTTTTAGGGTAAATGTTCTATTCTGAGCATTTCTCATTTTGACAGGGAGCAACTAAGCTGAAGGTGAAATTACAGGAGAAATTGTAGACTCACCACCTCTCCCTTGCTTTGCTATTAGTGACAACTCTGTTGTAAAGTCTCTCCACCCGTGGGATATTGGCCAGCAGTCCTCGCTGCTCGAAATAGGGGGAGGCTTCTGGTTTTCCCCTCGACTTCTCTGCAGTGTGGCAGGTCTTGCTCTGCCAGGAGTTCAGACCAGAGAAAATGTCCAAAAAACCATTTCAGTGTGACCAAAGCGTGCCTGGAGCTCGGCTCACGGGGAGAAAGTGGTGGTTGTCTCTGTCTCCATGGCGAAGGAGGACCTCTTGTTGTCTCGGCAGGAGGTGAGCTGCAAGAGGCGCTCCTGGCTCAGGCAGCCCAGCTCCTTCAGCAGCTTGAAGAGGTCAGTGCGGAATTTGACGCCGATGAAGGCGTAGAGGAAGGGGTTGAGGCAGCATCGGAAGCAGGCCAGGGTGTAGGTCACGTCATCCGCCACGTCCAGCTTCTTGCTTTCCTCACAGGAGCTGGTCTGGTTGAAGGCTGAGATGGTCTTGGCCAGCATGACGCTGTTGTAGGGCAGCTGGAAGACAACGAAGACGATGACCACGGCGATGATGACCTTGATGGCTTTGTTCTTCTCAAAGTTGCGGGCCTGGAGTAACGTTTTGATGATGATGAGGTAGCAGAAAGACATGACCAGGAGGGGGATTAAGAAGCCAAACACCATTTGGGACACTTTGATGCCAGTGTTGAAGGTCTGCAAGTCATTAGCAATGATGGAACAACGGGGAGTGCTGTCCGAGTTGTTCACACCGCTGTGAACCAGCTCAGGGATCGAGAGGATGAAGGCCAGGATCCAGATGAGGATGCAGGTCACCTTGCTGATGAAAATCATCCGGGGACGCAGGCGATGGGCTGAGGCAGCCTGGACGATGGCGAAGTACCTGTCAATGCTGATGGACAGGAGGAGCAGCATCCCGCTGAAGAAACTCATTTTGCAGATGCAGTAGACGGCTTTGCAGGCAAAGCTCCCAAAAAGCCAGTCCATGGCCGCGCTCGTGGCCCAGAAGGGAAGGGTCAGCAGGAAGAGGATGTCTGCCAGAGCCAGGTTCAGCAAGTAGATGTCTGTCATGGTCTTCAGCCTTTTGAAGTAGATGTAGGTGAGCACCACCAGCCCGTTCCCCAGCAGCCCCGTGAAGCAGATGAGGCTGTACATGGCCGGGAGGAAGGCAGCACGGAAGTTACGGACCTCCTCCTTCTCACACACTGACTCGAACATGCTGTAGTCGATGGTGCTGTTGGAGTCATAGTAATCAGTGACATTGTCCCCAACACAGAACTAGAACAGGAAAGAGAAGAAGAGTGGGTTGGGATAAGGACTGTGTTGCTTGTGTGGCTCTGCCAGGAAAGGAGCCTGGAGAGAAGTCCCAGTCAGTTCCTAAGTGTTATCTCATGCCAGCATCACAAACAGAGCTGACACAGCCTCGTGGCTGAAAGTGTTTCCCATAAATATGTGAGGTTTGGGGCTTTTTGGGAGGGCTCCAAGTGGGAATTCCACCAGAAATGTTTTGTGCTCAGCCAAAGTAACACCTGCAAGCCCTCAGATGTGTGGCAGCTTTCTAGAGTGTTCCAGGACCTCCCTCCAGCTGTGTGTGCACAGCCAGCTGTCAGATAAAACGTGAGAAATAAAACACCCTTCAGCTAAATTAAAAATCAACGAAGGTGCCGGTGAGACCGTGAGGAAGCGCCGTGAGTGCAGCAGGAAACTGTTTCCGTGTCGGCGCGGACGCGGGGCCAGCATCTCATTCAGGCCCCTGATTTCGGTTCTGATTACTCTTGTTTCATCTTCCTACACTGCCAAAACCTGCGGGGCAGAGCCTGCGGTATCCGTGCCCTGCTTTTTGCGACTTATTAGTCTCCAGGACCTTCTCCCCGTCGTCGCACAGACATGAAAGGTTTCCCCTGGATACCCCCACCCTTTATCGGAGAGCATCTCGGTGCTCTCCATCTCAGCAGGTTTGGCTTTCACCACATCCTGCCAGGCCGGCAGCAGTGAAAGGGAAAAGCAGGGGCTGGGCTCTGCCCGCAGGCTGAGCCCCAGGGACTGCGGGCACAGGGACCCGGCCCCGGGTTTGGGAGCACAGCTCCGTGCTTGGGATCTTACTTGCTGGGCCAGGGGACTCTGAGCAAGAGCAGGCAGGGGAAGATGCTGAACTCTTCCTCCTCAGGTGCATCCCTCTCCAGCTCTGTCCTTGGTCAGAGCCCAGCACCTTGACCAGGAATTTGCAGGGAGCAGGAATTGGCTGCTCCCTGAAATCAACGTGGTGCACTCCTGTCTGTCATGGAAATGCTCATTTTGAGGCCGAAAGGGGACTCACGCACCCCAGGCCATCTGAAAATCACTGCGTTTGTCACCATTTTTCTCTCCTTTGTTTTGTTTCTCTTGTTTGTTTTTCTGTAGCTGAGCTCTGCTCTCACCTCCCAGCTCCCACACTGGATCCTGGGGTGAGCAGCTGTGTCCCCACACATTTCTGGGACTGTGGGTGGCTGCTCTGAGTTTTTGAGATCTCCCTTTACCCACAACACAAAGCAGCTGGATTTCAACAACGTTGTTGAAAACATCTTACCTGAAAAACGAGCGGCAGGCTGAAAACAAGGGTGACCTTTAGCTGCTTGCCTAGGGAAGAAGGAGATGCTGTGTTAGTGGCTGAGTGGGGGTTTCCACGTGGCTCTCACTTTGAAAAAGCAGTGGGTCATGTTGTCCATGGCATTGTGAACCCTGCAGAGTCCTCACCACCGAGGAAACCAAAAGCTGGGGAAGATGCCAGCACGATAACCCAGGGTCGTGTGCGTTACTGTCAGAGCGCTGCTGGAGCCTCAGGAGTCTGGCCCCTCTGGCTTCACAGAATCACAGAACAGTTTGGGTTGGAAGGAGCCTCTAAAGGTCATTCAGTCCAACCCCCTGCAGTGAGCAGAGATGTCTTCCACCAGACCAGGTTGCCCCAGGACACCGTGCAGTGAAGGCTGAGAGCTGGAGACTCTTAACTCAGGCACAGTGCACCCATTTTGATTTTATCCATTAGTTTTCCCTGCAGGCAGCCAGCAGCCTGTTCCCTTGTGTCTGAGCACTGAGGGTGCAGCTTCATCCATGTGAAAATATCCAGCTGTGAGGGCCATAAATCTGGCCCAGCTGTGCCCGTGTGGTGCCTGGGCTGTGGGGAGGAGAGCTCAGCTCCCCGTGGGACAGATAAAACTGGAACTAGCTGAAATTTATTGCTTGTCTCTAAATGTCAGGAGTTGGCTTCTGCTGCCTTGGGATGTGAAAATACAGAATGCAGACAGCTGGAAGGAAAAACTGCATTCAGAGCCAGGCGTGATGGTGCTGAGAGCAATCTCAGCCGAGCAGCTCTTCCTGCTGTGGTTTGCAGGGCAGGGGCCAGGGAAAGCTTTCTCCTCGCTGGTTTTACAGTTCATACCAGCATCTACCTCAGGCAGTTGCCACTGAAAGTTGCTCAGCTGGAAGGTGGCAGTGAGAAAGCTCCACTCTGGTGTGGGGAGGAGATGTGTCCCTCCCTGAGGGGTGCCTTGGCCCAGGGTGTCCCTCCAGGCACTGGCTGGTCCCTGCAGCCCCTCACTCCCTGTGGGTTTTCTGCTCTGGGGGCACTGAGCAAGGAGACACCTTTGGCTTCCAGCTGCCTGTTCCTCCTATAACTCTGCCTGGCTCCTCATGGCCTGGTTTTTAATAAATGTGACTGGTTCCAGTGCTTGGTGTCTGTTTGGCTCAGCTCTGCCAGGCTCCTGCTCGTGTTTCACCGGACCAGGATGATGAAGTTCCACTACAGATACCTGCACCAAGCCCCCGTGTGAGGTCACGTGCAACAGCTTCACCAATAACAGAGTTACCTGTGAGAGGGGATGTTTTTAATACATGAGGGTGATATGTGGGTGAGACATCCTCAGCCACGTGTGAAAACTGCTCATCCCCAGGCCTGTGTGAGTGCCTCCCCTGAGGTCTCCTAGAAGCTGTGTCTCACCTTCCCCCCTTATTTTCATCTTTTATGCTCATGCAGCTGTGTGCTCAGTTGTGTTCATCCTCCCCTCACCTTCTCCAAACCCTCCTGGGGATATCTGAGGGTTTCCCATGGGAACCTTTAGTGCAGGTGACTCAGGAGTGGAGACTGCCAGGCAGGGATTGAGGGTGAAGTGAAGCTTCTGGCTGTTCTGTCCAGCCAGTGGCTTTCACTGTGACCAGTCCCAGACTGCAGGAAGAGGTTTGGTGTCTGCTGTGGTTGTCTTCCCTTCAAACTGCTGCCCAGGTTTTGCATATGACACAGGAAATAGAATAAAAGCCTCAAGGACTGAGGCCCACTAGGTGGTTTTAAACAAGCCCAGACTTGTGCCCTTCCTGCCTGGGATACAGGCATGGGGTCCCTGGCTCTGCAAGCACCACAGCAGCTTTTAGTCTTCTGTTGCACCTTCTAAGCAGCCTGTTTTCCCTGGGACTCCTGGAGCTGGTGCTCCTGGCTGCCTGTGGATGGATGATGAGTACCTGTGCTGGTAGCTCAGCCCCACCAGGAAATTCAGGAAATTACCCCTGTGGCAGAGAAGAACCACACTCCTTCTGGGGAGGAAAAGCACCCACCTAAACCAGACTCCACCAGCTCTCTTTGGCTTGGTTTGCAAACTCCAGGTCCAGCCCTGACTTAACCTGACCAGTCCCAGCCTCAGCCCTGGTGAGGGCTCCTTTGCTCTGTTCTGTTTTCTTATCACCCTGTAAAGGTCTAGAGAAACAGGACCGAGAACGTGACTCAACGAACTCCTGAAACAGTTCAGCTGATATCATTCCTTTGAAGATCAGCAGAGGTTTCTTTTTTCTCCCCCTTCTCAGTTGCTGTTTCAAGTGTCTTAAATGTCAAATGACTTTTCAATATGAAGAAAGCCTCCGTTGTTTCTGCCCCTCTTCTGTGCCCCCACCTCAGATTACACATTTGCAAAAGCACAAGCAGAGAGGCCCTGCTGCCTCCTGCTCCCTCTGCACCAGTTTGAGCACGTTTGTGTCACTGGTTTCAGTCAGACTGGACAGGACTTGGATCTCCTCAACTTGTCTTGTGGTCTGGGGCAGTGGGCAGAAACAATTACCATGCCAGGAGTCTTGCTCTGCAGTTTATCAGGCAGTTTAGGTACATTTCTTTACTTTTTCTTTTTTTTTTTACCCCTCCTGGCAGTTGGCTGCTGTGGGTATTTTTCTTAAAGTTTTAAAAGTTTCGTTCCTCAAAATACTAAGGAAAAAAAAATCCCTCTCGAAAGTCCCTGCAGCCAGTTGCTCTAGAAGCCTCATCTATAAAAACACCCCCAAAACCCCACCACAACAAATGAGTCAGCCTGGCCCTAAAGCCCCGTGGCAGCCCCCGTGTCTGTCAGCCTGGGAGGTGCTGGTTTGAGACCCTCCTTGTCCTGAAGGGAACAGGTGGAAAGGGGAATTGCTCCATGGGAGTGAAGGGGTCTGTTCGTGTCAGGGGATGGGAACCCCTCAGTTCTTCCTCCACAGATTAAGCCCAAGGAGCAGGAATCATCCCTGAGAGCTGTTGAGCTCTTCAGGCTCCCTCAATAGCAAAGGGAAAGAAACAGGTGTTCTAAAGCCTCAGTTCAGGTGCCCTGGGGTGGGTACCTGGGGCACAGCTCAGGCTGTGCTGTGGCACAAGGATGGGTGAGTTTGGACAGGTCGATCCCTCTCAGTTTATCTGGATCTCCCTCAGCACCCCCTGCTAATTGTAAGCAAGGTAAGAGCAGCTGCAGGAGCAGTGAATCCCATCAGGAGCACCCAGAAAGGGCTCTGACAGTGGAAATATTTGGTATCAAGGACATCTGCCTGGAAGAGGAGACACAGCCCTGAGGGTGGTTAATCAGATCACACAAATGACCAGGGCAGCTCATGAGGATCTGGCTGCTGCTACAGCCAGAGAGCAAAGCAGGAGTTGGGAATGCTTTAGGGATCAGATGCATGAGAGCAAAGCAGGGATTGGGAATGCTTTAGGGATCAGATGCACGAGAGCAAAGCAGGAGTTGGGAATCCTTTAGGGATCAGATGCATGAGAGCAAAGCAGGAGCTGGAAATGCTTTAGGGATCAGATGCATGAGAGCAAAGCAGGGGTTGGGAATGTTTTAGGGAGCATTGGCAAAGCTGAGCAAACTTGCTCTGGCCAAACCCTCGTGGTGAAAGAATGTTTTTCGGCCATCCAGGATTGCAAAGCAAGAGTTCTGGCCTCAGCACACGTGTAGGCAGTGATTAACCTGCTCTCTGTATTTTATACATGTACCAGTTTCTGGTGCCCCTTCTCCAGCAGTACAGGAGGCTTTGGGGGAAAGAACCAGATATTTCTGAGAAAAGTTAATCATACTTAAGTGATCTAATGACTATTGGCAGTTAACAGCCTGTTCTTCCCCCTTCCCCTCCTCACAACTGGCAGAGGAAGGACACTGTCATCTCAGGAGTGAGTGGACCCAGTGAAACCCAGTCATGCTCTTATTTCATGTATTCACTGATCTGTCACAGAAGAAAGTTTTTAATTATCTACCTCTGCTCCTTTCAGGAAACTGCAAATCAAAAGACAAGATAAGCAGAGATTAGCAAGTAAAAGATTTCCTGCTGAAGTGAGCCGGTTGTGTTTTAAAGAAAGCACCACGGTGATGCATCTTCCAGGGAAAGGAAATACTCTGAAATACAATAGTAGAACAAAAACCCCAAAGCAGGAACATTATCATAATCTGGTCAGGTTCTCACTAACTCTTTCTTTCCCCTGTCATGATTAACCTTTCCCAGGAGCTGAGTTCAGCTGCCCTCGGACACTGAACCCCTTGGAACAAGCAGCCACAGGATGATGCAGAGGCCAAAAGTTTAAACGAGAAGAATGATGTGCAGTGGGCAGGTCCAGCTGGGTGTTTCTTTGGAAGCAGATATTCCAAAATCCAGGAATTTCCTAAGCCATGGATTGCCAGAGGCTCTGAGGAGATATCCAGGAGAAAGAAGACTCGGCCCATTCCCTGCTCCAGCATGGAGGGTTCTGTGGGATCTGCGCCCTCTTTTCCCTGCACCCCAGAGCATCTCCAGAACATCTCCAGAGCATCTCCAGAGCTTCCTTTTTTCCCCAAAAAACTTCCTGCATCCATCCCCCTGACCATCCCCAGAGCCTCCTGCATTGCCAGTGCATCCTGCCTTCCCCCAGTGTTCCCGCAGATATTTTTTAATAGAAATAATTTGCAAAACACTGGATGGACTTAGCGAATGAACTCAGCTCTTCTTGCTCCCAATTCCTTGATTGATTCACTGAATTAAAGTGTTGCCAGGGAGAGTGTTCTCCCTCTCTATTTTTAAAAAAAATTAAGAACACAGAAGAAAAGGTGTGAATTATACAAGATTCTATTCGCTTTGGAACAAAAGAGCCCCTTAAAATTGCCTCCCAACCTATTTTTAGTGTTTGTTTCTGAAGTGATTTGAGGTTTTTGAGCTTCTAAAAGAGAACTGTGCATTTTTTTTTTAAATAGTAAAAATGAGGAAGATGAAAGTCTTTTATACTGTTTAAACACTCTGATAGAAGCGCTCCACTCCTGTGTCACAGGGCAGGGACTGGGCATCATTAATAAAGCTGAAGACAGAGCCCGAGGCTGCAGGCCAGGTACTCACCCCCATCCATGGTGTGCTTCCAGCAGGATCCAGTCACAGAGGTAGCGAGAGCATCACCCCCTCCAGCGCTGCCTCCCCAGCTCCTGCCAGGGACCCTCCTCGGGGAACTCTGCTTTTATACTTCCTGCGCCCCTGGGAGCTGCTCACGGGCACCCTGATGTCACTGACATTTAGTAGACCCTCCTCCTCCTCCTGCTTCTCATGTGTTCAGAGCTGTGCTGAGCTCTCGGGGTGCTCAGGTGCTGCCTTGGCGTGTTACTCACACCCAGAGCTGTTACTGATGCTCAGGGAAGTGAAGTGGGCTCTGCTTTTGGACTCACACGTGGGGAATGGTCTGTGGTGAAGGAAACAGGGGAAGGAGGTTCTTTCTTACCTCCCCTCTCCTGCAAATCCTGTTTCATCTATGGAACCCTCAGTGCTGGAGGAAACAGAGGATGCCATCCCATCCCATCCCATCCCATCCCATCCCATCCCATCCCATCCCATCCCATCCCATCCCATCCCATCCCATCCCCCAGACTTGTTTTGGGAAGCGTGTTCAGGATGAAAATCCTCAGTGCACAGGACCATCCATGACAATTGCCCTTCGTCCTCCCTTGCTACACTGTGAGCAGCTCAGTGACTTCCCCCCTTTATCTTTCTGGGTATTTTTGTCTTCCCCAAAAGGCTCTGCACTTTGTCAATGTCATGCCTTCCCCCAAGGCAAACCAGTGGCTTTTGTTTGGGGCTCTGCTCTTGGAACAGACCCCTCAGATAGAGGGGTTGTTTCTCAGACAGAAACATCTCCAGCTCCTCACAAATTTGCTTTTTTTCCTAAGCCAGGCTCATCTAGAAGTGATACATTTGGCATCTTGTCCTCTCTGTCTTATGCTATGTCAGTGCTGTTACTGCAGCCAAGTGGAAAAATAGGGACACCCCAGGGTGTAATCTCAGCCCAAATCAAATATATCTGAAGCTGAGGATAGTTTTGAGGCTCCTGTGGATTGTCTTAAGTCCTTTATGAAGACTCAGATCCAGTTTCAGACCCTCCTTTGATGTGGTCCCAGCCTAACTCAAAATCCCTCCCAGTGCTTCCCTCTCAGTGGACCAGTGTTGGTGTGGAGCCCACTGTGGGGTGCTCAGGGAACAGGGTGCTGGGGTACTCAGGGTCACGATTTTGGGTTTTTTTGCGGGGCAGGGTGCTGGAGCAGGGGAACCGTGCCAGCTTTCCTCACCTTGGTGCTCTCAGAGTGCGCGGCACTGACTCCTCCGCACCTCAGCCGGCGCTTATCTCAGCCAGCAGGTGCTGTTCCCATCTCTGCAGCTATTTATTGCTCTGTTTGCCTTTGCTCACCAGGTACCCAGGCAGGTAGGCTGCCTCGAGAGCTTTATCTCGTAACCACTTCCGCCAAGGAGGACCTGAGATGAAAGACTTCCCTTGGGTAGCGGCAGAATACCCGGAATCAAGGGGTGTAACAGCACTGTGGAGGCTTTACAGGGTCACAGAGCTGCCTGGGGAGCCGTGGGTGTGCAGAGGGGCATGGGCCCCTCAGGGTGCTCTGAACTCACCCTGCTCCAGGGAGAGGCACCAGGCAGAGTTCTGCTGGATCCATCCCCACATCCACGCTGGCTGAAGCCAAAGGCGAGAGAGGGGAGGCAGGCAGGTGGTTTGCAGCTTATTTTCTGCCCCCGGTGCCAAGATGCAGCTTCAAAGTTTTGGTACATGCCAAATCGTGTGTTGTTAGAGCCCATTCAAGCAAACTGTTTTTCTTAAAAAGAATGGGAATATTTAAAAGAAACAATTTGCTGTCTATGTATGACACCGAACTTCCTGTACAGTCACGTTTTATACCCAGGGAGTTCTCAGAACGTTTATTAAATCTTTGCTTAATTTGATTGTGTATATTTGCAGCCTATTTCATGCCGGAGTAGTTCCATCTCTTTGACACATTGCCTGAACCTGGGTGTCCCACGAGCTGCTTTTCACAAAACTGTGATCCTGTGTGAGCAGACAGACCAAACTCAGCCAATGCCAGGCCTCAGCTATGCCCATGAAAGCCATTGCACTGTGCCACTAGTTGTTATTCCAAAGTCAATTAACTATATAAAAAGAAGCAAATTACTGAGTATTTCAGTCTCTGGGTGCCTCTGCTCCACTCCAGCACACAGGAGAGTGGAAGTCAGTGATTTAAACCTGCTGCCCAGGCTGCAGCAGGAGCTGGGTGACAGCTTTCATCCATAAACCTCTCAATGAAAATGCAGCTCCTGATAAATCCCACAGGAAGTTGCTCAGATATCAGTTCAGTTCTCGTTGGTTCCACTTGAACTGAAATATTGGGCTGAACTGAACTGATCTGTGTAATCTTGAATTGTCCTGACATTAAATTACAACTCACTCAGCAATGGAACATCACAAGGAAGTTTAGCTCTGTGTTTCACATCCCTGGCCTGTGTGTAAAACTGGAATTCCTGTGGGACGTCCCAACACAGTCTCACACACATCCCGTGGTGGGAAAGATCCCAGAGCTCCAGGAGAGGGTTCCCAGGTGGCATATGCAGGCTGGGGGACCTTGGAAACCAGAACTGAGGGAATTCCTAAGGAGGTGGAATTTGATCTGAGAGAAGCACAACACGGGATGTTCTTACAGTGTGGATTCAAAACTGTTTGGTATTTCCCACCAGTTTTACTTTAGGTGATTTGAGATGGAAACACAGGCTCCATCCCCTGGAGACACTGTTCCACCCTTTGGCTGACGTGAGCCATGGGAAGGTTTGTCCCCGTGGCTGGAGGAAGCCAGGGGTGCGCAGATAGAAGTGTTGGTGAGTTCAGGGTGGACCTTTCCCAGCTGTACTTCCTGGTCACATCCTTGCACTGACGTCAAGGAGGGACCCTGATGTCTGTCCTGCTGCTCCCTCTGCCTGGCAGTGCCAACCCCAGGTGCCTGGTGCTCCCAGCTCTGGCCTTGCTCCTGCCCAGACCCCTCCTCTGACGTCTGGGGACATTCAGGGGGGTTTGTGGTGGAAGTCAGCAGGGTCACTCCAGCGGGGTGTTGACGTCGTTGTTCCTCAGGCAAATATAAAATAGCAGAAGTGAAATCGTGAGTAAATTCCTGACCTTAAGAGTGGCACCAAGCTGGGATTCTTCACCCAGCAGAGTATTTTGAGCGGGTGCAGGGGATGCCCTGAGAAACATCTTGTGATTGTGATCTCACCACCAGGTTATTAACAGATCTTTATCCTCCAGAGGGAGGAAGCAATCTGTGCAGCACCAGGCTCTGATTGGGATGCACAGCTGCCTGTGGTGGTCAGCCACAGCAGAGAAGGGCACACCCCCTGTCACTGGGAATTCATCTGCTCTGTGTCCACATCATGTCCTAGGTGATCCCTAGGCTCTCCAGTTCCCTTTTTTTGAGGAAAAATAAAAGATCTACCGAATTGGCATCTGCTCTGCACTAAACAGTTGGACATCAGCAAGAATTTCTTCATGGGCAGGGTGGTCAGGCGTTGGAAGGGACTGCCCAGGGAGTCCCCATCCCTGGATGTGGGACTCAGCTCTCTGCTCTGGTTGGTAACGTGGGGGTCAGTCACAGGCTGGACTTGGTGACCTTGGAGGTCTTTTCCAACTTAAGTGACTCTGATTCTATTCCATGGAAGCAGCTCCCTCATCCTGGAGCCCAGGAATTGAGACGTGAGGAGGGAAAGAGACCCAGAGACACCAGTGGGGAGGGGTCAGGCTGGCAGGGACAGCAACACCCTCCTTTCCAAGCCCAGGGTGAGAAGGGCAATCCATGCACTGACTGCATGCACTGCTGGTCCCTCTGGCCCCCAGGGCAGGGCTGGGCAGCCTCCCATGGCATCTGCTCCCTCTTGTGTGCCCACACTGCCCAGGCTGTATGCAGAGAGGGGCTGTGATGAACAAACAGATCCTTTCTGTCCTGAACACCAAGGAGACAGTGGTCACCTCAGAATGATGGGTGGGAAAGGAGAGGTGGTTGAAGATGGGAAGAAAAGCTCCTGGGATGTTACAGAAACTGTGTCAGGAGGGGCATATCAGCACCAGCCGTGTCTAGAGATGGTTTGAACCTTCCCACCCCAAACTGCTGGGCAATTCCCACAGGATATCAAACACTAGTGAGCAGTGAATCATTTAGAGACGTAACAAGATATGGTTTAGGGAGATAAAGAGATATTGATTAAAGAGATAAAGCATTATGACCTTTAAAATAATTGAGAGTTGAAGTGTCCCTGACCATCCAGCAAATATCACTCCTGTGAGCTGTCTTCCGTTGTTCAAAAGGTGGAAGGTTTAACACTAATCTGCTGCTGCCTTTGGATGAAAACTGGATCTAGAAACTGGAAATAATCCCATCAGTGTTTGCTCCAAGAGGAGTTCATCTAGCCTTCTCTGTTACAGATCTGGCATTTCTTATCCCTGGGATTAAAAAATTGTAATAAGCCCATGATAATGTGATTTTTCACTTGGTTTCTGTTTTTGTTACTATCACTCTTTCTGGTTTGGCTTTCCCCACCCTGAAACTGGTGCCAGAACTAAAATGGCTTTTTCTTGACTTTTTAACAGAATCGGGCGATAAAAGCAAATTGAAACTGGTTGTTGACAGAAATTACTGACTTCTGGAGTCACAAGTGAAGCTTTACGTGATGATTTACAACAAAATAAGACACCAGCCTGATACGTGCAAAACCACTTCAAAAAACCCCTCGAAGACCGTGGAAAAAGAAATGTCAAAGTGAAAGACAGGAACTGAGAGCGCAAACAGCAAGAAAGACCTGAAGCAGGATCTGGGCTTTCAGATTCCAGTGCCTGATCCCACTTGGTCATCAGATCCTGCTGGGGGAGGTTTGCCAGTCATTATCAGTAACACTCTGCGTCCACAGGGGATTTCAAACCCAGGGATCCAAGCCCTGGATTCAAAGTCCTGAGCAGGTGTTGCAACTCCTTGAAAGCGTGAACAGTCTTGAGTGTAAGAGTTCAGGATGAAACTGGAGCTTGCTGGGTGCCTGCCTGGGAGAACACGTGGGATTCCAGGCTCTCTGACTGCCTGACATGACTGAGCCCCCAGTTCTGCAGTGCAGCACCCACAGTTCATACCCAGGTGCCTGGAGAGCTCAAAGCTGCAGGTGAGTGACCTGTGAGCATCTCACGCTGATCTGGCAAATCGGTACAAATGCCTCACGGTGTGAGTTGGTACAACTGCACCTCACTCTGAGCTCTTAAAACCAGCAGCTCTCAGGGTGAGGGGAGCTGGCACTGATGATCGTGTACAAGAAAAGCACTGCTCACGTTTACAGCCAAGGGTAGGGCTGGGTGTCCTTCGGGCAGGTTGATGGGGACTCCTGGTGGCAGTGCCTGCTGCAGCTCACACACCTCTGCCAGCACATAACCTGCACCAATTCCATCTCCAGTCGGCCGTGAGGGGTGTTTTTCCCCAGTATTCCAGCACTTGGGAGTGCTAGGAACACTTGGCATTTAAGGGGATGAAGGGAGGTCACACAGGAGCAAGGACACCACAGTGCCCTTTTGGTGGTGGGGTGTTTGGATTGGTGGATGACCCAAAGTGCTTTGAGTAGCTTTTGATAAAATGAGGGGAAAAAATCGAAAATAGAGTTTTAGAAAAAAAAAATGTACAGCAAAGCCTCCCTGGCTGGAGGTTCAGGGCAAAACCTGGGGCAAGAAAAGGAGAAATAAACCATCCCTGGCTCCTTGGGACATGGCAGGCACGGGGGCTGCACTCGGAGCTGGTGGGAAATGGAAAAGCACATCCTGGGATAGAGGAGGGACCTCAGCAGAGCCTGAGCAGAGCGAGGGTGTGACCCTGCTCCCTGTGTGCTGCCCACCCACACCTCCCCTCCTCAGGACCCTCCTCACCCCCAGTTTATCACCACAGAGGTGTGAATGTGGGCTCTCCATCAGGGGGCTGCTCCCCCAATCCTCCTGAGGTCAGGGTTCAGGCTCTCAGCTCCTGCCCTGACCTGCACTGCTGCAGCACCAGGCTCTGGCTCCCTGACACACACGAGCTGCCCCAGCCACCCCTTTGCACCAGCTTTCAGATTTGCTTTGATATTTTATTCCTGTAAAGCTCCTTTAATCTGTTTTATTTCTTTCTGTCACCAGCATAATCCTCTCTTGTGAACAGCGTCTGCAGCTCATTTGGCTCCAGGCAGAGCAACTTGGCAAGACTTGTCCAGGTGATACACAGGTGATTTCTTACCATTTTTTTTTTTTTTTTTAAAACAACCTTGTTTGTTTCTCTATAAGCCTTTTTTTCTTCTCTGAAAGTTCAGCTGCTGCACAAATATGAGGCTTTTGTCTTTCTGGGGAGCCAAGCTCAGTCCTGTATGTAGGTGAGGGGTTTGGAAGGGATTTGGGTGCATGAAGCTCTCAGAGGCCTGGGCTCTGGGTTCACTGGTGAATCATTTCTGAAAAACCTCACAAGGTGCCTGGTTCATATTTTAACATCTAAATCCCTTTCAGAATTTACCCTTTGGGCCTGCTTTGTGCTATGCACCCGTTACTCTCTACCAGCTTTGTAGGCTAGAGGGTTTTTGGGGTGATAAAATCTAATAACTACATAAATGCAAAAAAACCCCCAAACCCAACAAACCCCCAAATCAACAAAAAATTTAGAGATCAGTTCTTTTTTTAACCCAGCCTTCTTCATAACTTTTACTGAAGTGTGTTTTTGTGGTGAGATAAAAGCATATTTTTGACAACAACCCAACACAGATGAGAACCTTTGCCTGCAGAGCAAACCAGCAGTACCGTGGTGATGTCAGAGGTCACAACGCCTGAGTCAGACTCAAAAACCCCTGGTTTTTCTTGAAGAGAGAAACAAACCAAAGAAAACAACTCCCTCGCACGATGCAAGGTTTGGATTTGCCTCTTTGCTTTGGTCCCCTGGGGGCATGAGGGACTCAGCAGCTCTCAGCAGCCCATGGGGGATGGCTGCAGCCCAGATCTCCAGCCTGCACCCACCACCTGCCAGACAGTAATCCAGCGAACAGCAGCTCCAGCTGGACCAGCAGCAAAGCATGAGGGCTCTTCCTCATGGGAGGAAGGGTTCCTGGCCCTGCTGGGGAGCTGCAGGTGGCCACAGGGTCCATCCAGAACATCCCACTGAGGACTTGTAGGAGGAAATGGGGCCCTCCAGGTTGCTCTGAGGAACTGCTGCAGGAGCCAGGCTTCTCCTGAGGTCTGTCCCTTTCCTGTGCTGGGCCCCTGATGCTCCTGTCCCTTGTAGACACCTCTGCCAGGCACCATGGGGCTGGTCAGTGCTCCAACGCTGCCCATGGGCATTCCTTCACGTTCTCATGTGCTTGGACAAGTTATTTCACTCGTGAAGAAGACACCCACTCCTTCACGTACACACCCTGAGCTGCACACACCCGTCTTTGCCAATAATAAGTTATTTACATACACCTTGAGAATTTGGAGCAGATGAAAAGCACTCCCGGCCTACAGAACCCAGGGCTGCTGCAGATAAAAGCTGTTGCACAACAAAGGTTTGCAGCACCTCAGGTGTGGAACCCCACCTGGGCCCCATGGGTTCGGGGGAGGGATGGGGGCTCCAGTCCAGCCAGCTGCTGGTACTGGGTAAGAAATAAAATCCTGTGTGCTTATCTTCCTCTGGCTTGAGATGGAGAACAGCTGATGAAAGCTCTGAACCAAACACTGGCGTTCCCTTAAAAGACAAGAACAGACCACTGTGAGTTTAAAAAAAACCAAACTTGTTGATTTTATTATTTTTAGACTATATAAAAAAAAAAGGATTTAAAAAACACCATCTGATAGACCCACTGCTCTGCAAATACACATCGGTTCATTGAAACATTATGCGTTCCCTCAGCTGTAAAGTCAAGAAGTGGCCTGTGGCTGTTGTTGCAATTCAGTGTATTTATTTGTGGGCTTTTGCTTATATAGGGCAAATTATGGCCTTTTTAGTATATTTGTAGAGTCTCCAGAGGTTGTGAAAGCTCATAACAAGCAAAACTACTAATTTTTACCATTTGTGCCATATCAGTGACTGTCTGCTCAGAGAACATGTGCGTGTCTAAACGCTCTCCTGCTCTGTTCTGTGCCAGGTCTCTGGCTGAGGCCACGCCAGGGTCTCTTAGTAGCAAATAAATGAGTTAATTGGGAAAGAAAAGTAGAGGCTTGTTGAAAAGAATCCTGCACCACAGAAAAAAAAAAATCCCTCATGATGTGTCATTTCCTGCAAGACTACAGTGAGCCCTTTGGAACTGGATCTCCTGAAATGCCACACACAGATCATGAGCAAGTTTCCACCACTGCAAAGTAGCTGCTCTAGAAAAACAAGTTACACCAAAACCCCCTAAACCCCAGACTTTCAGCCTCACACTGGACCTGCTCCTGAGGACTGAGAGCTTTCTTTGAAAGCACAGACTGGTGCAGCTGCAGCAGAAATTGCCCTTGTTGACATGCAGCACAGTAGCTGTGGGACACAGGGGACTTTTGAGGCTGTTAGGTAAGGAGAGGCTCCAGGTGACACCACGGGCAGGCATCAGGTCTTTGCTCCACACTAAGAACAGGTCTGAATGTTTCAGCCACATTCCAGCCTCTCCAGAAAGCCAGTGCCACTGTCAGGAGCAGGTCCCTCGTGCAGTCAGGCCAGGACTGAGGCACAGGTGAGACACCTGCACCTCACTGCTGCCACAAACAGGAAGGAAAGGCCTTTGGGGAAAAGTTCCATTTCTCATATGGAAACCAAAACCAGTGGTGCCTTTCTAGGGAAGAATTACAAGTGATACAAACACTTCTCCACACTGTAATGGCCGTGTTTAGACACATGAGGTTCCTTTTCTGCCTGCTGCAGGACACCCTGTGCCTCTACAGGCCCCTTCACATTGCTACGCTGATAACCTGGTGCGTGATTAAGCCCTGGCATCCTTTGGAGACAAGTGACAGAGACAGGGAAGGTACAACAGCTGCAGAGCACGTTCTGAAATCAAACAGTACTTCATTACAGAGACACAGGAACTGAGTCAGTGATTATTCTTTCTTCTCGCCCTCCTCGGCGATGGGGTCTGCGGGTGGCTCCTCCACGGTCGCGCTGTTGCTCTCTGAGCCCGTGTTGCTGTCGCTGGTCCCCTCCTCAGCCGTGCTGTCCACCCCTTCTTGCCCACTCTCCTTGTCCTCTGGGGTAGAGGTCCCTTCTTCACCATTCTGCTGGTTCTCTGTGCTCTCTTCTGGGTGAGGCTCTTCTGGAAAAACATATTTCTTGGTGTCACTTACGTGCCAATATTTATTTAGATTGTGCAATTAGGATTTAGGAAGAAAAAGAAGCTATAATAAATACAGGTATTCCATAGCAGTCATTTCTATCACTTAGAACATGAGGAGACAGGCACAGCTCAGGGATCTCTCTGTACTGAGGACACATGTGGTCCTGCCACAGCATCCTGATGTCAGCCACAGCTGCCTAACCTCAGAATTCCAGCCATAAGAAAGCCATGCTCATTGTTAAAGCAGAAGCACTGGAATCCAAACTCCTTGGTGCCTCTTTCCTTATGCGCCTGCATTTGCAGCAGTGCCTCCCTGACGTACTAGTCACTGGAACTCCTGAATCCAGCAGCATTTCTTACTGCCACTGTCCAGAGCACAAAGCAGCTGGAAAATGTGCCTGAGAGCTGCATAAGAAGCATTGCTGTTGCATCATCCTAGCTGGACACTGACACTGGGACAAGGAAACACTCCCAATCGTTCCTAGTTAACCAAAGCCTAACTTCAGGTTTAGTATTTTTTCCCCTGGGTACATCACACACAAAGTATGACATGGGGGGCTCTGTGGGATCTTATCCTCTCCTCTTTTACAAATGAGTAATTTAATGAGAAGCAAGCAAATGCCTGTGTTCACCAAGATGCAGTGAATGTTCTCCTCAGAGACATTTTAATGCTGATCCTTGGAGGATTCTGCAGCAGATGTTGAGATGCAGTTACCTGTCTCCATTGGAGTGTTCTCCTCTTCCTTCTTCTCCTCCCCCTTGCTGGCTGCCTGCTCCTCCTCGGCTGCCAGGCTGTTCTGACTGCGCTCAGCTTGCTCAGCTGCTTCCTTTTCCCTTTCCTCCTGTCTCTTGCGAGCCTGCTCCTCAGCTTGAGCAATTTCAGCTGCAATTTTTTCCATATCCACTTCCACCTTCAGACTGCATAACTAGCAATTAAAAACAAAACAAAGGAAAACTCTTTAGCTCTTTTACTACCTCAGTTACCCTGAGAAACAAATCATCAGTAAACTCCAGTGATGAGTTCATTATTTCCACATGCAGCACAGTCCTTTTGATTTTACACAGTTCATATTAAAAGTAGCTAGGGCAGGAGATACAGGCATATTAACGAAAAAAGGAGGAGAGGGAATAAATAAACAACCTAAAACTCGTTATTTGAACACAGCTAAGGAGAGCAATGTGCCCTCCACATGGCTTCAGGCCACCTTCCTCCAGCTGCTCTGGGTGAATTCACCCAGCCCAGCCTCGAGGCACTTCTAAACTGTACTGGCCCAAGGTCCCCCTAAGGGTCACTGAAGGAGCAGGAAATCATCCTGTGCTTTGTACCACCCACACCACGGCACTGCCCCAGCAGCTGGGCAATTGCACAGAACTGAACAGAGAACTGAAGCACTTGCACCACTGTGGAACCAGCAGCTTCCTCAGAGTAGGTGAGAAAAATGAGTTGTACCCTTTTAAGCTCGTTGTTGAAAGATTCTGTGCTTTCCAAAAACTTCCTCTTCTTTTCCTGGTGACGCTCCTCAATCTGCAGCAGCTCAGCTTCGAGCTTACGCTGGAAGTGGAACAAACAGCAAGAACATCACTGTGCAGTCACCTACACAGCTATGCATACAAATTTTCATATGGGTTTATTTTTAAATATTGGTCTAATCTGTAAACAGCCTTCTGCCTGCCTCTGATACCCATTAGCTCAGAAGTTCATACTGAACAGTAGGAACAGTACATGGGTCTGTGCAGCAGTTCAAGCATATTGTAAATGAAACACTGCGTACCTGAGGTGAAGCTTTCAGCAACAAATCTGCACATTTTCTTTCCTATTCTGCACCCCCAGGTCTGTGTATACACATCCCACAGGTCTGTATATACACAGCTCACAGGTATAGACACACCCTCCACATCAATTATACTCTCTAACACAGAAAGACCACAATTCACAGCAAAGGACAACCACCCCCTCCACCATCCAAATCTTCTGTAATTAAAAAAAAAAAAACAACAAATCTCTACCTAATTCTGGTCTCGCTTCACCCACATACACACTGACCATGGTGAAAGGGTTGTTTTGGTAACATGAGTGTTTGGACAACACAGGCATGTGCCCAAAGCTTGGTGAAACATGCAGGTGTGACTTCATCATGTATTTTGTATAAATTTCAGTGAAAAATGTTACAATGGGGACAATTTACTGCAAAAAAAAAAATTACAAACAAGATGAATTGTCAGGTATCCAAAATCACAACTCTACCAGTACTTATTAACCAGCAGACCTTTACACTGCATACAGAGGGCTGGTGTGTAATAATGAAAAATTATGGAACTAACACTTAGTATATCCCAAAGAACAAAATATAGTTTAACATGATCCTCCAGAACAAAAGAGTACAGAAGGTGAAATCTCACGTTCTGCAGCTCCCAAGAAATCCCAGGGATTAGCTCCTGGAGCACACAGAACATTGACACCCAGCAAGAACAGTCATGTAGGTGATCGAATGACCCAAGCCTTGGAGCACAGCCCAACCCCACCGTGTTTAGCTGCATCCGCATCCTTTCTCTTTACCTGATGAACCATTAAAGACTGAACCTGGCGTTTCAGGACTTGCATTCTGGCTGTGGTGACCACGGAGCGGACGTCGGGCACCACGCTCTCGCTCAGGATCTCGCTGATGAGCCGGTGGTTCCTCTGGAACCGAGCCGTGGCCGTGTGCTTCATGGAGAACCCATCGTCGTAATCTGCAACAGGAGTTCAAGGGGTGACTGCTTTGATTCCACACAATGAGTGCCAAGCCTAATGACACTGCACTGATATTGCCACTCACAGAACAACACAATAGGAGCCCTAACATCAGTGGCTCACAGTAACACACACAGAGCATCAGGGAATCACACAAGGAGACAAAGTGTGGCCAGGGCAGCACTTACCTGGCACAGCTCTAACGGCTGATTTCATGTGCATTTCCCAATGCTGAAAATGGGACTGACCTAGTTATTCACTCTGTTGCTTTCCACATTTCCTCAGTAAGAGGGACTATTAATACACCAAATAAAAGACCCATTCCTGATTAATCATGTTTCCAGAACAAAATGCCAGCAGTATAGTGACTCCTCTATAAATAACCTTTGTAGCACAAATCAAAAACACTTATTTTTTTAAAACACTGAGGACTGAAAGCATGAAGCAGCGAGGCACATTTACTCATCACTGAAAATTCAAAGTCACGTATTAAAGAGTATTCCATTATTTATTAGTAAGTGCATTTCTCTAAAGAGAAACCAGTTAAACAACAAGTATCTCCCAGATACTCTCCATTGCTCTCTCCAGAACAATGCCATGTAGAAAAGTCCAGAAGTCTAATTTGTTTCACATTAAGTATTCCTACTGGAGATGAGTATCCCAACTATTCACAGAAATCTTAAGAAGCTGAACATCTTGCCAGGAGATGATACTACCAAAGAAGTGAACTAGTTAAATGAAAGTTTCTTTATTTCACAGCGTTATATTGTATTTCATTGAGGTATCTGACTAAACAAAGCAAAAAAGAGGAAGGGTTGCTTCTGCCTGAGTCTACTTTGCTCAGGTAGCACAGAACAGAATCTCAAGTCTCCAGGTTCCAGCTATACTGGCATGAAATGTATTTACATAAATGTTGCAATTACCTCACACAGAGGAAAATGCTGTTTGCCATGAGCTTCATCTCAGGGGTGTGCTTTTACAAGGGGGAAGGAAAAAAAGGGTGTAACTGAGTACATTTTTCACCCTCAGGTTTCAACAAGTATTTGGTGATGAATTTAAAAGCAGCCATGAGGTGTGTGAGGCTGACTTTTCCCACTGGGTGGGGTGCATTTCCTTGCAGTCAAATAAACTTTCAGAATTTTCTCATCAACTTGTCAGTAGCAAGGGCACCTCACTCCCCAAACAATCTCAAATGACAGTTGTTGAACACATTCAAAGTTCAGGTGCTCTTAATCTCACCAGAACTCTGCCTGTCAGATTTCTGTGCTTCTGGTAATAAAGCACAACATTCCATCCAAGCCGGATTAAATCAGGCAGCTAAGCCTTTTCTAAAGCATGTGCTAAAGCCATTACGGTGCTGCAGGCAGACTGATTTGGTTTGAACATATTAAGCATTACTTCACACTTAATTAAGATGGGTTGGAATAACTTTTGCCATGGGTGTCACCTTACTTTTGGGAACAAAATCAGCTGTATGGAATAAAACGTGGCAATGAAAATTGGCATTAAAGCACCAAAGCAGAAATGAAGCCACGTGAAGTGCTGTGGCAGGTGCACAAGGGTGGTTTTCTGTATATCCACGGCCTGTCCTGCCATGAGAGTGTCCCAGTGGGAGTGCACACAAGCTCCTTACCATCGGGATCCTCGGCGGGCTGGATGCTCATGTAGGGCTCCCCCTTCTCCATGCGCGACTGTCGCTGCCGGCTCTCCTCTTCCAGCGCCGCCTCGGCGCGGCTCTTGGCGTTGATGTAGGCCAGGTAGGCAGGGGAGTTGTGGTAGGCTTTCATGGACTCGTTGTACTCGATCTGAAAGGTGACCAACACGGTTTGATTGCACCACTGGGTGATTCCCACCTCGCCACAGCTGCGCTCTGTGTAACTCACAGTGTGGTTACACAGACAAAGCTGACTCTGAATCGTCTGGCTGAGATACAAACGACCAGATTCTCTCAGTCTGTCTTTTTTACAAATTAGAACTTCTTGTATAGATGTCCGTGTTTTAAAAACACAGCTGGTTTTTAGGTCCTATTCAGTTTTACTATCTGGAAGTCTTATGCTTTGATTGATAGCTTCATCTTCTGAGATTTCAAATTCAAACACCTCAGAACATTTATGATCAAATTCTGGTAATATGAAATTAGCAAACACAAAATATTCTCAGTAATTCTCTGGAGTTCTAACTACATCTGTGATTCTGATTTCTTCTCTTTCCTTATGCCAGTCATGAACCGCTTTTCAAAATCACTTAAGACTTGTCCATTCTTTGACCCATCCCTGCTCTGGGATGGCCCAGAAAGCTGCAGCCAGACTCATGTCTCCTCCTGGCAGCAGGACAGCAGCACTATTTTCATATTCTTTGAAATACCATTTCCCTTTGAACTGCTTTCTTTAATCTCACTTTTAAGATTCTGTACAGTGATTTGAGATATTCCCAATGAAAAAATGGATATAATCTATGATATTGTTAAAGGTACCTAAAACTCTTTATGATCAGGACCAGAATCCATCTGCCTTGGCACTGCACAAACAGAAACCAGCTGGCCCCTGCCCCAAGGAGCTTACAATCTAAACATCATTACCAAGTTAAAAATAGAATTCCTGGATTCCTTTTTCTCAGCTAAGAGCACCAAGCTTTGCAGTACTTCTCTACTGCCTTGGAATAAAACCAGCTGAGATTTGACCAGGTAGCCAGAGCCTCAGGTGCCTGCCAGGTGTAAGCACAACACATCAGCTGGACAATTCTCCCTTTGTACCTGAGAATCACAAGAACGGTCTCGTACAGGTGCTCAACACTTACCAACCTAGACACAAGGCAGCTGTCATCTCTTGTCATTTAAAAGATCAGTAACACCAAAACAAAAGTACAAGAAAACCCTACAAGTGGTAGCATTTTCTATTAAGAAACAAAACATTAATGCCACAGCGTGGAGCTCCACCAGGAAAACCAAACCCCACGTGACTGGAAGTCTCTTAGGAACATGTTCATGACAACAGCAGTAGTTGCAGAGCACCAGTTTTGAAAGAGGATTTTGGTGTTGAGACAATCTTTTCAATACTGATGTTGTACAATCAAATCCATTCATTAACCAGTTAAAATCGACCTCAATTATAAATACTTCATTTTGAATTAGGTCTAAAAACTGACCAGTCACAGTTGATGCACAGTTATTTAAAAAATCTAAGAGACGTGTCAGGATAAACTTCCATTTAAGTTACATACAGGGCTCTCGTGAATGCCTCAAACACCCCTGAACGGGGAAGATGAATTTTTCTTCTCAGACCAGTTCCTAGAAGAATCAGCTGTAATAAACATCCCAGATTTCTTCCATTTACCTTTTCAGCTTCATATTCATTCAAATACTCTTGCTTCTCTTCATCAGTGAGATCTCGCCACATTCCTCCAATAATCTTGCCAATTTCCCATAACTTCAAATCAGGATTGGACGCCTTCACTTGGTCCCAGACCTTAACAGAAACAGCTGGAGCTTTACTAATGATATCTAAATACTTCCAAATTAAACATTTTATATTGTCATCTCAGTGTTCTTTCTGGAATCACCATGAAAAACAGGATAAAGTTAGGAATGAGTCTGGCTAAACTATCTGGATTATTTTCTGGGGCAGGAAGTCAGTAGGAAGCCAGCTACTGAACCAGGCAATTGCTGAGTGGCTTTGATCTCATG
Organism: Brachypodius melanocephalos; assembly: GCA_013398615.1. NCBI lineage: Eukaryota > Metazoa > Chordata > Aves > Passeriformes > Pycnonotidae > Brachypodius > Brachypodius melanocephalos. Next base: position 155,733 of record VZSR01003818.1, read on the forward strand.
GGAATATTGCCTTTAACCCTCTCAATTCTCTTCTTAAATGAACATCGCTGCATCTCGGGGAAAAAAATGCTACTGAGTAAACACATCCAGCAGTAGATTATGACAAAGAGACTGAGCTTTTCAGATCAGAATGTAACATTTCACAATATTTCAGTCTTGCTGATCAATCTGAGTTCCAACAAGTTCTGACTCCACCAAAAAGGTTTCTAACTTTATAGGGAAAAAAAAAAGGAGAGCTGCCAGTGTAATTTCTTGCTGCGCCACTTGACTTTTTTTTTTTTTTTTTTGGTGTGTGTTGATGTTTTTTGGCCTAAGACAGACATGCTGGTAAAGATACTTTACCAGAAGTGGAAGAAATTCCTTCTGGCTCACCCACTTCAGCCAGGCTGCCATGCCCTCCCCATGCCCCATCAGATTCCAGACTCCACAAGAGTCTCTCTCCTACTTTCTGTCAAACAGTTCACAGAATAGCGAAGCAAACGTTGCCACGGGCTAGGGTGGTGAAGGAGAACATGCAAAGTCCACTCATTGCTACTCTTCAGTCCAGCTACAGCACTGCACCAAGCCCAGAAAACGCAAGGAATATTTCCTTTATATAAAAAAGTTCTGTCAGTAAGTCACAGGAACTTCTGAATGTGGCGGGGTGGATCCTTGTAGGCAGACAGTGGTAGGAATTAGCATTTTAGCAATGTTCCCCCCAGAAATTGGCAACTGTGTGACCAGACTACTGCTGCCTTTGTTCTGCAGGGCAGACTCTGTACTTTACATCCCCTTAAGAGAGCGCAGGCTGTTAGGAGTCAACGTTTAGAAGCTGAAACTAAGATCATAGCAATTAATTGTTAGCACAAACGAACACTGACTTTATTACTGATGGACACTGTAATACCCACCTTCCGGCTGTACCTCATGTAGGGCATCAGGGGCTTGTCTGGGGGTTTGGGGGGCTTTGGAATGGTAATACCAGAGGAAGCCTATAAAAGAACCGGATAAATCCATTCGTTAATGGGATCACTGAACAGTTTCTACACGCACTAGTTTTGGAAAACACTCATTCTTGTGCATTCACACACCCCCAGCAAGAGAAGCAAGCAACATCACCAAAAAGATTACCCAGTCTGTAAGTAAGCAAGCACTAGGCTAGAGCTGGTCCTCACATGAATAATTTCCAATCTAAGTTTGTCCTTTTCTCTGTAAGTTTACAGAGCAGTAACTAGATAAATCCTCAAAAGGGCTCCCTGTTTTTAAAATTGAACTACACATCTTAGGAACTGACATGGAAACACTAAACCCAGCACTTTGTTTTTTCTTACTTCTGATGACTAATTTATTTTATGTTTTGACAAATTTAATGTGGCTACTGTTAAGATGAAGAAAAGATATGAACAAAGCTTAAAAACATTAAGTTAGAGACATTATCAAGTAATTTTAGCGATTATTTTTCTGCAAAATTTGTCAGTGGTAACTTCAGAGCCAATTCAGAGACTCTTTATGATAAAGAAAACAACCCTATGCAGCTAAAAGGCAAACATGTGCTCTACTTGTAGCCAAGCTGTAATGAATTGTCCCAATTAGCCCAGAAAATGCTCCTGTGCTCTGTCTTCCTTTGGCTTTACATTGTCAGACACAGTGCTGGCACCACACAAAAGGCCACTGAGCTTTAATGTTGCTGCTGCAAAGCTGCTGGGTCCCCTTGTATCCCCTCAACCCACAGAACATCTGACAGGGCTTGCTCCTAAAACAGTGCAAATGCATCACAGTCCCTGTCAACTGCAGGGTCTGAAACCCTCCATTATTCCAGCACTTCCACATGCCAGGAGTTCTATTAAGTGGAAGTATTTACATGAAAATATAAAGCAGGTTCAAGACCTTTCAGAGCTGTGGCCTGTAGATCAATACTTGGGTGTAGCCCAGAAGGCTCATGTTCAATACTCAGTTTTTCTCCTGAGTTTTTTTGTTTTTAGGTTTTTTTTTTTCCCCTTGAATTTATGGAGCTCTATGAACAATGCATACAGAACTGTGTATAAATAATGTGCATGAGGTATATGCATCACCAAAATGTATACACAGATACACATACAGATGGGTTGGAAAAACATTAACGGAAACTGTTTAATGCTTTTAAATTAAGAGGTGTTTAAAGACACCATCCATATACTGGGATATGCATGGCAGAGCAGGCTGTGTATGCTTGTGACGTACAGAAACAATGGAAGTTCTCAGACAAAACCTGACTTAAGTCTTGTATAAGGAAAGTATCCATTTGGACAGTCAATTCCAGCTTGTAGGGGAAGGTCCTTTCTGCAAATACTTTAACAAACTGGATGAACTTCATAGATGAAGTTTGAAAGAAGGTTTATATAAGAGGCATAGAAAGTCTTTAAAAGCACCATGTATTTGGTCCTTGAGAATCTTTGTATTACCATCCAAAGTGATCAGAAGTTTTGAGGTACAAAGTTCTACATGGAAAAACTTTAAAGTTGTGAGACATTTAAAATATCAGGGACTTACTCTGTTTCTGTTGTGTTATAAAAGTGTTACATTTCCACTATTTTTTTTTCCTAACTGCATACAATGCTAGGACTTGATTCACATTTGAAAGAAGCTGTCACCTCCCTCATCACTTGTCTCCACCTCACTTTGTTTACTCCATGAAAAATGAATGTAACATCCATTTCCCACACACTGACACATATACGAGCTGAAAGGATTCTATTTTATTATCAACATCACACTTTTGTTGAAAAAATAATGACTGAACTTGGGACTGTGCAGGTATTATCAGACTAAAACTAGAAAGAAAAATAAAGGCCTGTACCTCTTGCATGGCTCAACAGGATGATGCAATGCCTATCAGTGATCTCCAGTTTGCAAAACGCTCTTCCCTATTTTTGTACCAATGAACCTCAGCAAAAAGCAGTTCCCTCCCTCCAAAAATTCATACCCAGCTACAGAACCTTTTCCTATGCATGCAGTGGTCACTAAAGACCACAAAGTCTTCAGTGGATGTCTGCATCATATACCATTACCAGTTTTCCCTGCTGAGTAAAAACCCATTTTCCTGCAAAAGGTTTCAGAGTGAAGGGGAAGGGGGAGAAGGGGAGGAATAAGAATCAGAAGTTGCTTTTGGCTTTTTTTAATAAAGAAGTGGCAGCAGCCAAGACTCTGAAGAACCTAACCCTAAAGCCATTTCTGGTCAGTTCCTGGTGTTTGCCGGAGGATGTAATAGTTGATTCTCCTACCGTGACCCGGCTGTTGGTGCCCGGGTTCCCTCCCAGCCTGTAGTTGTTGTAGGCCAGATGGCTGTATGGATTGTATCCCACAAACCCTGGGGTGCTGGGCATTTGCTGATGGAAACAAATGAGACAAAAACACGAATGAGAAATGAGCTCAAACGAGGAAAACACAGAAATGAAAATGAACTGCAATATGGCATGCAAAAGCAACCAGAATTCAAACAAGCAATGAGGTGTAGCAGTTGGTGTCTTCCCAACACATACAACTTACTCCAGTATCAACCTGGTAAGGAAACGGGACTTTTAGGTAAATGTGTCACTACAAATTTGTCTGAAACTGATGATTTTATTTCTATTAACTGTGTAACTCATTTAAACAAGTATTCTGTAAATTCAGCTCATGGCTAATAAAGTTTTTCAACATAAGCCACCAAGGAATTCAGAAGACTTTTGTCTCCCAAGGGTGAAAGTTACAGGGCAACATAGCATCCAGTGATGGGGCAGAAATTCCAAGCACCCACATTTATTACACCAATGAAAATCCCTGCCTGCTTTTCTTCCCAGAATTCTGCCTTCCCAACAAATGGGGTAGGGGAGGAAATCTCTCAAAGCACGATTTGTGCTCCACTGCCCGTGGCCGAAGTCAATTGCCAGAGACATCCCTCTGTTATAAGGCAGGCTGTAGACTGACAGAGCTGAGGAACTCTACATCTGCAGTAAGATCTGTAAGTTAAAAACTTTAAACTGGTCTGAACACATCACCTAATCCAAGACAATTCAGAAGTCAATCAATACGTCTTCATTCATTCATGAAAGTGGATTGATTTGTTTTCACCTCAGTCACACACACAAAAAAATTCTTGTTTCTTTACATTCTCTTCTCACTTACCAATGGACACTCAAGTTTCACCAGGTTCCCTGTATTCCCCTCCTCAAATAAAGGTGGGGGTTTTTTTGTTTGTTTTTTTTTTTTTTAATTATACCCCCTTTCCCAGTCTGATTTTGTTGGAAAAATAGACCAACTATTTAATGGTATTTGTGATTAAGTCCTCCCTGTGGTGGTTCTATGATCCCATTAGGATTCAGAGGGCCTGGAGTGTTTCTGTACATTTAAATGTAATTCCCACAGTGTCCCACTCTCCAGCAGCCCTAATAAACATTTCAAGAAGTCTTTCACAGGGATTCACTGACTGGACCTCTTCCAGATTACAGTTATAAAAATTTGATAAATAGGTTCAGGACTCTAAGAACCAAAGTATGACACACACAAACAATGAACAGAAGTGTCCTCGGAGCTGACTACAGTAACTAGGAAGGTTTCAGGTCAATGCAGACACACTGCAGGAGTTTATTTCTAAACACACAAGTGCAGAGGAAAATTATCCTTTAACAGTCAGTCTTCAATAGAGATTTTATTGCCAAGCTTTTGAACTCAGTCACAACAGCTGATGTGCTCATCTGTACGCCTGGGCTCGTAACACACATTCACTACTTCATAAGGCACTGTTTTACAACAGTTTTTTGTATTACCATAACAATAGGTTTTGGATATGTTGAACTACACTTCTTCAATAAAACCAGGTGACAATTGTAATCTCCGTCTGCTTAATTCTTTATTTCTGCAAGACAGGATTTAAATGTTACCAAGAACTACCTTGCATCACATGAAGATTTTTATTTCAGGTACAGTACTGCAGTTTTGAGAATTACTGGGATTTTGTTGACTGCAGCACCTGGAACTGGCTGTAGAAGAACAAGCAAGGTTATTTGGCTACTTTGTCACTTGTATTAAGAGAGCACAGACCATCATGTGAAGGACTGTATAAAATATAATACAAAATAAAAGAAAAGATGCTTGTAAAACAGGCAGTGCATATCACTGGTTGCAGTTCTGACATGTGCTTCATGTATCCCTCTGAAGGACTGTAACACATCAACATGAACCATTAAACATCTGTATCCATGCTACATCCCAAAAGAATCACATGTGTTTGCACAGCTCTCGATGCAGGAATCCAGTGGTCAGAGTGGATCCGTCATGCTCCATCTAACACTGCAACAGATCTATTTTGCTGTGTGCAAAATGAAAACTCTGAGCAAACTATGCAAATCAAGTTTTATTTATGTAAACTTATAAAAACATAACTTGTATTTATGCATGATATAATTTTCACACCTCTTCCTGTAAAGTATGGCACAATAAATTTGAAGGATCACATTCCTTCTAGCTCCCATCCTGCAGAGATCAAGGACACACTACTGGGTAATAGTTTTCCAATTCACTTTGGTAAAAAAAAATCCACTACAGTATCTTTGCTCAATCTTCTGTATGAAGGATTTGTCCTAAAACCCAAACGATTCACAAATGTGACTAAAAATGTGCATTTACTTTTAAACAGTTCCTGCCCACAGCACACTGGTTGGTACTGCAGCACCTTTACACGTACAGGAACGTCACTGGACGGGATTCAAAGCTCCTGTTCATATTTTCCTCAGTGTCAGGCCACACCACTTTACTGGAAGGTAAAATATTTCCCATGCCCTAGACTCCAAAATGCCAGTGATTTCTAGGAATGCAAGACTGGCATCAGGAGCATTTAATTACTCTGACACAATATAACAGGATGTTTCCTAATCCTACATTCCACTGAAAAGCAGCTCAGTACAACTGAAACATGGAAAATCTGTCCACGATTTGGGCACAGGCCGAGTAGGACGTTTTATAATCAAATAAATAATATTTGATATATTGAATCAATACTGAATCAATATATATTGATTCTTATCTCTTCCAGTACTGCTGCAACCCACTGGGAGTCATTTGAGACAAGTGACTGCTCACAGAAAATTCAGTGTCTGCGAGACCCAGCCTTAAAGGCAAAACAAATTTATTCAGCTTCTCTTTCCGAAACTTCTCAAAAAATAATGATACTAATTTAAACAATTCATATCACATTATTATTGTGTTTCCCATACAGGAAGGTGAAGCAACTCCTTTATTAGTGTTCTGGGAAGTTACTAAAGGCTCTGTGTTAATGAGAAAAATCACTATACTTACGGTTGCAGGAGCTGGGGTGGGAGGTGGGGCATAGGACGGCCTTTCTGTTAAGATAGAAATGTAAGCACATTTTTTTTTCTCGAAAATCTGAAGGAATTCTTAAGGCATCTGCTGTGACCAATATTTTTAAAGGAATTTACAAAAAAAAGCAAACTCTACTCTGAAAGACTTTGTGTTTTGCCACTGAAGAGCAAAAAGCAACACAAGAAAAAGAAAGGAAAGAGAAATTGAAACGCCCCCCATTGCTCTAGTCCCAGCCTTTTATTCCAGCACAAGATTGAAGAATATGAAATTCATTTATATGCACACCAATTACATGGAGGGAAAGCAAAAATGCAGTCCAACAGGATTTAGAAGCTGTGGTATCTGGATTTCCTATGAAAACAATATGCCAGGAATCAGCCACAGCAGGATTTAAGGCCAAGAATTTAGTCACTACACTTGCTAATTTCTTTTAATGCCAGGAATAATGGCATCATCTCACGAACAGGTTCTGCGGAACCAGATCTTTAAAACATCAAGTTAAAGAAAGAAAAATTTTTTAAAAAAACTTACTTGACATTTTGATAGTCAAATTTTCAGCCACCTGACATTATATTTGTACTTCTGCAAGACAAAAGAAGATCACGCTAGTAAATGTTGTGCCTTTCCCCCCACCAGATCTTTGAAGCTTTGGTTGTTATCGACACCATTGATTTTCAAAGTTTGTCAATTCTGGAATACAGACAAAAGAATTTTCAGAAACCAAGGCGTTATCTCTTTGAAAAATTAATGGACTTTCCAAGGAATCTGGCCTTAAATAGCTGTGTACACAGGTTCAGGTCACCTTCATATTAAAGGGTCTAAATAAATCTATTTTGTCCCTTATGGAATAAAAAGAACATACCCCATTATTTTACACTCACTGTTTCAGAAATCTGATATTAATACATAAATGACCAAATTATTTCCTTTACACAGTACATATAACAACGCCCGAGCAGCTGCGGTCTGACAGGCACTGCTTAACCTTTTAGCACCGAATCCGGGAATGCACCAAACAGCGCTGTAACAAAGTGGTTTTTTCGGCCTTTCACTTCAAATAACGCCACGGCGGCTGCAACCTCCTTCAGATTCCCTACTAACGACGTGCTCCAGGCTGGCTTGGGGAGATCGAGCGGAGCCTGAGCGGGCCCAAGGCGGCCACCGGGGGGGGTCCCTCGGCCCTACTGCTCCCTCCCCGAGCCCAAGGGCCCTCCCGAGCCCTGCAGCGCTGCCGGAGAGAGGCCAGGGCCGTCCCGGGCCCCTCGGTCAGCCCCGCCGGGCCCCCCGGACTCACCCGTGCGGTGCGGCCGCGCTCCCTTTGTTCCCACGGGCCGGGGCGGCGGCGACAGCGCCTGCGCACTGCGCTCCGCACTTTCGACACGGCGGCCCCGGCCCGCCGGTGACTCCCTGCTCGCTATGGGGGTCTGTTCGGCTGCCCCGCGCCTCACCAAGGGGCCAGGGCCGTCCTCGCATCCTCTGGGACGGCGGCGACTCCAGGAGCCGTGGCGAATCTGCGGAATGCAACCCGAGCGCCGCTAGAGGGGCGGCCCTGCCCGCCATTAGCGGCACGGAGGCGCTGCCTCGCGGGGCGCGGGATGTCACCGGCTCTCTCGAGGCACCCCAGACCTACAGTGCCCAGCACCACGCTCGTCCCCTTCCCCCGCGCCGAGTACCCCGGCCACGATGCCCCGAGTGGTGGCTGCCGGTGGCGAATCTGCGGCGCAGAACGGGCGCGCAGGGAGGGCCTGCGGACGCCTCGTGCCCGCTGAGGTTTAGCGCCTTTTCCCCCTCACGGGCAGCGCGCGGCCTCTCAGGGGAGTTTGGCGCCTTTTTCCCCTCACGGGCTGCGCGCGGCCCCTGAAGGGCCTGGGCTGCCGTGAGGCCAGGGGAGAACGCTGCGGGGTCGTGTCCGAGCCCGAATAATACCCCATAAAAGCAGCGATGGAGTCAGGTGAACCGTCCATCAGTGCTGGTCTGTGCACAGTGCGGTGCCGAAATGGCTGTTTGGGATGGCAGCGCTTCCAGAGGCGGTTGAGGGGACCAGGATGAGCTCTGAGGGCAGCGGGAAGGTGCCGGTGTGTGGGGGACTCTCACAGGAAGGGGGTGGCTTTAGGGACGGCTGGGAAGGCAGCGAGATGGACCTCGTGTAATAAATACCATCATATATGATAATTGTCAACTAAATCAGCCTGACCAACTCAAAACACTGCTGCTGAATCACACAGGATTATAATTACTCAGTAGTCTGGGAGCAGTGGAGTTGTCCACAATTCCTTGCAGAAATCAGCAAAGTTATCACAGGTAAAACCCTCACAAATATCAAACAAGGTGAAGCATGTGGCTCTGAGGATGTGAGGAGGACGAAGAGTTCCAGACTTCAGCTTTCAGCTTTAAGAGCCTTTTCCACTGAAAATTACCAAAGTGACTGAATTAAATACGAGTACTGTGGCAGTGAAACTTGAAAGTTTGATGTCGAGTGTTTGACGTTGAAACTAAAAGTTCGGCATTGAAATGCTCTCATGTGGCCAATAAGATATATTTCTAGACATTCACGAGGGAGAATTTGGGTGGATCTGAAGGAAAGCTGAGGGGGATGGTACCTGCCTCACCCAAAAGGACGGTAGAAGGTGAAAACAAGAAAAATGGAACATGGCTTGCTGCAAGTTGGGTCCATTTTCCTTATTGCCTACAGTTCCACTGGCTCAGCTTGTTTTCATACTTAAATGAACTTATTTTTATGAACTAATAAAGAGACAAGAGCTCTGCCCTCATCTGCTTAGACTGCTGACTGTACCCACAATGGACATTTGTTGACATGCAGCAGAATAATCTGTGACTTCAATGTGATATTAAAGCAAGATAAAGAAAAGATTCCTCAGCCAGCAAAATACATCACACTACGTTCATAATACATTCACCAGCTTCACTGGGGCAGGGAAAGGTAAAGAAAAGGTGAGAAAATACTTGTAAGAGGTGAAAAATAACCTGGTTTTCCCTGTGCTTTTGACCAGGTTTCCCCCTAGTTTCATACATTCACTTCTAATTTATTAATCTGGTTTTGTTGATAGTGTAAATTGCATTTACTGATAAATTTAAAATTTCATTTTTGAAATATTTATTAATTATTTTAAATTTTAACTTTAATTTTTAAATTTGAATCATTTAAATGTGTTAATTTTTAAAAGTGAATTGTTCATTATGGTGTTCAAGTACGTTTATGGAAACTCGCATTCCATACTACTAGTTCTAAATCATTGTATGTTTTCAAAGCCACCAGTGTATTTCCTACTTTGTTTTATTCCCCTTTTTTTTCCTTACTGTGCTCTTTGCCTGAATTCCATCTTATGATAGTGAAAGGTTTTTGCCAGCGTACACCTTTTAATATCCTGTACAATATATAAGTAGTTTTACTGATTTAATGGAATTGTTTATACTGCATTGTGCTCACCAGGGGGGTTGTAAAAACTAATTCTTACCCAGCTGTTTTAATTACCAGCAGTTTCATAAGATCTGGAATGAGGACAGACATTCACTGGAAGTAGGTTGAGGCAATGAAACTCCGTTTTACATCAGCTGTTTGCAGGTGCTGGTTGGCAGAGGCTCAGTTGGTCTGGATTTAATTAGAACCACAGAAATGAAGAATTCTCTGCCATAGTATTAAGCTTCAGTGTTAATTTTTTAAAAATTCAGCTTTAAAGTGACCTAAAAATGAGGGTGAGATATTTTGATGCCTATGTGGAGTTCACACTGACACTTGTGGACGTTCACTACTGAACAAAAGAGACTTCTTTACATTTGAAGACATAGAATTTGTGAATAATGCGAAAATAGATACTTACTGAAAGTGGGGAAAACTTAGTCAAAACCGGAATGCCCACTTGACCCAGGCCTGGACTAGCAGAAGCTCCTGAAGTCAGTATCAGGAAATCACATGTGAAGAAAATAGGCAGGGTGACTGGATTTACCAGGAAAAAAGAGTAAGTTTTGTATCAGGAGGACACTCACATATTTTGGTAAAGACTCTGAGGGAATTTGTGTCTTTCTAATTGCAGAGAGGATCTTAGAAAACACTTGCTTAAGTGCTACAGATTTTCCTATCTGCAACTTTTTTTTTGCATTTCTCTTTTATTCATTTCCACTTAAGGAGAAGACACTGACACACACAAAATATACATGGACAAACTCCCATTTTAATACTTCTTTTATTGTACTATCATTTACTTTGGTAAATTTGTATCCCTGTTTAAAGTGCCTTAAAGCCATTAAAACTTAGTCTAAATTCAAGTATTGAAAAATGTACAGAATCTAAGCACAAAAAAAAAGCTGCATAGTGAAAATACTGGAGCAGGCTGATACATTCAGGATGCCAAGTACTCAAGTGGTAACAACATCAGCTCATGATTCAGGTTAAGGATAATTAGCGAGTTTGATACAGTACAGACAGGACAGGGCAATACTGATGCATTGTTCTTCCCATGAACAAAGGATAGAAGCATAAATTAACTCTGAAAGAATCTGCAGTATCACTTTTGTACACATGCCATAAGTAATAAGGCAGATACTAATGCTGAAATCAATCCTTTACATGCTGCTGTAATCCAGCAAATCCTGTGCGTGGGTTTTCCAGACTCTGAGCCCCAGCAATCCCAGTGTTCCAGTGGGAGCTGTGACACTCATCCTCTTCAGAATCCTCGTAAACAATCATTCTTGTCTTCATACAATCTTGTTTGAGTCTTTGTTTGAAATTTGTCCCATAAGGTTTTAAAGAAGGATGGCTGCTCCTCTGTGCACCGGTGCAGGGTTTGCCCACAGCTACTTTGGGTAGGAGTGGGGGCTACTTAAGGGGTCTGGTTGAATTGTACTTTGAATTTGTAGCCCTTATTTTGCCCAGTTAATTTGAAGTAGTAACAGTTGTACCCTGGCATAACAGTGACTCGTCACATGGACTAGATCAACAGCATCACTTATCTGTAGTGTTTGTCAGAAGAGGAATTTGTTGAAGATATTTTAATGCACATTGTTATAATAAATAAAACTAATGGAATACCAGCATTCAAATGGTTGTTTGACTCCTCCCATTTGAACAATTAGAGAGTAATTTCATTTGCCTTGGCTAAAAGACTTATAGTACAGATGGGCATCACATAAGAAAATGATTGATTTTTCAGGGGAAATTACTGCTTCAAAATCAGTTGAGCAATATGGCTAAAATGTTACTGGATTGTAACAACAATTTAAAATGGATGTATAAGGATGTAGAGGAAAGACATTTTTGCTCAGTTGTTGCCTGACAAAAGGAATTTAAAAATACTAGCCACTTTTAAAAGAAAACTCTTTGTTAATAGTTCATGTATTTTTGTATATAATTTTTGCTGTTAAAAAGCGTCATTTTAAAATATATTTTTAGAAGTATGACAGCTGTGATATAAATTATTGCAAGGATTCACCAGTCATTATATGAATGGAATATTGAATAATTAAGAGGAGCAAATAAGCATTTCTCATTTTTGGAAAGAGAAAACAAGTTCTCTTTTACAAAGGCAGAATATGTCAAACTATAAAGTTCTAGTTTAGTTTTTGTAGTATTTGGTGAAATTCTACAAAACAACAACAATGAGAAAATGAAAGGGCTGCACCCAGAGTATAAAACCAGCAAAAGTTGGGTTTCTTGGAATTGGAGCCCCCTTGCTCTTCACCCTTTCTTTTAAAGGACTTCTCTGGTTTTATTGTATTGATCCAAGTGCTTGGTAAGATGTTGTGGTTGTAGCAGACAGCAGCCGTGGGAGTCCATCTACAGTTTATTTCCGGAGCCCATTGTGGATGCACTTTAAGGGAATTGGCTGAGGTTAAGGTTTGATGGATGGGATGCTGCGGGATCTCCTCATCACCAGCCTGACTTCGATGTCGGGGAGGGTTTTATTTTTTGTGTGCAAACACCCGTCCTCTGTGGCTGCCAGGTGGAGATCAAAACGCAAAGAAACTGACTTTTTCCTTAAGTGAGGGTTGTCCTTAAAGAAAGAACCTTCCCATTCCTTAATAACTTCATCCACCTTTTCTGTCCTGAAACAATAAAGAAAATGTATTTATGATTTTTTAGGCTATATTAGTATCTATCTTCAGAACTGCATTTAAAATGGAGAAATGGCATCATAAAGAGTCAAGTTATTTTATATATTACTGAGATACCAGAGGTGTTCTTTTTTTTTACAGGTTTGTTCTCCAGAGAAGCTAAATAAAGGGTGAGGGTTCATTATGTTCTTGTTTTTGTACTTTTAGGTAGACATGGCTACAAAACCACTGCCCCAAATACATTAAGCAGTTTGTTTCCAAGGAGAAACTTTGTAATCCAAGCTCAAAAGTTTTGCAAGAAACCTCAGTACTGTAGTGGGCAGGACAGAATTCCAGCAGAGTAGCTCTGTGCAGATTTGAGTGTGTGATGAACAAAGCTTGTGCACAAAAATAAGCATCACCTATGGGGGGTGCCTGGTGGATCTCATGATGGCATTAAGTTTTTTCAGCAGCTTATTACGGTTCAGTGCTAGGAATGGCCCACTACAGTGTGTTTAAAGGTAACATTAAATTAGTCTACACAAAAGGTTAAAGACTAGCAGGAAAAAAAATTAAAATGAAGCAATGCAATACTGTTAAAGTAATTTCAGGTGAATAACACATCCTAACAAACTTTCACATGCCTGCTTGGGAGCCGGGCTCTCCCTCCCCTGTTTGGGGAAACGTAGGAGTTTCCAAGGAGCAAGTTGGAGCAGCTGAGCCTGAATTTATGTGCATAAATATGCCCCAGAGGGACTTCCCAAATGTGGTCTGGGCTCTTTGCTTTCAGCCTTAGTGAGATGAATTATTCATAGTTTCATTCTTAACAGAAATAGAAATTACAAATCAGAAGCACCAGCATGGTATTGTTTGCTTATGAAGCCAATGCTAATAAAAAGAACTTTTAAATGTAATGTCTTGTTAAACACTGCCATGCAGTGCACCTTCAGGAGCTCTCACTGTGCTTCTGAAGCTCCCGGGCTATGTGGGCATGGTATAACAGATACCAAATAACGGAAAATTCAAAGCTACTGAAATGTAACCTCCACCCTTTACTTCCAATTGTTATTTTGTGAAATTCCTGTTTATCTTACTGTACAGTGCCATGAGCTTCAGCACTTTCCTTCATGATATTTCCATCTAGGATTGCTTGTTTTGTTGTCAGTTCCACCTTCTTTGGTTTGTGCTTCTTTACACCCTCTGTAAAAGAATATGCAGATATACAGTGAGCATGCAGAAGGGCAAGGGCAGTATGCAGAATCTGGAGGTATTTTCCATACATTGGAAAAGGTCCTTTTTTAATATTCAGGAATTTGTCAGTACTTGTGAACAGTTAGGGCCAAAATTCCTTAAATAGAAGGTGTCTGAAACTCACCTGAAGGCAGCATAAAGGTGATCTTGCTAGTGCTGGGCTTTTTGTCATCCTTTTGGGCAGGTATTGAGCAACGGAACCTGCAAAAAAAAAAAGATTACAGGGATCAAGTAGTATTGAATTAATTCCTAATTTGTCATATGAACAGCTGTGAGAAATTTAAAAATGTGAGTATCATGAGGAGTTCTGTTTGATTGTGATAACTATTTGTTGGGATTTCTCATTCTGAGCCCGGAACTGGAGGAAGTTACTGATAATATCTGTGCAGTTTCCTTCAGGAGTCTGTTGTGGTCTGAGACATGAACTCCCTGCCCAGCACTTTGTGTGTGTGGGCTGACCCTGAATGCTCTGAGATCTGAGGGGCCACAGGGCCCCAGTGACCCACTCGAGTGAGGCTGCAGTGACTGAGCTGCTCTCTGCAGTGTGTGAGACACTGAGCACCAGAAACTCTTCAGTCAGTGAAGCTACCTTACCATGAAACCTTTTGTAGGATTTTATACTGTAATTTTTAAATGTTTAGTTCATGAATTTACAATTCTGATTGAGACCTTCAGAAATGGAAGACAAATTTGAGATTTTTTTCTCTATGCAGCGAGTACCTGCTCTCTTCTTGCTCCAACAGACTGCGATATGTTGCTATCTCCTCCTCCAGCTTCATCCTCGTGTTCAGGAGAATTTCGTGCTCTCGAAGCTGTTTCTCAATTCCCCTTCTCACTTCCAACAACTCTTTCTCCAAGGATTCAATCTCACCTTCCAAATTTTGTAGCTGCATGTGGTACTGCTGCTCTGTGGCCCGCAGAGAACGTTCCAAACCCTTTTCCTGTGAAATTTAAGTCATATTTTAAGGTTTGGAAAGTGTGTGTAAAGATGTTACATGCATACGTGGTTTCATTAACAAACTGGATATTTTTACATCAGTTCTTGTAAGATTATTCTTTAAGAACAGGAGTAAAGCTTTCAAGGTAATACCTTGGCCAAGAAATTTTCCAGTAAAATCTGTGGTAATTTAAGGTCAGATGAAAGTGTAGCCATGTCTTGCACAGTAATCCACTGCCTTGAGTTTACAGATCTCTGGTTTTACTGTTAAACAATGTCTAGCTCAGTGCTGTATGGAGTGTCTGTGTGCTCTTGGAGTTTTTCTGCACTGCTGAATTGAGCAAAATGGCTGACATCTTATCATGAATGAATTGATAAATCTTGTCCACATATTAAAAAAAGGTCATAATCATGCTGTGAATTGGTAAGGCAGAATGACCAGGAGCTTGGTGGGGGAGTATCATTCAAATATGTGCTTGGGAGGTGTGAAAACAGGACACCATGTGTGTCTGGAGTGGCAGATCCTGCTCCAGAACATGTGCTGGGTCAGTGTGTGTGCAAGGGCTCTGTGAGGAGCTGGAGCCCCGCAAAGCTGAGCATTCCTGTGATGGATTTCAGCTGTATGATGGCTGTCACAGAAACTGACTGGGGGATAGTTTACATCAAAGACAAGACTTCTTTTTTTCCGTGAGATTTCAAGTTTCATTTCTGACTCTTACCACAGCATGGAGAGACTCGATTTCGATCTGCATGTGGTGCCACTGCCGTCGGGCTTCGCACAGTTCTGCTCTGGCTGCCTTTAGTGCTTCTGCATCTTTGTCCATTCTTTTACTTGTACCTTCTTCTGACTACAAGGGACATAAAAAGATAACACTATTGAAAATATTCAAATAACAATAATAAATAAAATAATAAATGTCTGGTTGGAATTTTTGTTAAGAGTTCTATAAACGTGTGAAAACTCACAGTGAGGAGTTAATATTTTCTGTATTGTGGAGAGGGAAAGACCTTATTTCACTGTGTTTGATAGGAAGTGGTTGGCCACATCTCTATGCCTGGCCTTTGTCCTAGAGGAATTCTTATACGAATTACCCAATTGCATTGGGACCTTATTCACTTCTGGAGTGATGGGACTTAGAGGAGGTGCAGATGATTCAAGCTTCGAAGTTTGAATAAAGTACTTTGATTTTAATTAATTTTTGATTCCAGGGTTTGCGGCTTTTTTCCTTTTATCCTGTTCAGAGTAGTTTTTTAAAACCACTCCTGATCTTGTGTGGGGTCATTTTAGATTTGGACTTATCTTTGATTTCGATAGTATGTTCCTGCATGTAACTTCCAGAATGATTGTTTGACTTACAGAAGTTATTTTTCTTTTTTGATTCTGAGTTTCCCTGCAAATGGTGAAGATGCTGTAAGCCCTTGAAACAGCGCTTGCTCTTTTGCATATTCTACTGCTTTATGCAGGTTCTTATGATGACATTGACTCTAAGAAAAGAATCTCTTTAATTCAGGTCTTATGAAGTAAGGAAAAAAAAGTGTTTTGTTCCCCTGTACATACTGACCTATTGCAACTTTACCAGATGATCATTTTTGTGAAAAATCTAGATTTGTCTCATCCACAAGTGAACCCCCAATGTTGTTTGCTTCCCCTTTCTTGCCTGGGTACTGCAGAGTTTGTGTGACAGGATCAAACCAATGTGCATTGGCTGCTTTGTGCCAACACAAAGATAAACTTGGCTTCCCTGTCGGGTGCAGCTGCTGTGTGTCTGGCACTGCTGGTGGATCAGCCAGGCTGCAGCAGCCTCTGGCCTGTCCTTAAAACAAACCTCTGGGATTCCTGCAATACCTGAGTACAAGGTGACAGAATACCTGATTGCTCCCTGTATTTCTTTACATTTGATGGCTCAAAATGGTTTTGCTATTTGATTTCGGATGGGTTTAGAGCTATTTGTATGTAAATCCCTAATGACAGCATTGTGTGTTGGTAACATTTAATCAAGCTGTATCAGAGAACAACTGATATTTGCTGAAGAGCAAAACAGATTTTACTGTGAACAATAGAAAATAGTTCCTGCAAAGGTACAGTGTAGTTTACTAGAGGGCTAAAAATGGCAAAGCTTGCTGTATATAAAAGGATTCTCTTCAGGATTCTTTCTTCCTCTGAGATAACTAAATGGAGCTAGAGGTTACCCTCCTACAGCGTATGTCATCATCCCTTAAATCCCAGCAATAGCCCGGCTACAGGGACAGAAAAGCATCCTGATGAATTACACAGCATTCGTTCAGCGTGAATCCATACCCTTCTTAACAAAATCTATTTCCGATTCTTCTAGTTCGCATCTTACTGCGGTAAAATCCACATCCCTTCCCCGAAAATCTGCTGCATTGAAAGGAATTACTGTACCTCATAGAGGCTGCGGGAGGAACTGTACGGCCAGGGAATGGCTCCGTACTCTGCAAGGTGTGTGGCTGTGAGGAGGCATTACCTGCGTCCTTGCTGAGCTGACGGTCTTTATCTGATTTCGGGTGATGAGCGATTCATACTTTGCCCTGATCTCTCGGCGGAGCCGAGCCGGCTCCATTCTCCTCCTCCTCCTCCTCCCATCCTCCCCGGCTCCCGGCTCCGCTGCCGGCGGCGCGGGGCCGCGGCCTCGGTGCCGTTAAAGCGGTAGCGGCTCATTTCAGGGAGCGCGGGGGCTCAGAGCCCGTCAGTCCGCCCTGGCAGCAGGTTAACGCAGCAAAGGATAGCCCTGAAATAACTATTCCTAAATTACGTGCCGAAATGAGTATATCAATGTCATAAAGTTTCTGTTACGCTGTAACTGTGGGGTTTTATAACCTCAGAAATGTAAGGGTAAGAGAGAGAAAGAAAAGGATAAATTTGCAGCTGCCCAGCATGAAGTGCTCTGACAAGAGGACGTGGAAGGACAGAGCCTCCCAGCAGCATAGCTGGGTTGCTGGCAGTGCTGCTGGCAGGTGCTTCCACCATTGTTAGGGATGTCAGAATTTCCACCCCTGAAGGTATTTGAGGCTCAGTGAGATGAAGCCTCGGGTGTCTGACCTAACCCGGTGCTGAGGGCTGCCGCATTTCAGAAACGAGCTGGGCTCGTGGGCATCCTCTTTTATGGGCGGAAACACACAAGGAGAGGAACCAGCACTACTGGTGCAACTTGTGGTAGGGGCTTTGGCTCCTGTTCTGCAGAGGGCAAAGTTCTGGCGAATGTACCCTTCAGACACGTTGCTGCTGTCAGGAGAAGGGTCTGGGTTGTCTCTGCCGGTGTTTCCGTACCTGTGCCAGGTGTTGGTGTCCTCAGCACACACAACACGTAATGTATGTGGGGTTCTCACCCCTTCCCTGACAGCTCCCAGCAGATCCAGCACAGGTTGTCTGGTGTGCTGTGCTTCTTCATTTCCTGCTCACTCCTAGATGATCTTGTCTGCTAAGAATGGCTCTTAGCTGTTTCATTTTACCTCTTGCTTATTTAATTTTTTTTTCAGTTGTGCACAGTATCAGATATGAAGTAAAAAATTTTCCGATTACAACAGAAATTTAAAATTTAGCAAAGAGAGAAATGCATTTTAGGCTCTAAATGAGAATATACATCAATGAAATGATAAAACAGGCAGTAAACTTTCACAAGACACACATCCTTTTAGAAGTCAAAGTACTGTACCACTTAAAAGTCTCCTGGTGTAAAAAGGCTTCCCTGTTCTTGGCTGTGTTTGCTGGCACATGTAAAAGGATCCTGTGTTTGAATTTTATTTTTCTTAGCTGACTGGCTTCCAGTTGACCTGGACTGAGATGGAAAGGTTTTGTTGTCCACTCTCTTTTCTGCAAGTGTCTCAATTATCCTTGTTCTGTGTAGTTCTAAACCCAAAATATTGTCAGTGTTTGTCATTGATGGGATGAGAAGAGTTACATGACAAAACCATTAGGAATCCATCATAAACACAAGGTATTGCACTTGGGATGGTATAAACTAATGCTTTCTTTTTCTATTTTTTTTTTCAGGTGTAAAGGGAACACAGGGCTAGGAGATTCCTAAGGCTAAAGGTAGGTAGGTGTAAGCAATTGCATCTTTCCTAGCACTTATGGAACTTGGAATTCTAGCTGCTTTCAATGTTCATATTTTATTGCTGGCTTACCACACAGCTGGAGGGAGTCATGGAGAATAAAGGGACACTAATACCTTAAAGCTTGTTAAGTTCTTTTTATTAAGGATGAAAACTGGAAAATGAGGTTGGAACAGCAAAATTATTTTATCTATTGATTACTAAAGATTATAAAAAGGCAAATCTGATTAAATGTGTGCTTCATATTTCTGATTATTGAACAGAGATTTGATGAATTTTTAAAGAACACTGTGGAAATCATACAGGTAATGCTGATAGAGTGAAGCAGGAAATACACTGCATGTCTGCAAGGAATGAAAGTGCCAACTTTGTCTTATCTAAAAGATTCTTAGTGCAAAGCCAAACGTTTTATCACTTAATACAAAAGAATAAAATTATTTATCCATTTTGGCTTGGAGCAAATGGATCCTTTGCCACATCAGATTGTGCTTCATATCTTCTCTTCAACTTCCTTAACGTGAGATGCAACAACTTTTCCATCTACCACTTCTTCGACAATTGTCTTGATCTTTCTAGTTTTGGTTGGATCTAAACATCATGAACAAACCAAGAAATATTTATCAATGTGTTAAAAATGATAAATCAAAGCAGCACATGACCAAGTACCCCCTTTCCCTTTTCAGTTGTCTTCTGATTTTAATGAACTCTATGATGTAGTTAAACAGGATAAAATGTGTTATTTGATTTATAAGAATGACTTTAGAAACAAAATTTTATTCAATCAAGTTCTACCTTACCTTGAGAAGAGTCCAGTGATTGTGTTTGAGATTTGGACCCTGTCAGGGATGAGCTTTCAAATGTAACTGCCTGTCCACCACTCCTAAAAGGGAATCAGACATGCACTATTGCAGGATGTTCGATAGGATCAGGATAAATTCCCTTTTTATGGTGACATTGATAGATTTTTTAAATAGTGAGCAGAATGGCTTACTCTCATCAGTCACAGTGATATTTCAGATCACTGTATGTGCCTTACTGTCACTTCGAGAATGTTCCACTTATTTGTACCCTTATTTTTCCTGGAAAGGATTTTTACTACAGAAAATAAACCCGAGGAGACCTTTTGTGTCAATCAGTTCCTTACACAAACTCGCCATCCAGCAGGCGCCGGTAGGTTTCAATCTCCATTTCCAGACGAGTCTTGATGTCTAGGAGCTGCTGGTACTCAGCGTTCTGACGCTCCATGTCAGCCCTGACCTGGAAAAGCTGGGACTCCAGGTTCCCGATCTGCATTTGGATTTGTGACAGCTGAGCGCAGTAACCACTTTCCGTTTCTGCTAAAGTGTCTTCCAGGGATTTTTTCTGTGTAAGGATATTAAATAATCTCTGGTTAAGGAAAAAATCTCTTTACAAAACCAGCTGAAGTAGTTTAAGGGAGTGAGCACAGCTGCATTACTTAGAAGGTTTTATTTTCTTTTTGAAAACACCCGTTTGAAAACTGCCCCTTGTCACTTCCCTAAATGTGATGTAAAAACTCATCTGCTTTGTGTCATGCTCTTTGCAATCCAGTTAGATATATTACTAATATTTAGGAACTAAAATAATGTAGGATTTAATCAGAGATAAATGCAAATCCGCAATTCTATGGAATAGGATTAGGTCTAAAAAGACTTTTGAAGTTGCTGCATTGCCTCTGAGCAGTCAGCAGCTTCCTAGAACGTACCATGGCAAGCTGAGACTGCAGCTCTATTTCCAAGCTCTGGAGAGTCCGTTTTAAATCTGTGATCTCGCTCTTTCCCGACTGGAGCTGCTCAGTATTGGTGGAGATTTCCCTTTTCAGCTCCCCGCTCTGAAATGAAAAAGGAGAATGGGATGTAATTTTACTCGTCCAAGTATTGAACTCATTTTCCCATGCATTTTGCTGAGTTTGCTCTCTCTGGTTGTTACTTTTTCATTGAACCACGCCTCGGCCTCTTTACGGTTTTGCTCGGCAATGACTTCGTACTGTCCCCTCATATCATTCAGAAGCTTGGTCAGGTCAGTCCCTGGAGCAGCATCCATTTCCACACTGACTTGGCCAAGTTCACTGCTTTGGATGCCCTGAAGCTCCTGTAGAGATTGAAAATAAAGAGAAGGTTTGTTAATAAAAGACAAAATAGTTCTACCAAAATATATTTAAAGAAATATATGTGATGTAAATTTTGTTTCAACAAGGATCTGTAGCTTGTTTCTCACACTCTTTACTTAGCAAATGCAAAAAATAACACCAAACAGAACCTATAATGAAACCCAGGAACTCCCACTGCCCTAAATAAGTGCAAACTTAAATATCATTTGATGTTTCACAATTTCATGTGTCTTGTTATGAATTCACAAAGGAAAGGAATAACCTCTTCATGATTCTTCTTGAGATAAGCCAGTTCTTCGTTCAGGCTTTCAATCTGCATCTCCAGATCTGCCCTGGTCATGGTCAGCTCATCCAGGACTCTGCGCAGACCATTGATATCAGCCTCCACACTCTGCCGAAGAGCCACTTCATTCTCATATCTGTGAATAAAGGGATTAAATATTATTTTTTACATGGTCAGTGAGGTCAAATGCAAACTATTACTGTGTTTTATTTTAGCTTTAATATGAAAACTTAGTATGCATAATTATTATAATGTTGTTTAATATTATATTGCAAGTATTCCACAAGGAAACAGATTTTTAATACAAAAGAACTTTTTCCTTAAGATATTAGTAGGAGTTTTTGTAGTATTAAGTTATCCTTACTTTAGTCTGAAGTCATCAGCAGCCAGTCTGGCATTATCGACCTGCAGAATGATCCTCGCGTTGTCAATGGTTGCATTGATGATCTAGAATACAAACAGTATTCAGAGAATGATATTACAGCCCAAAGGCTCCATGGCTTTGTAATGGCTTTAAACTTTGTGTTCTACAACGGTTTGTAGAACTGTATTCCATCACTGCCTTCTCCTTCATTCAGATTAGACAAATCACTGTGTGACACAGCTACAGAACTGCTTTAATGTACAGGAAAAATTCAGCACATGTCACCAGTGCAAGGTGAGAGAGGTCATTGCCAGTGTCAGTACCAAAGGATAAATGTGCTCTTGGTTTCAGAAAAAATTTTGTTATTTTCATTCATACTATTAAGTGAGTTACAAATATAAAGATACAGTAAATACATTGCTTTGCTACCTTGTTTCGAAGATCTTCAATGAGGGGGTAGAATTTGCTGTAGTCATTCCCAGATCCAGGGGTGGCAGTGCCAGGGCCACTTTTCTCATACCACTCACGGATTTTGCGCTCCAGCTCAGTGTTGGCATCCTCCAGAGATCTCACTTTGTCCAGATACGCAGCCAGACGATCATTGAGGTTCTGCATTGTCTCTTTTTTTGAGCCAGAAAGAATGCCACCGTCACCAGCACCAGCAGGGCCAAACCCACCTCCAAAACCAGTCCCTAAGCCACCACCAAAGCCACTTCCAAAAGCAGCACCTGAACTGCTGCCAAAACCACTTCCCAAACCTCCCCCAAACCCACTGCCTAAGCCACTTCCATAGCTACCACCTAGACCACCTCCAAAGCTTCCACCAAAGCCACTGCTTAAGCTGCTCCCAAATCCTGCACCTGAGCTGCCCCCAAAGCCCCCACCGAAGCCAGAGCTTGAGCCCAGCAGAGAAGCTGCACCAAACCCTCCACCAGACCCTCCACCAAACCCAAGCCCACTGCCACCAAAGCCTCCACCACTGGAACTGGACATCCTCAGAGATCCCCCTCCAAATCCGCTCCGAGAGGAGAATGGCCGGGACCCGCCACTTGTGCGCACAGAAAGGGCCATGGTGCTCAAGGTGCTCGGATCTGCCCCGTGGAGGATACAACAGAGAGCAGGGCAGAGCGGGAGCAGGGTCAGCTTTATAGAGGGACAGCAGTGGGTGTTTCAGGAGGAGTCCCCACCTCCTGGGGAGAGCTTTCACTCTCTCTCTCCCTCCTGTTTGGAGGGGGTGTCAGTTTAGTGTGTTCTGACCAACTGAAATGATATGTGCCAAGTGAAATTGCCAATGGGAGTGGAAATCTGGTGCCCTTCAGGTATTTGTATGAGGGGAAATGGGTGGAGTGGAGCTGAGACATCATGATTGTGTTCTGCCATGTGCAATGGAGCACAAAAAGTTCTTTTCACGTTTAAATCCCTCCTAAATAATTGTTTTGTCATGTCAGATTCAGTGCTTCCTGCATTTGGGGCTGTTCTTACAGGAGTTTGCTAAGTCAGCAGAGTGATCCCTTTGATCCCTGCTTCTCAGCCTGTGTGGCAGGAATGTCCTTCTTTTCATAATGCTCTTCTGGCAGGAGCCTCTGCTGGATTAGTGCTCCTGGATTCTTGATAGGAAGTATGAAAAGTGACCATCAGGTGTCCAAGGACACATGAATATTTGGTGAGCTGCAGGGTGATTATTAATATGAAAATATAAATATAGCAAATAGGATTTGGGTTTGTGACCTAACCCTTTCATCATTGAAATACCTCAGAGTGATATGCTTATAGTCTATAGCATATGAGAGTTTGTACTTTGGAGCTGGGAACTCACCATTGTGTCTGCTAAATAGTTTGCTGTTATCTCGAAATAAGAAATCTGATTTCTGTATTTGGTGCTTTTTATAATACAAATCTAAAGATCAAATGTAGCGCTTCTGGGTGCAGGTTTGGGCATGGAAACCCTCCCAAGCTAATATATTTTTCTTTTGAAGTTATTTTGATAAATGGAAAATTGTTTTTCCTTTGTCCTGGCTTAATTATATCATTGGATTTGTCAACTGAAATGTGTTAATTTTTGATTTATCCGCACCCAGGAGCATGGGGTGCTTTTGGGGCAGAAAAGAGCGGAAGATCAAAGGTGTAAGTAGAGCATTTCTGTGGAAATGCACTGATAGCCTGGTCTCAGTAACTTGAGGCAGTGAATGCAGAGGATTAGTTCTTTGGCAGCTGTTTATGTACAATACATATCTCTGGACAGATGAGGTTTCATAGGGAAAAGCTTTGTGTGTTTATGTTCTCAAGGGGAAAATGTAAACTCTTGGGACTGAGAATTCAGGTGTGGCACAGGTGGCCTCCCTATGGGACAGGGAACGTTATTGGCACAGAAAGGTTTGAGAGAGAGGGAGATAATTTTAAATATATCCTTATTGATAAAATATCTTGGCTTGCTGTAGTCCCTGGTGGCATAATCATTCATAGAATGTGAAAAGTATCAAATAGGCTTCTTCAATTTATTTTTTCATGTTAATATAGTATGGAAAGTAATTTGACACTTCTTATTTATTTGAAAATCAGGTTTTAAGGAATTGAAGCTGCTTTATGTTTTAGTGGGAATTCACAATCTGAAAAGGTGTGCTGAACTGATGTCTTAATGCATTTTAAAAACCTAACTCTTCCATCTTTATCTGTGTTAGAAGCAATTATACATTAATACCAGACTGATTTGATTTTTTTTTCATCAAGGTACTTAGTCACTATGTAAGTAAACCCAAAGTCTTCTATGTTGTGACTTAGAGATTTTTATTAATGCTCCCCCACAGAAACAACAGCAACAAAAGATTTGATATTTTGGCATTTTTAATCCTTATGAGGTTTAGGGTGAATTAGATCAGACTCTTTATAAGTCTTTTAGTTTTAGTATCAGTTTCAGGGAACTCAGAGGCATCTTTTCTGCTGGTGCCATTTACATCTTCTCTTCAACCTCTCTGACCTCAGAGGAGACAATCTTGCCATCAACCACCTCCTCAACTATTGTCTTGATCTTCTTGAATTTACTTGATTCTGTTAAGGAAATTGAAAAGAGAAGTAATTTACTGCAACGTACATTGACAGAGTAGTATTGCTCTAGTAGTAGCAGTCAATAAGGAAATATCAAAAAGCATCTTCAGTCCATAGGTCCCTGAGGTAAACATTTGCTGTGTGGAGGGTGTGGATTCTCCTCTTTTGGATATTGAGTATATTGCCCATAGACTGTAGTGGACACTGGGTTCAATAACTCTCTAGTGCTCTTGATAGTTTTGCTTCAGTTTAGCA
This sequence comes from Brachypodius melanocephalos, assembly GCA_013398615.1. Lineage (NCBI taxonomy): Eukaryota > Metazoa > Chordata > Aves > Passeriformes > Pycnonotidae > Brachypodius > Brachypodius melanocephalos. Next base: position 180,430 of record VZSR01003818.1, read on the forward strand.
CAGCCTTGTGTACCTAAAACCTTGGAATGCACCAAATTGGAAATTTTGCTATGAAACTGGATATGTTACTTGTGCAGCCAGCAGGGAGAAGCAGATGCTTCTGCAGTTCTCCAGAGGGGAATTCAGTAACTCTCTGTTGTTCTCTTGGCTGAGGACTCACAGAATCTCAGAATGGGTGAGTCTGTGATTTTACACTGGGGACCTGAATTGTTTATATAAACCCAGATTTGTACAGTCCTCATAGGGTAACCTACAGTTCATTGCTTTCTTGATGTGAGATGCCACTGGCTGATTATTAGCTCCGAAGCTGTTATTTTATATCAGGCTACTTCATTCCATAACATTTCAATAGGCAGCCATCAAAACAAAAAGAAGTTGGTGGGACATACCTTTTTCAGCCTCTGTTACCGCCGATTCCAAATGCCTGTTCAAATTATAAATTAGAAAATGTAAATATATGGCAACTCATGCATTGAAGTAACATCCTTGTGCATTTCCTATTTGTTTGATCAGGACAGCTAATCTCATTTCATCAAGACTTTTAATCAGGGGATAACTCAGTAAAATGAGTTCTCTCAGTTAAAGTGAAACTTGCTAGGCATAAGCTGTTGGTGCAGTCAATCTGCAGACTCATCTCTGCAATGCCAGGACTTCAGCTCACGCAGGTACACCTGATCTAGTTCCTGAGCCAGAACAGCTGAACAGGTAGAATCTGGGGGGAAGTTCCACTCTCTGCATAACCCAGACAGACAAGTTGATTGAAAACTTCATCACTGGTGTTCCTGGCATGTGAACATCTACCCAACTCCCCAGCTCACAGAGTGACAGTCTGTATCTAGTCTGGGAGAGCCCACCTCAAAATTCCACAGCAGCTTCAGCAGCCCAGCCTGAACAGCAGCCTGCTCTGATTCTATGGCTGAGAACTGGGCAATGGGCTTCCCCACCCCGAAGCAGTTGGAGAGAGGCAGATTTGACACAAAACCCAAAGCAACACTTGAAGCCATGTGTGTACTCACTCGCTTTCTTCTCCCTCCAGCAGCCTCCGGTACGTGGCAATCTCCATCTCCAAACGAGTCTTGACATCCAGCAGGATGCTGTACTCGTTGTTCTGAGCCTCCATGTCAGCTCGGAGCTGCCTCAGCTGAGCCTCCAGACTGGAAATTGCTGCCTGTATCTGGTCAAGCTGGTAACTGTACCGTGCTTCTGTTTCAGCCACAGAGGCTTCCAGGGCCTGTTTCTATAGTCCATGGGAAGAACAGAGACATTATTCAGAGCATACATTTTTCTGTTAAAATAACATTTTGATTGTAAAGCCCCTCATATCTCTGTTTATCTGTGTAACTCTCTGCTATCCACAGTCCTTATATTGCTTTTTATTTTACCATGGTCAGCAGGGACTGTAATTCCAGCTCCAGGTTCTGGAAGATCTGTCTCCGTTCCGTGATCTCTTTCCTCTGGACCTCCAGCCGTTCAACATTGAGGGCAACTTCCTGGTTCAGTTCTGCTGTCTGGAATGAGGAATGGAGAGACTGTGAACTGCAGCCAGGCATGATTGAGGTTCTTGCTGGTGTTTAAACAGTTGACTTTACCTGCTTTTCAAAATGTTCTTTGGCTTCTTGGCGGTTCTTTTCTGCCAGTTCTTCATATTGCTTTCTCATGTTTTCCATAATAGCTGCGAGATCAATGCCGGGAGCAGCATCCACCGCCACGTTCACAGAGCCGCCCGCCTCTTTGCGCAGCCTGGCCCGGTCCTGCAGCAATGGGGACTGTGTTAGCACCAGCTGCAGGCATCTGTCACTCCTGGGCATTGGACACAAACTCAACATTTACACATACGGGACTAATCCTTAATAGTACCTTGGTGCAAGACAACTTAATCACCTTGTAAAAACTGTTTAGTGCACCTCATCTTAGAATGGTTTTCTTACTTTATAGCAATAAATGTTATATCATAGATAAATGTATCATAAAAATTACTTCCTTAGAACTGGACCTCTGGAATGAGGGCAGAAGTCATGGCTCCCATTTGTGTACTTTCTGGGGTAGCAATTCCTGAACCATAAATTTTTCTTAGAAAAAACCTTCACTCCTTCATTCCTGGATTGGAGGAGTGTTCGGCCTTTGATCCCTGACAGCTTGAATGTCCCTTAGGGCCACACATGATCATACTGCTTCCAGGAAGGATAGAAATGCTTCCTAGTAAGGTTTTTTTGTGTTTGCCACTCAAAAACCCTCTCCCTGGCAGTGGTCAGCTGCTCTCACCTCCTCGTGGTTCTTCCTGAGGAAAACGAGTTCCTCGGTTATGCTCTCGATCTGGGACTCCAGGTCAGCTTTTGTCAGAGTCAGGTCATCCCGGACACGGAGCAGTCCAGTGATGTCGCTCTCCACACTCTGCCTGAGCAGGTGTTCGTTCTCAAACCTGTACAATACAGTGCATTTTGTCATCATTGAAATGCAACTGTTTGGAGTAAATGTTAGTAACTGCCACAGTCATTGTGAAATTTTCATTAAAATGAAAGCTGGAAAATGTTCACTTTTTGGTGCTGATTCCAGTAAGTGGAAGCTTTCCTAAATAAGAGAAGCATGGAAGAGAATTGATATAAAATCATGGAACTTACTTCAGCCTAAAGTCATCAGCAGCCAGCTTGGCATTGTCAATCTGCAGGACAAGCCTGGAATTTTCCATATTGGCATCAGAAATCTAAAAGGAATGGTGGACAAGCCATGAAACTTTGCACACAGAAATTCACACTTGATCCTTTCCTGGGAATGAATACTGTAAATGGGCTTCATCTTCCTTCACTTCAGCTTTCTGTTGGTCAGCTGGCTTTAAGCTAAGTTCCATCTGAAGTGCATGAAAGGAATTAGGGGTGTCCAGAAGACAAGTTGTCCTGCCATAAAATAAGTGCATTGAATAGTTGGGGTGAACTTCTCTTTGAAGGAATCTGCTTTTAAATGTTGGGAAGTAGAACTAATAAAAAATAAAAGGGAAAAGACTGAAGGAAGTTCTGGAAATATGGTTTGACAAATCTGTCAGTTGATTGTTGGGAATATTTCATTGTTTCCAGTGGTAATTTACTATTTTAAGTAGTGGTCTTTAATTTTTTTTGAGTGTTTACCCTTCTTTTCCAAAAAAACCACTTTGAAATAGACTGTTGCTAAACTATATTTAAATATGTTGATATTAGTATTTCTCTAATTGAAGCCACCTAAGGCAAATACAGAACTAGTTAATTTTGAGTCACAGATTTTTCAGGTATGAGACTACTCACAACTCCAGGCATATATCTGGTATTACAAATGGCCTAAAATCTGTCTCTTATTTGTAGCTGATAAAAAATAAACTTTTTCTTCCCAGCTAGGCCAATTACAATTTGGAAAAGTACATTTCCTACCGCAGATTTTTCTCTTTCTCCTATACTAATGGAGAGGCGTATGATCTCTTACCTTATTTCGGAGGTCTTCAATTGTTTTGAAGTAGGAGCTGTAGTCCTGCCCTGCGCTTACGTTGTTCTTTTCATACCATTCCCTGATCTGTGTCTCAAGCAGGGAGTTTGACTTCTCCAGTGAGCGCACCCTCTCCAGGTACGCGGCCAAGCGATCGTTCAGGTTTTGCATGGTTGATTTTTCATTGCCAGCGAGCAGCACATCGTTCCCAGTGATGCTGAGCTGGAGGCTCCCTCCGAGGCCTTGGCCGGAGCTGGTGCTGGTGGATATGCGGGTGCCATAGCCCCCGGCTCCCCCGTAGACACTGGGTGCCTGGATCTTCTGGATGGACATTCTTCTGGAGGTCAGACTGCTGACACTGGGTGCAGAGGGCTGGACACGGCTGCTTGTGCTCCACTGGATGCTGCGGGTGGAGAATGCCATTTTTGCTCTTTGTCTTCTGGACTGAAGCAGGTAAATCAGCACAGAGAGAGAGGGAAGCGAGGAACTGAATGTGCACTGTGCACCTTTATACAGGTCCAAGAGGAAGCACAGTGGCTGGAAACCCCACCTATGTTGACGCAGAGTGTCACTGGTGTCAGCACAAAGAGCACACAGGATATTGCTCCCCCTCCCCATAATTAGAAGGGGTTCTCGTCTGTTCGTCTGTGTTTGAGGAACACTCCCTGGGTAGTTTGCTTGCTTTGTTATTTTGTATAACAGATTAAAAAAAAAAAAATATCTCTTGAATCATTTATAACCTTGTACATGAGCCAATCCTCTCTATAGCCCTTTGGAACAAATGAGCAGGTTCTTAGCCCCCTGTGCAGTGCATGAATTTAAAATGAGAGTTGCCTGTATGTGACAAGAGACTTAAAATATTTATATTTCTATTGAGTAAGCAATAACTTGGGCCTCAGGACAGTCTAGGACAGTGTATAAGTTATTAGAAAGGAGGCCATGTGAATTCAATGCATAGTAAGCACAAACCAACATCTGCACTGCCAGTGAAGAGTGGAGGCTGTTGCCATCAGCTTGGATTGAATATGCATTCATCTGGTATTAGAAAACCCTTGCAAGTGGAATTTGAGCTTTCAGTACAACTGAGATTGAGTGGGAAGGGTATGTCTTTGTCTTTAAGTGAGGTAGGAGGAATGAGAATATTGGGAACCTTCATAGCCCACTGTGTTTCACATGTGAGATGCTGAGGCCCATAGAGCTGCAAGAAGTGTTGAGTTCCAGCTTCCAGCAGAGCGAGCCTCCAGCCCTCCTGTGTGGCTGGAATTGAAGCAAAGCAAGTTTCCTTCCTGCCTCATTAGAGACCATCAGCTAACAAGTGCCATGCTGTGGGGTCTGTCCCCAACCCAGGGACTGTGGTCATTAACAGGAAACCAGCTGCCTTTCCATGGCATGAAGAGACACAACAATCCTACTGCTGATCGTGTGGAGGAGGCTACTGGGCTGACTGTGCTGTACATTTGATGCAGAAAGTGCATGGAGAATTTGTAAAGCAAGGGAAGAACCTGATTGCTGAGGGATTGTTAGTGCTGCAGGAGAGCAGGTGGCAGGTGTATGTTGGGGCAAAGTGGAGGTGCAGCTCCTGGGGCATTGCACTGACAGTGCTTATGTGTTTTACTGATGTTGTCAGGTAGAACAATGAACACACATGGCTTGTGTTAGTGGCAGCAGCTGCTGTATGTACTGATCTCGCACCTTGGGGCAAGGAAACTGATGAGACACAGAGCTTTGGCCTTGAACTGTGTATTGGAGGCACCTTCAGCTTTCTGACAGCACCCAACCCACAGTAGTTGGGTATTAGGGAATATCCAATATATTAGGGAATCAGTACTGCCAAGTTTTTAAGTTTCTGTGCTAGGGATTATTCTAACTGGTCTTGGCTCAAGGCAGAGAGTTGAACTGTTGTACTTGGCTGTTTTGGAAACACAGCTTCCAAACCAAAGCAATCAGTGTGCAGGAAAGGACTTTTTTTTTCTAGGAGGATGCTGTGGAGTGTCTTTGGACCTTGAACTTCTTTGGGTGTAACTTGTAATAAAAAAACCTTTATGAGATGTGAAACCAAAGTACATTGGCCATGACATTTGGTGTGTCATTACAGAGAGCCAGGGTGGGTTGTCTTTTGTCCATTGAAATTATTCAGACTGAGTAAGAATTCCTCATTATAGTTGAGCAGAGTCTGCACCTTTAGACTGTAAGAGGAGTCCAGAGGAGATCCTGTTGTTCTTACATCCCTTGGCTCTGTGTCTCACTGCCTAAATCTCTGCAGGATTGTGTGGCAGTCTATTTAAGGCCAAACATTATGCTTTGTCTTTTCAGTATTAAAATTGCTTCCCATGTTACCATGGCGATATTTTTTCTAAACATCATTTGGAGGTTCTATTTTTTCATTTAGTGAGCAAATGAAAAAAGAGTCAATGATCTGAATTAAGGTGAGCATCAGGCTTAGGTCAGACATTTGCCTTGTGTTATGGCTCTGCTGCTTTTGTTCAAGCTGAACCTCCAGAAATTATTTTCCTCTAGACCATTCAGCAGAAGCATCCAAGATGTATGCAAGAAGAAGCAAGGAGCAGTGGCATTGTGCAAACCTGATATGTAAAGATACAAGGCTGAATTTCCTTAGTGTTCTTTTTATTTGCATCCCTCAATTGTTTACTGAGATTTTCTCTGGTCTTATAATTTTATATATGCTTCTATCCTCCCCTAAAAGTCAGAATATTTGCAGGAATACTTGCTAGGATCAGGATGGATTCATATCAGAGGTGGGGTTTGCTCCTGGTTTTCCTTCAGTATTTTTTTTTTCCCATGAAATGTATCTTGACTGGTTGTATCAGTCACTGAAGACTTCCAGAGGGATCCCTGAAGCTGCAACCTTGGCAGTGAGGGGAGGGTGAGGGGCTCCTCAAGGCATCAGTTGGGAGTGGCCTTGGCATCCTCCACCCTTGGACTATGCCCAGGAATTATCTGCAAGAACATGGGCTGCCTCATTTTTATTTATTTTTTTATTTTATTGGTTGTAAATTATCTAAATAGATGTTGAGCAACCTAAAAATCTATTGTCCAATACTGCAGTTTTGGTCAGCATTGAGGAAATGCTGTAACAGTTTGCTGGTGCTTTAGCTCAGCAGAGCAGTTTCAGCTCCAGACTCAGCTGTGGGAGCTGTAGAGGACAGTCTGTGGGTTCACAGGGAGCATTTCCTTTCAGTGATGTGCTTGGTCAGAGTGGATTGCCTATAGACATAATAAAACATTTATAGCAACACTAAAGAATTGTTTGATTTCATGAAGAAATGTCACCTGTGTGACAGAAGTTTAATGTGCATTAGAGGGCCATGGAGATAAGTTCTGCAGGGCTCTGATAATGTGGATGCCATTCCATCTGACTCACCTGTGCTAACCAGCCATGGGCAACCAGTCTGGAGAGTTCAAGGAAAAAAGACACACCCAGCTGTGGATCTGCGTTTTTACTGCCTTTAGGTGGAACAGATGCTTTTTTTTTTTTTTTTTTTTTTTTTTTTGGCTGACATAGAGACTGAAATAAAGCGAAGTCTTTTAGTTCAGTCTGTAGAGATGATCCATTCTAAGAATGAAATCCAACACCCTTTTGTTGGTCACTGTGTTTGGGTTTAGCACCATAAGTTTGATTCTGGAAGATCTACACTACAGTCCTGAAAGGACATCGTGTGCAAAGTGCATTCAAGAGAGATGCATTCCACGTTCAAAGTTCCAGCCTTATTCCAGTATTCAATATTTCTGGATCTGAGACATTCCCCTCCTTCTTAACTACCTTTGCACCTCCTGTTAATGCCAATGCCCATGAAACCTGCTCTCTCCAAAGAGCAAAGCAGGGTGTTTTGTGCTTTGCTGAATGGAATCAGAGGACAGAAAGTTCTGGATGATGTCACCAACTCAGCTGGATTCACCTAAGCCCCGAACATTTGCAGCTCAAGATCTTAGACAGTCTGCCTCACGTATTTTTTTCCCCTCATTTCCCTCTCCTTTTTATCTTTTGTCCAATGAAAATATCGCAATCATCAAACCACTGCACCCTATTTCTTTCTGCTTGGAGCTTTGACCAGAGGGGTAAGTTAAACATTACTTTGCATATTTATGGCACTTAGAGAGGTGTTCCAGCTCCTGGAGTGGTGCGTGAGGCAGTGTGTGGGTTCCATCCCTCCCCAGCCACAGGTGGAAAATGAAAGTCAGGAGCTGCCTTTCCTGTCTCAGCTGCCCTCCTCAAACAGAATCAGATCTCAGTGCCAACAAAAACAGCTACAGGCCACACAAACGAACCTTCTCCTTTTTCTTCCCCAAAAGTGGCATTAAGATCAGCTCTAACACAGGACTGCTGGCAGATCTCTCTCCCTTGGAAAAACCCTGTACAACTGATGTGTCAGGGGAATGAGAAAACCAGTGAACTGGAGAGAATTTCAGCCTACAGACTCTCTCAGTTCCATAATGCTGGAGTAGTTCAGTATCCATGAAAAATATTTCGTATTTCTGTGATTCAGGAGGCAGATACAATTTTCATGGCCCTGTGCAAATACAGGTACACACTGATCATACACTGTAAAAGATATGTACAAACACATTGTATTGCATGTGTTCATATCTCTGTAGACTTTTTTGCTAACTTTCGAAAAAGGTTCTTGTACTTCTGGAGATCTCACTTGTGCCACACTTGGAGCCCCTAAATCAGAAGAAAAACCCAACTTTTCCCCAGGGTAAAACTGCACTCATAATGCCAGGAGGTACCTGGGTAGAGGCACAGCTGCAGCTTCTTGTTTGGGGACTGTTCTGAAATATCATCCTTTCAGTGCATCCCAGCGATCCCAGGGTATCCCCACTCCCGGGGTTTGTACAACCAGGAGCAAGCTATGGGCTGCTTGGAACCCAAAATACCCTCCCAGCAGCAAGATCTGTGTCAGAAAAGCAAGATACCAAAAAAGCAAAATAAAGGAAACGGGCCGAAAATCCGTCTCCATGATCCCCTGGAGGAAGTCTGGCACTGTTAGGAACGTTCATCGCACAAATACTGCAGGAGAAATTTCCAGTTAGAAGTTGTTCCCCAGCCGCAGGAGCCCCGGAGGAGCGGCAGGAGCAGAGACAGGCACCGGGCTCCGTGCGGATCTACCTGGTTGTCACTAGAGGCCACCACCGGCCTTCGGAACGGAGCTGCCTCCAGCCCTCCCCGTGCTGAGCACCGCGGGAGAGAATCCGTGCGGAACTTGAGCGACGGAATAAAACTTACGGCTTACATAACAACATTTCTCGTATTATGCACTTTCCTGGCCCTATATCCGCAGGAAATTTAGTTACATCGCTCTTGTAGCTAAACGTTTCGAGAAATATTTCTGTTATACGAGCCACCAACCATAATTAACGAGTTCAGTGCTGTGTATGGAGTGGGTTTGGAAGCAATGGAAAGAAGAATGGGCTATCTTTCTAAATTCTGACATCTGAGTCTTTCAGGACAGGGAGTGTTCATTTCCTTTTTGAATTAAGCCTTTTCTATGACTGATGCTTGAGTATCTCAATTTTTATGCAGCAATAGGCTGTAGACATTAAAGAAAAGGTTTCTTTGGTTATGTTTTTAAGGATTTTGTTCTGTACTGAAGCAGAGGATACATTCTCAGAATGTTTTGAGACTATCTCTTGTGAGATTAACATGGAAGCAGAGCCTGGGTGCTGGAATGGCTTTAAAAAATTAGTAATTTTTCTCACTAATAAGACATAAGAATGTGTTTTCTTTCCTGCACAGGTAACTTTACGATCACAATTTCTCTCTGCTTGCTGCGATGTTACAAGTTTTCTGCTTTGAAATTGTTCTGGCAAGAGTCACTCCCAGTTTTTTTGTTTGATGCATTTGATGTTTTGTTTTCTCATATGTTGGTTTGGGGGTGCAGAGCTGAGCCAAAGCTGATAATTCTCTAAAGGCAGCACATCTTTAACTTCTGTTATAAGGAAGAACTGTAGTTTGTAGCAACTTCAGCCTGTTTGTTTCTCCATTTCCCTGCCTGCTCCAGCTAATTATGACTCTTAATTGAAATATATTTTTCCAAATTATATTCCTCATTTTTGTTGCTTTCTATAGAGCCTAATTATAGCCCATCACATTGACTCCTTTGGACTTGTCCTTAGGACATTGGAAAGCCAAAAAATTTACCCCCAAAGTCTGTATAGTTATTGAAGGTGTCTTTACCACAGCTGGTGTTATGATTTTATGCCTTTAAGGTTCTGATGCATATTCAGACATTCAAAAAGCAAATTAACATGTCCAGAAGAAGCAGCCCTGCACCTGCCTCACCATTAGGTCATGTCTCGCACTGGGAGCTCCTGCCATAGGGACACTCCAAACTGTCTGACATTGACACTTCTGTTTCATGGAATATTTTTGCAGACAATTGGTTTGTGCAAGTCCTAGGCCAGGCACTGAAGTAGGTCATTTCGGTATAGTCACACAATTAAAGGTATCATAAAAATACAGCTTGAAAATAATCAAAAATTTTACAGAGGGAGGAATGATAAGGAAACAACACATGGTCAAACTTTAGTTGGTATTTCACCAAGCCAAACGTCCAGGTAGAATCAATATTTAAGATGTTTTTGTGGTATAATGCAGGACATGGGGGGACAGGGGGTGCAGCCTCTCCAGCAATATTCTTTCCTTGCTTCCCTGTTTATAGATTCGTCCTTTTTCTAAATGATTCATACACAGGAACAGGCATCTCCTAGCAAAACTTTAGAAACCTTTATAGGTCAGGGTGTGGACATTGTGAAATGTTTTACCGGCTCTTCTACCTATTCTCTCTGCTTCTATAATCCATAGAACCTGTAGGTTTAGCAGTGCTATAAAGGCAAGATTTCTTTTCTTCTCTTTCTGAAATGACATCGTTAATTTTGCATCCACATTAACCAGGAAAGTAGAAAGCAAAAATTCTCATTCTACAGATGTGGCTGTTGATAAATAAGGCTGAACCCCAGCAGTGTGGGGCCAGCTCCCCAGAAGAATGTGTGATTAATAGCACAAACCATGACTGCATTACCTCATCGCACACTTCTTCCAGGGGATCAACACTTCACTTACCAAAGCTGCCTATTGTAATACACCTTAATAAGTTTTAACATTTCTACAAGTGAAATGAGCTGTGACTCATGCCCAGGCTGGAGTGCAGTCAAGGCTCTTGGAAATCATGCTGAGGATTATTCTGTGCAGGACTGCCTTAAATGGCAGGTGAAACTGCAAGGAGCCGGTTGTGAATGCTGATGGTTTCAGCCTCCTTTTATAGGCTGAGTTCCTGTATCTTGTTGGTTTGCAGAAGTATTGTTGCATCATTCACTTAGACTGAGAAATGCTGTTCTCTCCTGCTCATGTCTTTTGCTATCCTTTTCCATTTATGGGAAATAGAATTTATTAACTTGGAAGGTGCTATTTTTAATGATATTTCATATTTTCAAATTGCACTTTCTTTGTGCCTGGGTCTGTCACTTTCTTGGTGTTGAAATGGCTCTTCTGTGTGTATGGAATACTGAAGGAGAACAAATATGAGCTGGCAGAGTTCAATCAGTTTCAATACAATGAACTAACAAAGTCACTTTTCAAGCCATACATCATCACAGTCCTGAATATTTCCTTCAAGTCACTGCTCTGCAGTCAGAATCAGAACCACCTGTGCTCTTAAAGTCTCCCAAATACTACAAAGCTGCTGGAGCCGCCAGCACAGGGCTCTGTACAGGACTCATTTCAGTCGGGCGGTTGGCACAGGTACGTTGAAGAACATCATCAGAGTATATCAACAAGGTCCTGACCAGCCATAAACACTTGGAATGAATCAAGAGCTTTATCTCTTCCGAGCCATCAGGATTGCTGTGAGTGGGAAATGGCTCTTCAGGAAGTTGTATTATCTAATAGCTGGGCTAAGTAGAAGCTGTGAAGTGATGGATTCTAATTTAGTGGCTCTCAGTGACTTTCTTTGCAGCCTTGAGCGAGTTATGTCATCTCTTTTTCCAATTTCTCAGGCAATAAAATGGGAATGATAATACTGCCCCCACTCATTATCTCCCTGACTTCATCTCTCAGCATGGTGTGAGAATGTGATGTTAACAGTGCATGCAAGTGGTAGGTATTAGCATCATTATTTATTATTTAGGGTGCAGACCCACCCTAAATACATTTAGGAATGCATAGCTTGTCTACCAGAGCACAAATTCAGACGTAATGAGTAACCACCAGATACAGGGCACACGTGGCTGGTGACATGGTGTCATGAGTTGTTCAACTCAAAGGAGATCTGCAGTTGTACAGAGCATTCTGAAGCTGTGAAAGATTCTCCAGAAATAAGCAGTTTTTCCAGAAACAAACAGAATGTGGTGTAACACCTATTAGTATGTTTAAGGACTAATTGGTTTACTCCATTTAGTAAAAGACACTTGAATGGCTCTGTTGGAGTCGTCAGTGCACGATGGTGACAATAACGGAGTGAGCTGTTGGATGGTGCTGTGAGCTGTACTGGTCTGACCTGTACAGACTGCAGCAGCACAGGTGTAAGGGAAGGTTCAAATCGTCAGAGTGGTGGAGTGGAGTGGGAATTCTGCTGCCCTTCAGCAGAGAACAGGAATTCTCCTGCCTCTTATCCAGCACCTTTCAGACCACAGCTGAGAGCGTGACACAAGGTAGGGGGAGCGCATCTCACCTCTGCATGAGGGGACACCAGGGCAGAGTAAACCCAGAGCATTGCTCAGGAACATGAAACAAGGACAGGTGTGTTCCATAAGGCACTTCAACTATTTGCTTTTCCTTCTCCTTTCTCTCTTTCTTGTAGTTCAGCACAATAACCCAGCACAAAGCACATACTTTCCTTTGATGTAGAAATAAGGGGCTACTTAGAAGTTTTTATAATTATTTGTGTCACAGTGATGTGGCTCTGCTATGTAAATCTGAAAAATGAACATATCTTTAAATAACACAGAAAATTGTTCAAGAAGACCTGGGCACTTTTTGTCCAGATGCTGCAAACACCAAGTCTGCCTTGTTAAATCTGGTAAACCATAAGGAAGGACACTCTTAATTAGCCAGGAGTTACCAATCCTGTGTTACAAGTTTTACCCAGTTTAAAGAAACCATTAGGTAATCCATGCAATGCTTTTGAGATCTCTTTGTGCAACAAGGGTGGAGAGTTGGGGTGCAGGGGGCAAAGGGGGATCAGGAACTGGTTGGAACATGCCAGTAGCAGAACACTGTATCACACAAGTGGACTTTGTTCAGTTGAATCTGCATTTCCTTTGAGATTTCCCCTTTGTGAGCCCTGTTTCAAAGGAAGGCAGGTAACAAGAGCCCTTTTGTGAGAGTCCCTGATGTGTGGGGATGACGGAACATGATGACAATGCCGCTCATGAATGAGAGACTGCCCTGGACACGCAGACGATGACTTTGGAATGCAAATCCCTGACACGCTCATTATGTTCCATTTGGTCTCTCTTCCTTCTGCCTTACACTCTTCCTCATCTAAACATCCTAATGGTATTTCTCTTTTCCTTGCTCAGATTTTATCTTTGCATAGCTCTATTGCTGTCAGTCTGCTGCTGACTCGGGCATTGGGCTGAGCTGAGAAAGGGAGGAAGTCTGAGTTTGGCTAAGGCTCACAGGTCTCCCTGATGTTAGCATGCACCGTAAACACCAGTCTGGCCTGACTGCAGAACCCTTCAACACAGACAGTGAACATTAATTTAAGACCAAATAACCGACATGGTTTTTTGAATTACCTGGGTCATCAAGAAAGAATGAGTGTCTGGAAAAATACTTACGAGTGTCTGGAAAAGTACTCACAGGCTCTGAGGGAAAGCATGTAAAGACAGTGCTAGAAAATTTCTCTCAAACTGAAGAATAAAGAAATGTTTCTGGGGGGACTATTTTTAGTAAAGTGACTTTGCAACTCTCCTACTCATAATGCTGTTTTAAGTGGTGACATTGATAAGTTGTATATAGGGAAGTTGAGTAGTTTTGCTCACATAAAAGTCACTTGTAAATTGTGTCTCCTCTTTTCTTTTTTTGTGTTCTTCAGTATTGTCCATCCTGAAACAATGGGGCTTTAGCTGTCCTGAGCCATGTCAGTGACACCGCCACAGTGGACTGGGCATATGTAAGGGAAAGCAAAATCAGATATTCCAAGGACCAGAACAAATAATGGATGAAAATTTATTGGCTGCAGTGAGGTATGTGATGAGAGGCATAAGACCAGGAAAAAAGTTGAGAGATTATTCCCCTTAAATTGTAGCTAATTTGCAGAGCGATAACTGAATCCCAGATGGATATTCCTGCCCGGGGGAGATGTGCACAATACATCTGTCACTAGCTCAGCCAGTCGCTTTAATTCAACAGCTTTTTCTTCAGCATTTTGGTGACTAAAAGCTCTTTAAAGTACCAATGTCAGCTATACCCAGCTCTGTGTGGCACTTTGCAGCGTTAGGCTGCAGATCATTTGGGAAGCGCGTTGGCTACAGGATCGCTGTTTGACACACGGGGAGCCAGCCCACGGCACTTTTCCCAGAGGGGCCGTGGGAGCTGCTGCTGGGAAAGCTGCTGGTTGGCAGAGATTTCCTTCAGGCTTGTGGGGGGAGCTCGTTGATGGTGGAGGACACCACCTCCCCATTCACACTGTCGTGGACAATCGCTTTGAGCATTCGGTTGCTCAGGTCAGAGTGTTCTGAAAGAAAAGAAAGTTTTATTAGCCAAGGAGCAATGCTGAGACAAGGTGATGCAGGGAAAGCCTCACTTGCCTGCTGCCTCCTCAACGAAGATTTCTCTACCTGTTTTCCTTCAAGTCAATATTTGTTATTGCTCTGTGTGAAATGTGCTGCCTGGGTCTGGTCCAGGTCAGGGCAAATGAATAACACAGGGCCAGCCCAGCCAATGCAAATACAGCAGATTATCCTGGATGTCTGCAGGTCATGCCCATGCCAGAATAGGAGTTTCCAGACATGCAGATTTTCAGTTTGCTCTCAAGCCCTAACGCTGTTTTAGTCACCCAGTGGAGTCTCCTTGGCTCCTCACATTCCAGGAAAGCTTTAGTCTGGAGTCTGAGCTGTGGCCATGTGTGTGACTGACAGGGCTGGGGCTCAGGCAGCCCATGGGCAGGCACAGCCCAGTGGGCTCTGCAGTGAGCCCTTCACAGCAGCCAGGAACCTCTGAAATGTTTCTCAAAGGCCTGAGTGAGCCACGCACACCTTCCACAGTTCACTCAGCTGAGGTTAAAATTGCCCTGAGTAAAATTTGATTGGAAATGACAGTAATTAGGAGTCACTACAGAGAACAAAGTAAGGAACTTTTACCTTTAGTTTCAGATTTTCTTGCTGGCCTGTGAAGATAATGAAATAGAGAGAAAACAATGTTACACTGATTTCAAGAAGTTTTTCATCCCCTTCTTCATTTTTCTAAGGAGACCTCATCCCACTATGAGATAAAATATTTTAAAAAAAGAAAGAAAAAAAAAAGAATAATGCTTTTATACCATGTGAGTTTTCCCTTTGGTAGATACACTCACTGGAAATCATCCCAGGGCACATTCACTACTGCTTCCAGGGACAGGTGCATTGGTTCTTGTGTATTTGGAGTTGCTCAGGCTGATCCCAATTTGGCCTCTGACAAATACCCTCACATTTGGGGCCACTCTCTCCTGCCTGCCTGAGTTGCAGTTCTAAAGGCTGCTGATGTTCCTTTTTTGACTTCATACAAATCAGATGAGACAATAAAAATGAGGCCAGCGTTCTCCTATGCTGAGATGGCCATGCTATGGGAGTGTAGAATTTTATTCTTTTTTAAATAAAAAGTTATATTAATTTAGGTAATCCAAATTACATGGATACCAGTGTCTCTGTACTCCAAGTGGCTCCGGCTTTTTATTATGATCCGTCACATTAAAATACCAACCCTTGATGTAGTATGGGACTCTCAAGCTTTGATTAAGCATAAACAAACAAACAAATAAATAATCCAAATATGAGGACTCTCATCTGTTCCAGTCAGGGCAGCTCTGCCTTACCCGCCAGCATTCCCTTCCAGCAGCAGGCGGTACGTGGAAATTTCCTTTTCCAGGCGTGTTTTGATCCCAAGAAGAACCTTGTATTGGTTATTTTGCTGCTTCATGTCATGGCGAACCTGGCTCAGCTCTTCCTCACACCTAGAAATGATCTGCTGCATGTTTTGAAGCGCAGCAGCGTAGTAATTCCGAGTGTCAGCCAAGGTGTCTTCCAGCATGTGTTTCTGATGGGGCAGATAATACCAAGACCATGATTATTATTTATGTGGTAGATACAACACAGAAATACCAGCAAATTTGGTCTCTAGCTAGAAGATTGCAAAATTAAGGCTGTGGTAATTTAAACACTTATGTATTTGCATAACTATTCTTGTGAAGGCAGCAGAACCACAAAGCTGTGCCGTGTGTGCATGAGAGGCAGAATTGAGTCATTTATCCCTGCCATATCCGTTCTGCTCAAAGCCCTGCTCCTGAAACTGCTGTCTGTCCTGTCCATTCTGCATGAACTGTCCAGAATTGCTCCAAAGTCTCTAGGTCTCTGGGATATGAGCTTTAGCCTGTGTAAGAGCTATGTAATATTTGTGAATGTTCTCCACCAATATTTTTCACAGTTTGTGTATTTCACACCTGATACCAGGGCTTGTAAATATGAACTTTGCATTCTTTGTGGTACTGTCTGTCTTCTGGACACGTTTTCTTTCTAGACCTGGAGTCAGCTATTCCTTCTCTTCTTCTTCTCATATTTTGTTATAAGAAGAGACATAAATTTTTCACTTCTTGGTGATGGTTGCTGAATCTATTTTGCATATTTTGGCAAAGTCAAGCATGATCTGAATTCCACTTTCCCTCATACTTTAACAATTGCAATAAAGTTATGCTAGGCTGTGGATTTAAATGGAGAATTGGTCCATGACAGCTTCTGAGAATATATGGAGTGAGTGAGCAGCCCAAGATGTCTGCAGCAGATACCTTGCTAATCTGTGCTTGCAGCTCGATGTCCAGGGACTGTAAAGTTCTCCTTAGCTCCTTGATCTCGTTCTCGTTGTGCTGGATCTGCTCGGGATTAGGGGATGCTGCCAGGGACATTGCTGCACTCTGTGGAGCAGAAGGAAGAGAAAAACTCACAGACTCTGGTCAGGCAGGTACAGCCAAAGGAGGCTTGGAAATCAGCAGGGAATAGCTGTTACCTGTTCTTTGTACCAGTTGTCCAGGCTTTGACGATTCTTTTCAATTATGGCTTCATAATCTTCTCTTATTTCTGCCAGAATCTTGCCTAAGTCTGCAGGAGGGGCTGCGTTCACTTTTACATTGACTTTGAAGTCTTGTGAGGAGCGATTGGCTTCCATATCCTGTTCATGTGTTAGCAGAGGGAACAAACAAACTCCTTTATGTATGTAGAAAGTTTTCAGAGAGCCACAGAATCCCAGAGAGATCTGGGGGGTAATTGTTATATATACATTAGGTAAACATTATTTGAAAAATTTATATATTGATAATACTCTGATGTGACTTAAACCAGTGACATAGTAGCTTCTGTGGCACAACTCAATAAAAAACATGCAAGAAGATCTTTTCATAGAATATTTCTGGGAGAAATGGACTCAATGAAGAAGACTGATATTTTTTATTTATTTATCTATTAGAAACCCAAAACCTTGATGAAAATCTAACAGTAATTTCATCTTTCTACCCTTTATGTTAATATTTATGGAACTATAACTAAGTTTACAGGAGAGTAATGTAAAAGTTCTATGTAATTGTTAAAGGAATAATTGGATTAAAGCATATAATTACTGTGTAAACAACATAATTACAGGACCAGTTGGGCAGGTAGAGTAACATTCCTTTCAGTGTAGCACAACCTTCTGTGCCTGGTACCATTTTCAAAGCGCCCAGGCAAAGGAGCCTTTCAGGGGATGACATCACAGAATGCAGATCAGCTGGACACAGGGATGGCTCTGTTGGTCCCCTGTGTCCAAGAACTCTCCTGGGCTGGAAGAGAATCAGCCAAAGGCAGCTGCACCTACCACTGTGCAACCCCTGTGTTTTATTCTCTCTGCTTTAATAACCCACAGACACTGAGCAGGACGTTTGGTCCAGTGTTAGGTAATAACTGCAAACAACACCAGATCAAGCGAAACCAGCATGTTTCAAGCAGTGGAATTATAAATGTGGGAATAACAGAGAGCACTGAGTATAGCTCTGATGAATTCTGAGTGGTGTGGCTTTTGAGAATTATCTAATTACTGTGCTTAGGATTTTGCAAGAATGAGTAATTTTGCCTGATTTCACCAACCATTCTATTTAACTTTGATCCTTCAAGAATTTGAGATCTGTTTTCTTAGGTCAGCTTGTTCTGGGTGACCCACCTTAAGTTTAGGGGGTTAACTTAAGTTTAGACCCTCATCCCCTCCATGCTTCTGTGAGATGGGAAATTATATATTCAGAACTGAGGAAAAAGCCTGTGATGACTAAAACCCGGCAGCACTCTGTGTATTTATATCTAAGTCTTTCTGAGAACATTTCTGTCCAATATGTCAGTTATTATTAGCTGTGTGTGACAGATGGGTGGGAGAGACTCCAGCAATCTGTTCTCTCTGAAACCCCAGTGTAATTGGTAAAGCAGACACAAATTTTGCCTCACCTGACTCTCATTGGCTGCCTCAGAAACAGGATTAGGTCCTGAATCATCAATCCCACTTACAGATTGTGGGTCTTACTCAGTTAATTACATGGTAGTAAAGATTTGTGCGATAGGATTTTACCAAGTAGAACTTTTTCTACCTCCTCATGGTCTTTCCTCCTGAGGATGTGCTCTTCTCTCAAACCTTCAATTTCCATTTCCAGATCTGTGGTAATGATGGTCATGCCGTCGAGCTCCTTCCGCAGGTTCTCCACATCCAGCTGCACTCCCTGCCTGCGACACTTCTCGGCTTCATATCTTTATGAGGAAAGAGGAGACACAAAGTGCGTGTTGAGAACTGCCTGATTCAGGCTCTTGTATAAGGAGAAGTAGACTTGCTCAGTCTATGTAGGGAACTAGAGAGAACAAACAACCAAAGAAACTAATTCTGTTTCCAACATATGTTATTTAAATATTTTTGAGTAGTCTTAACAATAAAATTTGTTTTATTAGTTTTGTATTTCACTTTCCTTTCTCCCATTATGGTAGGAAATGAAATTTCTTTTTTTAACTTCCCTTTTTGCATGTTAACATTCACCAGGCTGTGAAAGCTTTGAGAATACAATTCTCTAAAAACAGTATCAGCAAGCACTGAATTGCTGTAGTTTTTCCAAAATGGTCACTTTTGAGTCTTTCAGAAAAATGAGAAAAAATGTGATGGAAGCCAGTTACTAACATTCCTCTCTAACCTCTTGCAGTGTCTGTAGTGAGCTAAAGGCATGGAGATGCTGCTGTGATTCCCTTGGGCATGGGAAGCACTTTTGCTCCTCAGCATCTCTCCTGTTACTCCATGTTTTGTGGGATCTATTAGTGCTTCTCCATTCACTCAATAAACTCAGTCTGAGTCCCATCCCTCAAAGCATTTCTATTGGTTCCTTTTGTGACACTACTGACTGATAATGGAAGGCTGGCAGTGCTCAGGGTTTCCAAACTTGTCACAATATTACCAAAATCTGAGATTTTTTTTTTTTTTATAGCTGATCACCAACTGCTAAAAATAAGACAAATATCCCTGATTCCTAAGAAGTCTTACTTACAGAAGTGTCAAATCCTTTCCTTTGGAAAAACCTGCCTGAAAATGTTCTGTACAAACATTTTGTCTTTTTAGTTGATCTGAGAACTCTCTTTTAATGTACTGAAAATCAGACTGTGCTGGGAGCCAGTGATGCACCAGCTCAGTTACTGTGCACAATGTACGGGACTCCAAAGCAGAAGCTACACGAGGACAGGTGTTCCCTGCAGAGCTGGACAGAAGAGGTGCTAAATCCAGGAAATAGATTTGGGCTGGACTAGGAAGTGCAGTGCTTAGAGGGGATAATTTGTAATCCCAGATGACAGTTTTAAGTGCCTTTTGTCACAAGTATCAAGTGTCTGCTGTCAAACCTGCTAGTCTGGACCTGCACTAAGTATCATAAACAGGGTGACTCAAGGTTCTTCAGCAATCGTTTGTGGGTTTTACATCCTTTTGGGTTTTTTTCCCTTGTTCTACATTGTTTTTATTCATCCATTATCAACAGAAAACCTCAGTAAAATCACTTCCCTATTAGATTAGCAAGAAAAAATAATGTTTAGTTTAATCCTCTTTGAAAACTAATGAGGAAACCAAAGAAGAGCTTACTTGAGCCTGAAGTCTTCAGTTGCCATGTTAGCATTATCGATTTGTAAAAGGATGCTGGCATTGGTGATCTTGCTATCCTCAATCTGGAAAACAGAGAATCCAGCAGGAGAGTTGGTGTTGCCATGGGGTGACAGTAAATAATCTGTGCTGGTTTAGCCTCTTTGCTGCTCATAGGAAGCATCTAAATAGTGGAATTCCCATGCTAAGGAGACCATAGGAATAAAAGCAGTTCAGTTTCCTGATTCACCTAGGTGTTTTGCAATTTTTGTCTGTAATCTTACTTTACTCTTTTTTTTGTTTTAACTTTTTTTGAGGATATGAACAAGAAGGCATCATCTTATCCCTGGCTAGGTAGAGGATATATTCATTACACAAACTTCATGGTCTATTATAGAGTAACAGTTCCTCTGGTTTTGAGACCGGATTCTGATCCTGTTCAGCATTGCTGACAAAGCTGCCTTGGGCATCTTTAGGGCAAATTTCAGTAAGAACCATTAAGCTGTGTCTGAATGCAATCAAAATACTAGAGTTAATATTATGCTAAAAAGTAGCCTGTGCAGGAACACTCTGCTGAGCTGATGTTGTGATGCACAGCAGTGATGGTGGCAGCCACTCACTCACTGGCAGGACCTTCAACCCACCACAGACTTCAGCCTGGAGTTACATGCACAATACCACTGGCATCTGGTTGTTGTGGTCCATTCAGTTATGCACCTATAGCTGCTCTGAATCGACCAGCAGCGTGGAGTGATTGATTCAGGTGTTTGATTTTGCTTTGGGATTTGAAAATTGCCCTAAAAGCTGCAGGATGAAGTACAATCTCATTCCTTTGGTGCATTCAGCACGCACTGGAAAGGCTCATGTGTCCCTGATAAAATGGAATAGCTTTCAACTATAGATCTGAATGTGAGAAGTTCAGTATTCTGTGCCAAATCTTTGAAAGAACTCCAACAGGAACTCATACATTATTATCAGCAAATCATAAATGCAGGGCATTGTGTCCTTTTCTAACACAGAGGAAAGAGAAGTGTGGTCGCCATCCCACCAGCTACCTTCCCTCAGCATCCACAGAGCAAACCAAGGGGCACTGTGGCTGTACTGAAGTCATTTACAGAGCTCTTAACACCTTGGAGTAAATCACCCACACCTCGATGAATCACAAAGAAACAAGGAAATGACAAAATTCTCCTGAAGTGTCAAAGGTTCACCTCTGTAGTGAAGAAGAAGGTGCTGTGGAATGCTTAACTAATCTGCTAACAGACTGTGCATTCCTGTGCAATTAGCAGCGCACCTGCACCTCAGATCCTGCCCTGGGACACACTCATGGCCAGGTCAAGAACTATAACAATACCCTGAATGTGTGGCTGCCTGGAATTTGGTGACAGAGAAGAGGCAATTCTCCAATCCAGCCTTGTAGAATGTACAAGGCAACTAGAAAACAACTTGAGTTCTTCATCTTTGTGCCATGTACAGAATTGCTGTGTGACTCTCTGTGTGATCCGAGCACTGGTCAGTGCTTTGCCCACTGCTGTGTGGCCTCAGTCACTCTGCAGCCAGCAAGGGATCTCACATGTGCCAGTTAGCTCTTAACAGTCACATGGAATTCCTTACTGCATCCATCATGAACGTGGCTGTGTCTCTAGCACCAGTCTGCAGACTGCCAGCTTCATTAAGAACTCACCCATTATTGTATAGGAAATACACTCCAATTCCATTCTCAAAGCAGGCATTTTCTAATAAGGCTTCCTGCACTGGCTTTACCTCTCATGTGTCATGTCCTTTGTCCCATCTCCTGGAATGCTCTGTAAGTCACTTTGGTTATTTAGTGGCACAAGGTGTTTGAATGAGACAGTTACCTGAAGAACAGGTGCTGTTTCATTGTGTGTCTGGGTTAGGATGGAGTCAGGCTGGAGCAAGGCTTTTCCCAAAACTTGATGCTCCATCAGGCATTCATCCTGAATTCAGGTATCCAGGAGAGTGTGGTTAAAAAGGTGGGACCCAAATGATTATATGCCTCCAAGTTCAGACAGGCAGCGTATCATAGACATTCTGGATTATTGGATATAGGACCCTAAATGTAGTCTAAATTTTATTTTAGGTGCTAAATAAGTTTCATCTTTTAAATTAACATTTAATTAATTTAATTATGGTTAATAATTAGATACTATATTTTCACTCATTTTACTGGCAGACATGCTGCTAATTGCAATATTTTATAGAGAAAGTAAAAATTCTGGGTTCAATCACTGAATTGCCACCTGTAAGTGATCCTTTCCTGGTCTTTCCTTCCACATCCAGGACAGCCACCAGCCTCTAGGTGTCTGTGGCCAGGGACAGCTGCTTAAGGAGTGAGTGTTAAGAATAGGTAGTTTGGGTACAACCTATTCAAAAGTGAGGGCTCTATCCCAGTCAGCATCATGGTTTTATGCTTACTGTCTTCCTAAGTCTTTCTGATTTACTAGTTCCAAATCAACCTGAACACATATATGTTCTTGATGAACAAGTTTTTATTTCTCTTTCTGTTAAAAAGGAAAGTGCACAAGTGTCAGGTCTGGGGACGGTGACCTTTCTTTATCCTTAAAACAGAAATGGGTGATGAGACTTCTGGCTCTCCATACACAGGCTGTGGTCCGAGCACTTCATCTACTGCCTGGAGGCAACACTTTTAGCTGTGAGCACGGAGTTTAAGTCCTTGGCCCCAGCAAAGATGTGAATTAATACCATTTCCAAGCCTTTTTAAAAAGGATTTCTCAGGATCTTGAGAATGCCAAGTAATTGTATTATAAAAAGCAGAGGGCAAATGACAACATTGGTTTTGGAAGAGCTTTGGGTTTTGCCCCATATGGGTATGTAAAGTTAATTACTCTGATTAGTCACACAGATGGTTACAGTGCTAAGGATGTTCATTATGAATACAGATTAATATTATGCTTAAATCTGAAGACACGTGAGTTTGGGAGATTGAAAGAGTTACTGTTGAACATTAATATTAACTACTGGCAGGAACCAGAAATTCTCCTTTTAATTATAGTGAAAACATCCACAAGGAATTTGTCATTGCTATTTTCTTAATTACAATGAAGTATTTTTCCATCTGATTACATAAGCTCATTGGTCCCAAAACTCCTGTAGTTTCATTGTCTGCTACCGCAGGAATCAAAGAGCAGGAATGCCCCAGTCTGTCTGGAGACAGCGGCAGGAGAGGGGCAGGCTCTGCACTCCTCCTGCTTTGTAATTTGCTCAAGACCTGTGCAGTCAAAAAGACCAAGTTCTCCCAGCCGCAGTTACTCAAACCCCAGTTTCAGTACAGAAAGGAACACTTGGCAGCACATGAATCCCTTTATTCTACCAGTCTCTGCAGAATCCCCCTTGCCCCCTTCCAGCCTTTCTTGTGCCCAGTCTCCTCTTTGGGAACACAAAGAATGTTTATGCCCAGGTCCTGAACTACCTTCCTGAGGAATTCTAACATTTCAAAGGTTTTATTTAACTTCTTTAAAGTAAAGCCATCAGCATGAAGGAGAACCCCGATTCCTTAGAAGAGCACAGAATGACACAGTCCCAGCTCTGACTTACCTGTCTTTGCATGTCAGTGACGTTTTGCTCGTACTGGTTGAAGTCATGCCTCTTTCCATGAGACTTTGTCCTGTGCCACTCTAGGATGCAGCTCTCCAGCTGAGCGTTGGCTGCTTCTAAGGCTCGGACCTTGTCCAGGTAGGCAGCCAAGCGCTCATTCAGGTTCTGCATAGTCTGTTTCTCATTCCCACCCAGGAAGATGCTTTCCCCATAGTGCTCGCTGAAGCCTCCCCAGGGTGCCCCTCCTGCAGCCAGCCAGAAGGGTCTGGCAGAGGAGAAGGAGGCATGTGTGCTGCTGGCAGCACCATCTGCACTTGACGCTCTGTAAGAAGTTCCTTGCTGGGCCAAACCACACCCTGAACTACCCCTGAGGGACCCAGAAAAAAACTGGAAAGGGCCTTGGCTGGTGCTCATGCTTAGCTCTGTGTGAATCGAACCCCAGGTTTGGCTGCCTAGCACTGAGCAGCCTCTTCGCCTTCCCTGAGCAGCTTTATGCCTTTTCCTGTGGGAGTTTCCCTTCGATGAATGACTACAGCAACAAGATTGTGTCATCACGAAACGTGCTTCCTCTTGGTCAATTCTGAAGCATTTATGAGCCTGCACGCTGTTGTTGTTTGGAATCAGCTACATACCGGGCTGCTTTCCTTTCGCTTGTTTGGGTTTGATTTTTTTTCTTTTTCTTTTCATATGATAATAGTGAGGTGTGGCCAAAATCCGTAGGTGTGGAACAGGATCAACTCTGCCTCAGACTTCTCTCTAACCCTGTAGTTAGTATGTTATGTTTTCCTGCTCATGAAGGGAATAAATGGGAAACCGGGGCAGGGATGCAGATACTTTCTGTGGTAATTCTCAGGCTGTAGAATTACAGCAGCCCATGGATCCTCAAACCCATGGATTCTTAAATGCAGTGTGTCCTATCAGCCCTCAAACAGCTTAGCAACCAAACAGCTTCAGCCTGTGGGAGATGTGAGGCTTTCATGAAGTCATCCAGCTTCTAAACTAAAAAAAATCCAGTCCAGAGTCAGTAGTGGCCAGCTGTTCCCTTCAGCTGCCCATTTCCAGGGGAAATACATGAGAATTAGGTACTTTTATACTGATTTTCTCATGATTTGAGGTGCAGTCCTGTTTCAGTGGTCTTGTCTCAATAGGCAGCAATACAAAGATTTCTTGTTGTTCCCAGCATTAACACTATTAAGATATATCTTAGCTATAGAAAATATTTACACTGTGAGTTTGTAACAGGGCTCAAAAGATTCAAGTGATTGTTTAAAGCTGCCAGCCCTAAAAATTGACCTGGCAATCATGCAGGAATAGTCTTTCTCGAAAGTTTCAGTAACTTTCTGTACAGCTGTGTCCATCCAACAGGGAAAGATGCAGTGTGGCTGTTGCAGATTGTCCTATTCCTCATGCTGGTAAGGGGCATAGACTGGGGAGTGGTCTCATGGCAGCTGCTGGGTTAGTGAGTTTGCCTTGTCCTGTTCTAGTCCATGGCTGAGGGATGAGATAGAGGAGGAAGATTTGGGAAGAGGCAGGAAGCTCTGTGGGCACTGGCTCTCCCAGAAATACTGTAGCTGGTTTCCTTAGCTAGGTGAAGGTTAAACCCCTTCCCCAGGGTCTGCCCTGGCTC
Source organism: Brachypodius melanocephalos (assembly GCA_013398615.1). Classification (NCBI taxonomy): domain Eukaryota; kingdom Metazoa; phylum Chordata; class Aves; order Passeriformes; family Pycnonotidae; genus Brachypodius; species Brachypodius melanocephalos. Next base: position 205,407 of record VZSR01003818.1, read on the forward strand.
TTCTGCTCATCCTGACTGGTGAGGGAGACCGCATGGAGCAGAGTTACACGGTCCTGGGACGTGTTTTTCCCTGTTTGTTTCATTTGGAATGATGCAGCAATAAGGAATTGTTGCACTCTAGCTTCCCTGGTACCTCCCGGCCTCATTCCTGATGGAGCAGGATTCGGGCTCCTCCTTGCGGCTCGGGCTCGGCTCTGCTCAAGACCTGCTCCTTTCTTGTTTCCCCAGCTCCCTTTACATTAAACACATGCTCCTCTTCCTTCCTCAGACACTTTCTTCTGTAAAAATGCTGTCATTTCTAAATATTTGGGGAAAGAAATCACTGAAAATAGGGTTTTCCAGTGAGCACAATGTTTGGTCCTCTCCAAATATTCTGGTTACAGTCACTATCCATAGCTGCAGTCCGGGGTCAGCCCTGCTATTGGGGTTGAGGTGGGGGGAATGAGCTTGAAGCATGAGACAAAAACTGAGGCTCTAACTTGAAAAAACCTCCAAATTATAATAGAACTGATGACATCCTGCACATCTCACCAGAGATCAATTTCAGGCTGAATTTTCAGTTTAGCAAGCTGGTGTCTGTGAACTATCACACCGAGATGGAATTACACGTGGATGTACAGAATAGAATGTGAAATAAAATGAATCCTCTGTTTCACCTGAAATTACTCCATGGCATTCCCACCCTACCTGGCAGTGAGGCTGCCAATGTGAGAGACCACAGAGTCTCAGTCCTGAGAATATCATGGAATTGTCACATCACAAAAAACAGAACTATATTTTCTCTTGCAATTAATCCAAAGTACAGGTGATCTGGGACATGAGAAGTGCTTGCCCTGAAGCTCAGCCTTTCCAAACTGGAAAGGTGCCACACAGTTTTGATCCACACATGTTGAGGACTGAAAAAGACCAAACAACTTACTTCAAAATCTGACACAACTCTTTATCAGGCTGCAATGCTGAATTTCAGTCTAGTCACCTGTTTAATTCAGAACGGAGAATGGAAGTGACACTCGGAGTAAGGAAACTGTTGTCAGCAGATGGCACCCTTGGATGGGGACTGCTCTGCTCCCTGGGAAATGGGTGCTGCTCCTCAGTCCCAGCTTTCTTCATCTGGGAATCATGCTTCTTTTACTGTATTGGAACATGGGAAGCAAACTGACCTGAATTTCTAGCTGCAGTTTAAATACAGGCAGAATATTTTGACAACTACATTGTACAGGTCATTGTCCTGCAGCAATCAGTCATTGAGTCAGCTCCTCATTCTGGAATACAAATGGATGGACAGCTGCCTGTGGCTGTAGGAATTCCCTCTCTTGCTGTTTGAGTTATACAAGCAACAGTCACCTGGTTTTGGATCAGGAAAAAAATGTCATTTGGTTTTCCTCTCTAGTGGATTGTGATGTTGCCTTGCTGCAGTTTGCCAGAACCTCTTCTAAACTCCTTCCAGTGGGAATGCCAGCAGGATGTGCATTTCTTACCAGCAGCATCAATGATCTCATGGCCAAACTGGTGATGCCAGCAGTGTATATTTCTTTTTCTTAAATGTCAGAAAATAGAAGACACAGAAATAATGTCTCTAAGGAGCTTGGAAGGAAAATAAAATATGTAATTCTATCTAACCTTTTTGCAGATACTATAATGTGGATTGCATGTCTAGTGATGGGGCTAAGGATGCCTTTTCCAAACACATCATGTGAGGAAAGTACAGCACTTAGATAACTGCTTTGTGTGCTTCTGGGATTCAGCAGGCTCTTAAAGGTTTATCAGCATCTCTTCAGTTCCACTGGTAGGGGATTTGTAGCTGGGAGAAGGTGATGTGGCCAGAACAGAAGGCACAGCAGTGACATGGGCTGGGGATGTTCTTCCTGATGGATGAAAACCAAACCAGTTGTAGCAAACTCTGAGCAATTCCTTTCACCTGGAGTGTGCCTGCTGCTTCCTTGGGAGCTGAGGGAATTTGCCTTGATGCTGCAGGCAGTGCAGGAACATAAATATATGCATTTTTCTCAGAGATACATTTTATTTGTGCATGAATTGCAGCCCCGTTGTGCCCTTGGAATTGAGAACAAGGATAATAGTGATTTTTTATGTTATCTTCTCTGTTTTTAACTGATATCAGCTCCAGATGGCTGGCAGAATCTAATGGCACTTTATCTGTCCATTCATCACCATCTTTATTACTATTTTAAAAGTTATTATTGTTATTGGTGTTGTTATTCCCAGAGTATCCCCTGGTCGGGCTTCAGCAGGCCATGCTGGGAGGGCATCCAGGCTGTGTGTGGCAGGAGCCACAATGGCTCCAAAAAACACCATTAGACTGGATTTATTTGCAGAAGCAGAACAGAAACTTTATTGTTGGGATACAATAGAGCACCAGCAGAAAACAGGCTTGGCATCTCTGAGCCAGCGAGCCAATGCTCATGTACAAAGGCAGAGCAAATCTAAGGAAAGACATTCTTGGATACATTCTGGTGATTTGGGGAAGTGAAAGGCTCTTTCTCTCAGCATTAGCCAGTGTGGAGGCTGCAATGGGTCCATGGTCTAATTTCTTTATTAGAATCTTCTGTCACGGATAGGACCAGATTTTCCATCATCTTCAATGCCAGAACGACTTCTCGCAAATGCTGTTGTAGGGGGAATAAAAAATTAAATAGGGAACAAAAAACCAGTAAGGCCCTGCCAAGACCCTGAGGAGCTGAACGATGAAAAAAGTTTGTGTTTTCTCACAAGATCTTTCACATATCAAAGGCAGAACTGCCTTAACATCTTATCCACTTTCCCTCCTGGTCCTCATCCAGAAAACCTTAGGATATGGATTTGGAAGTATCTTGCATGTTACATGAATCAGCAGAGGAATTTGGGAATCTTTGGGAGATTTGGGTATTTTAGAATCCCATGAGCAGTTCATGCAATCATTTTGGAAATCTACTGGTTTCAAAAATGCACATAAAATAAAGTATTATATTTTTGTCTCTACATGATACAGAACGTGCTCATTGTGGGGCGAATTGAATCTTACTACCGTAAGAGGAAATCCAAGCCTAAAAGGTTTATTTGATCCTATTTTGCCTGTTCATTTCAGCCCCTCATTAAATAAAAATGTTTCTTACCATCCTTGGGGTTCAGTCCTGACAACCTGTAGAAAAGAAATTTTTGATTAATGACCATTGCTGTCCCTGTCCCCTGAAACCATTGAACCATTTAGGAATTTGTGTGGACAGCCAGGATTTTACATGGCTGCTCTCAGTGGCTGGTTCTGAGGTGTGTTGTTACTAGAGGTGGTGTTAAGGTGCTTTCAGCTTTGAAATCCACCCCTGTGTACTTGAGAGTGAATGGGAACAGCAGTCAGACCAGTTCCTTTTCCTGAGGTGTCTCCTTATACTGCTCCTCTCCTCAGAATGCCCCTTTTAGAAACTATAGAAAGAGCTGATTCCTCCTCAGAAATCAAAAGTAATTCCATATATAGATCAGATATGAGAAATGGGCATGAAAATGTAGATTTTACTGAAGTAAGCTGGAGTCTGTTCTAGACTCTTTTCTAGCTGGGATACTGGTGTGTGAGGATGAGTATTTTCACCTCTATGCACAAATAGAGAAAAACAGGAGTTAAAGAAATACTGGGAGCAGGTTTTTATAGGTTGTCTCAGGCTGAAGGCTCTAATTCCAGTGCAACCAGAGGACTAAGTGAGACATATATATGGGGTCTGGTGCCTTTTGTAATTCATCATGGTCAAAACGGTGGCATTTATATTTTCAAATCCTCCATATCCCTGATGTGCAGATTTAGCTTGAGGTACGGCAGCACCAGGGACTTTGCCGGGCACCTGCTTTGCCAGTGCTCCAGAGGCTGCGTGTGCAGGGCATGACTGAGCACTCCGGGGTCAGCCTGGCAGCCACAGCTCCCTCTCCGGAATGTGTTGTTCCCCTTATCTGCTGATCAGGACTGGGACAGAGTGACATACTGTGAGTCCTGGCCCTCCAGCAGCTGGCGGTAGGTGGCGATCTCCTGCTCCAGGCGACTCTTGATGTCCATGAGCATTTTGTACTCCTGGTTCTGGCGCTCCATGTCGCAGCGGAGCTCGCTCAGCTGCTCCTCCACGCTGGTGATGACGACTTGGATCTGAGCCAGCTGCGCGCAGTATCGCGCTTCCGTGTCCCGCAGGTTGGCCTCCAGCCCAGCTTTCTAAAGAGCAATAATGTCAGAACGGGTTAGAATGAAGTTTGTCCCACGGAGGGGGAGTGGAGGAGAGGTGAGACAGCAAGTGAGGAAGGGAACAGTGTGAGGCAGTGCCTTGTGATGTGCTCGGGGCAGCTCCGTACCATGCTGAGCTGCGACTGGAGATCGATCTCCAGGCCCTGCAGGGTGCGGCGCAGTTCCGTGATCTCTGACTTGCCGCTCTGTATCTGCTGGGTGTGGGTGGCAACTTCACGGTTCAGCTCATCAGTCTGAAAGGAAAGACAACAGTAAAATCACATACAAATGTATAAAAAAATCAATCATTTTGAGAAAGGGAGGTAGGGACCTGCCAGGGTGGTAGTGCTGAGGCAGTGCATTGCTGTGCTCTTCATTGGTGTGACCGTACCTGAGTGAAGAACCAGGCCTCAGCATCCTTGCGGTTCTTCTCAGCCAGAGCTTCATATTGTTCCCTCATCTCAGCAAGGACTCTGGTCAGATCGATGCCAGGAGCAGCATCCATTTCCACATTGACTGTTCCACTCAGCTGGTTCGAGTACTCTTTCATTTCCTGCATGGGTGGAAGGCAGAGGACACAGAAAGATCAGACTCTCTTCTCTCGCACTGCTCCTGCCCCCAGCAATCCCTGCTGTGGTACAAAGTACCTGTGCTATCAAATATCACAGATGGAACACACATAAAACATTTATCACATTTTCTCTCTCGTTGCAGCAGCTTCCCTACTCTCTGTGTACTCACACAGGACACACGTATTTATATGTATGTTTCATTTACAAGAGATGAATTCCACAGGGGAGTTATCTCCTCCCTGCACTGTCAGGACTCTCACCTCTTCGTGGTTCTTCTTCAGATAAGCCAGCTCCTCTTTCAGTGTCTCAATCTGCATCTCCAGGTCAGCTCTGGACAGGGTCAGCTCATCCAGGACCCGGCGCAGGCCGTTGATGTCAGATTCCACGCTCTGGCGCAGGAACAGCTCATTCTCATACCTGCCGTTCAAAAAAGAAACAAGTACTGGAACATGTCTGAGTTTGTATTTGGTAGAGCTATAAAATGATCACATGTAGGAGGAACAATGGACTGTAGATGAAAACATACAGATTTAGAAGTCTAAAAGTAATAAAGCTGTTTTTTTCCAATATCCAGCTATGACATAAGGAAGCACAGACAATGCTGTATGATTTTGTTCCTGAGGAGGACATGACATTTCACCTTGCACAACCTAATGATGACTATCAGCAACCATAGAAACATTGTCACACAGGACAGGAGTTTTGCAGTGTCTGCGCAGATTTGGTGTGTAGGAAAGCACAGGTGGGCCAGGGCTGCCTGGGACACAGGAGGGAAAATAGAAACCTGCAGGTGCATTGCTGCAGGGAAGGCAGCTGCACATGGACCCTTATCATCTGATGTACTGCTGAGCCTGGGAGCTGGAAAAGCCCCACCTTACTCTAAATTTCAGACTCCAGCAGTGAACTTCTGCAGCCCCACAGCAATCTCTTCCTGTCACTCAGTTAATTCTAAGTGAAAATCCCACCTATTCCTGCCTTCTTTCCCCTGTGATTCAGATTAAAGATATTTGAATATTAAAAAAAAAAAAAAAAAAAGACATGGGCTATAACTGATCGTGTTCAGATCACAGCTCGGTGATCTGAATGCTGTATTCTGTCAGGTTTATACTCTGAATCGGTCCTTCATCAATGGATTCTGCTTGCCAGGGTGTTTTGCATCTGAAGTTACTGAAGAAAAAACTGGTTTGAGAGAGTGAAGACAAGCAAGAGTGAAGAGAAGCAGAGTGAAGACAAATGTGCTCCAGGTGAACTTACTTCAGTCTAAAGTCGTCGGCAGCCAGCCTGGCATTGTCAATCTCCAAAATGACCCGGGAATTGTCAATTGTAGCAGCAAGGATCTGGCAATTAAGAAACATGGAGAAAGGTTCCCATGAATAATGGTAAAATCTCTGATCCACATTCCATGAGCAAACCAGAGGGCTGTGATACCCTGTGCTACATGGATTAGAACCATAATAGAGAAATATGTTTGTACAACACCTGATCTTATCTGTAGCCAGGAGAATTATCTTTCTAGCCTTTGAGGCCTACTTGTCACATTCTTTACTATTTGATTCCTGAATAAATATATTGATAATTCTAAACACATTTTACTAACTTTTACTGCAATCATTTTAATTTCAACAAGCATCACATTGTCAGCATAAAATATTTGGTGTTTAAGTTGAGAAGAGGCTACTCTTTTCTGCTAGAATGCTCAGGACCTCAATGTATGTGAGATGAGGAATTCACTACTTCTTTTGCAATTATTCAATCTTATTTTAAAGACATGGAACATGCCGTTCCATAATTGTCTTGCCTTCTTATAACTCCTCTATATATGGATGTCATACCTTGTCTCGGAGATCTTCAATTATCTTGTAATAACTGCTGTAGTCACGGGCGGGGCTGGTGGGAGCTTGTTTCTGGTACCAGTCTCGGATTTTCACCTCTAAATCTGAATTGGCCGCTTCCAGGGCTCGTACCTTGTCCAGGTATGAAGCCAGCCGGTCATTCAGGTTCTGCATGGTTATCTTCTCATTGCCAGAGAGGAGGCCATCGCCGCCACCAAAGCCACCACCAAGGTCAAATCCTCCACCAAAGCCAGCACCGCCTCCAAAGCCAGAGCCCCCTCCAAAGCCAGAGCCCCCTCCAAAACCACAGGCAGCCCCCCCTCCAAAGCCTCCTCCATAGCCCCCCCCAAAGCCATAGCCTCCTCCTGCAGAGGAGACATACCTGGCCGAGGAGACAGAGATGCCGCGGCCACCAGAGCCACCGTGGATGCTCGGGGCCCGGTAGCTACCTCCGGCGCGCACCGAGGACAGGCGACAGCTGCTGCCCCCAGCACCCCCAAAGCCAGCCCCGCAGGTGGAGGAAGAGCTCATGAAGGAAGTGGCCATGGCTGAAGCACAAGAAGGAGCAAAGGTCAGTTATGCAGCCTGGCAAGAGAAGACAGCCTGTGCCTTCACTGCGCTGGTGCCTCTTTTATATCCTCATGATGTGGTGTTGGGAGACAAACCCCACTGCAGCCCTCCCTCCAAAATTCCTCCTCCCTAGAGGTGAGGCCAACTATGATGACATTCCTGACAAGCAATGCTGGCAGCACATCGCAGGGGCTTGGGCTTGGGGTTTCTTTTTTAATTAAACAAAAGGCATGAATCAGATGATATTTTTTCTTCAGGCTATAGTTCTGAAACTTGGAGTTTACTTTTCTGACATTTAAGAATGGAAAAACAAAGTGAGTTCAGCCCCACCCACTTGGCTATTTACAATACTCACCATGGCTACCTTCAGAAAACCAACTTTTTCTAAAAATGAGGCTTAAGTAAAATTCTCCTTTCATCGAAAAATGTACAGTCATCTCTTCATCTCACCGTTATTCCTTCTTTTCTAGCTACATTTTTTTTCAGTTTAAAATTTTGGATTTGAATTAGGAATGTTCTTATTCTTGATTTTTTTTTCTCGGAACTAATATTTAAAATTTGGAGTCTGAATTTTTAGTACAAAAAGCATTTATTTATGGCATTGTGTGAGGAACAATCAGCATCCATTGGTGTACAAGGGAGAGTGAGAACAGTAAATATATTAATTGTAAAATAGTCCAGTAAGGTAACACAGATTGAAACAACTCAGTTAAAAGAGTAAACGTGGAGGACTAAGATCCTGTTACTTTGGAAAATGTAAAGAGGATGGATTTAAGATAACACTGTTCTGATAGCAATACATGTGTTTAATGCCAGTGTGCACGAGGAAATAGAGTAGTATTTGAAAATAAGGCTTGAGAAACACTCAGAGGAGTTGTCTTAATCCTCCATTTAAAGCAGGAGTCTGAAACACAAATACATTACAGAGCTAATAAATTACCAGTGAAATTCGGGAATTCGGTCATCCAGCCCTGCTCGCCCTGCACAGCCCCGGGAAGGCAGATTTGGGAGATGTGTGAGGAACCACGAGCTGCCCGTGTGCCCTGCTGGGGATGGGGTGTGTGAGGAGTGTGAAGTCTGCAGAGCCCGCTGTTCTCTGCACCACACAGGGATCTCAAATAAAGCTTAAGGAAGAAAACTGATATGTTTGCTCAATGGATCATAAGAAGAGCATTGTTTTTAGCACAGTCTTTGACAGTACAGAAGCTGAGCTTAGAACTCAGGATGGGGATTTCAGATAACCCAAGGATCACAGGAGCTGGTGGAATAAACCAAGCGGGTTTTTGACATTTCCAGCTGAGATGTTAATGCAGGCGCAGGGTGCACAGCATTTTCACTCAGAGATGTGCACTTGGGAGGGAAGAATGGCAAAGTCCAGCTGTGATGTGCAGGCTGGCTCTGGGCACGGCCACTCACTCCAGGCTGAGCAGAGCACACGGGTGGGTGTTCACTGCTCTGGAAACATGTTTTGAACTGAACCTGGCCCTTTGCCACAGCCCTTCAGTTTTGCTGCTGGGCAGATTATAATGGTCTGTGTACCTTGCCAGATCCCCGTGTCTCCAAGGGTTGGTGGCTTGGGAAACAGGTTCAGACAAGCCCTCCTGAAGATAAAAAATTGTCTTAAAGGCCTCTGTAATGTCAATGCCCTGAAGTGTGTGCACTGCCAGGGGCTGTTAAACTGAGAGAGCCCACAATAAGCAAATCATATTCCATTTAAAAAACCCAAGCAACAAAACACCACAAAATTTAGTAGGAAAATTTGGGGAGTTTTCATTGAGTCTTCTTTCACTCAGGTGTGATAACTCCTTTGGAAACACACTTTGCTGCTTTCTAACATGCCCGAGGCATCACGCTGGACCAGTATCAGATGAATGCTTACAAAAAGGTAGCCAATAAAAGCTGTTTCTTTCTGTTGAATATTTACCATTGGGAAACAAAATAAATCAAGCAGCCAATACAGATCATGCCCCATAACATAATTTAGACAATGATTTCTATAGCATTTTCTCCTTACAGGCTGTACAAGGAAATAGAAGCCAGTCACCTGCAGAAGTTAAAAAAGAAAAGGGCTTTTCAAGCTTATGCCTTTATTCTTGTCTCACTACCTTTGCTCAGAGATTCCTTATCCAATGTCTTGACACACAGACTCATCCTTTGCACAGTCTCAGCATTGTACCTGTGGTACCTGAGCTCCTTGGTTTGTCATCTTCCACAGAGCTTTCTTGGAAGACATTCCCTGACATGTCTGTGCTGCACAAACTCTTTTGTTATCTCTGGGATTAACAGAGCTGACACACTGCAGCCCCTCCTCTCAGGACAGCAAGTTCCAGTCAAGCAGCAGCTTGTTTGTCATCTCAGTGATCACTCTATGAGTGATAAAGCCATCACTCAGAGGAGACATGGCATAGCTTTAGAAAACACCTTTTTTCCTGAACTAGACTCTAAAATTATAGTGTCTGAGTGATTTATATGAAATATTTCACCAAAAATCCTTCATTGCCTTACAGATACAGGACAAAATAAATAAAATTATAAAATAAAATTTAAAATAAAATTAAAACTAAGCTATAAAAATAAGAATTCAGGATTTTTATAGCTTGCATTCTTGGAGCATGAGAATTTATTGTCAGACTTGCACATTTGCAGCTGGACAACACCAGAAATCTGCAACAGTCAACTCTCACCCTGACTGGTTATGTCACAAGAAATTGCACTCAGGGAATGAGATTTGTTAAGATTAGTAAACAAACCTGGAGCTGTTTGTTCTTCCATGTATGGAGGTTTTCAGGTCTTGGTGTTGTAGGGAATAAGTTTGGTACGAAATGTGTTAACGTATCTGCACTTAGCAACTCCCTGTACTTAATGCACAAGATCTTCTTCTCCTGGCTCTTCCAGAAGTGAACCCCACAGAAATGGGTGAGCTCCTGAAGGATCCCCTGTACCCTGTGTGCCTCTTGGACACTGTTCCCTTTGATTCTGCCCATCTTTCCCCCGTTCTCCCCATCTTGTCCCTTTCTCTGTGTCTTACTTTTTTTGAGCGTTCTTCTCTCCTGTCAGTTTTCTGCCGTCAAAGTGAAGCCACTGCTTAATGCCATACTTTATTCCAGAGGCTGAGCTGGGGTTGTCAGTAGTGACAGCTGATGTTGACAGGTCACCTGAGTCACTGCTGAACCAAACCCAAGCACCAGCAACTCTGGATTGAGGAGGATTGCCCCACCTTGAAAGAGGAGGTCCAGAGCCTTGGGGTGCTCCAAGCCATGGAAACACTCCATTAGTCTATTGTGAACGTCTAGTTGTGAATAAGGGATCATGGATATTCCCCAGGGCCAAGGAGAGAAATGCTGAAGGATTTTATGGTGTCTCTCTGAAACACAGACTGCAAACTGATCCATTCTGGGAAAGAGCAGTGTTGGGATACTTTCAGTCTCGGCATATCCCTGTTTTCATTCCCCCCAGCTGTGGAGCAAACTGTGCCTCTGGTAACAGCAGGAGCTTGGAAGGGCTGGTTAGGGTGGAACCATGGTTTGCTTTTAGCACAATCTCTGAAAGGTTTCCTTGGCTGTCAGTTTCGGGAGACATGATAGGAAATAAAATCAGTGATTCTGAGTGTTGGAACTAAAAGTGATTCCACTTGGAATTTCAGCTAGGATAGTGTCCTTGCAATGGCATGAGAAGTAAGGGGGATGAAATTGGTACTAAAGGTTTGTAAGCTCTGTGTGAACGGGAAATGGAAGTGAAGAATTCTCCCAACTGCAGTTTACCCCCGTATGCTCCTGCAGAAGTTATCTGCCAGTATTTTACTTTGTATTTTACCCTATGAAACATCTCCCAGCTCCTGCTGCTCTCCAGAACCACTTCCCATCCCACTGCCCCTGCTCTGCAGAGTGCACAGCATCGTAGTGAGAAACCCGGGTCACTCTCGTGTCCCCAGCCCCTGCCTCTGTATTCCAAGCTCCTGCAAGGAAGAGGAGCCAGCAAAAATCAGGATGGAGCCCAAGCTGCCCACACTGTGAGCGCTCAGGGAGGCTGGCTGGCTAATTCCTGCCTGAGTAAAGCCAAACTTCAGTGAAATATCACAATAACTCTAAAGAAGCAAAGATTGCAAGAATACCATCTTTATTTGAGTAGATGCAGCAATTTAGTACATGCAAAACCTAGAAATAATGGCAAAGCTGACCCAATTTGCATCTTAAGCATCACTAAGTGAATGAATCTGCCTAAACTTTGTGTGGCCAAGAACCTTCTGTGCTTCAACAGTCATCTCCAGCAGTTCAGAGTGATTTCTCCCTCTCAATCCACATGTGCTGTCTGCCTTTTCGAAGTTTGCAGATGACCTTTGAAGGACCTTCAGTGCTTGTCTCTTTTGTCTGCAGTAACATGGAGAGAAAGAACAGCAGTTATTTAAGCCCAGCAAACACAGACCACTCTGTGATGGGTGCTGAGCTTGGCTTGGGCCTCATCTCTCTTTCCCTTCTCTCAGAACTTTTCCTCTCCATCACCTGGGTTTGACTCATCCCTTTTATGACAACGCTGACCTCTAACAGCTCAAGGCAGGTTTTACTGGCATGTTCTTGCAATTCCTCCAAGCTGGGCAAGCTTTGATTCCCATGTTCTTTCATCTGGGGAAATGATTAAGTGTTTTGTGCTTTACTTAGCCTTTACTGCAGCAGACTCTGAGATGTTCTTCTGATATCTGACATATTTTAATTGCTGAAATTTGTTCCATTACAACCAGAGACATGGTTTGTTACTCACTATTTTTTTCTGTGATAAATTATGCAGACCCCTGTCTCTAGAACAGACACAACTACCAGTTATGTGTATTTTAGAAAATAAAACGTCTCCTGAAAGAGAAAGGATTCTTACCAGCAGTTCCTGAAATGGAGCCAAACATTCTGTGGAACAAAGAGAACAATTGAAAGGAGAGTTAATACATCAAATGCTGCATGAGATGAGGATGGATGAAAGCAAATTGTCTATCAATCAGGTATACTGTGTGCTGTCAGGGAAGAGATGCCCATCTCTCTTTGCTCCTTCTCAGCAAAGCACAGGGAGTTGTTGTAGGAAATATATTTTTAAACTGCATTGGGAAAAGACATTATGGAAAAGAAGTAACAGAGGAAATTAAAACCTTTCAACCCTTGCCTCATTTTTTTCCTCCTTGAGGCTGTGTGAGATGAGATTGAGCTGTTGCTCCCATGTGGGAGTCACTCAGTGACTGCCTTCGCTGCTCTTCCCAGTATTTCCTCCCACACTGATTCCTGTTGGGTAAAATTCTCTACCTGGTAACAGTGAGTTTATGGGAATTTGGTAATAATTTTCATATTTTGTAAAACATTATTAACTCCACTTTTCCTGACTGTGATGCAGCTGATCACTTCAACTGTTAGTTGCAATTAATCTACTGTGCTGCTTGTCAGTTCCCCTTCCTGTTTTGAAACTCTGAGGTCTCACTTCATGTAAATGGCAACTGTAACATTTCTAGCTCCACCATGGTCCAGAAAAATTTGTTTGTTAAAATTGCAGAACTCCAGGAGTATTTAATTGTGTTTATCAGGGTGCTGTGGCAAACGAGCACCGTGACATGGTCAGACTTAGGAGGCTGAGCAAAAGATTCTTACTGGGACTCCTGGCCTTCCAGGAGCTGTCGGTACGTAGCGATCTCTTGCTCCAGCCGAGTCTTGATATCCATGAGGATCTTGTATTCGGTGTTCTGGCGCTCCATGTCAGCTCGGAGCTCAGCCAGCTGTGCCTCGATGCTGCCAACCAGCCCCTGGATCTGTGCCAGCTGCGCCCCGTAACGCGCTTCCGTGTCGGCCAAGGTGCCTTCCAGCGCCGCTTTCTGTCAGGGAAACCACAGACAGGAAAGGTTGCTGCCAGAGCAGGACTCTGTGCAGGGAGGGAAATACGGGCCCTTTTCAGTGGGGGATTGGTCAGGCAGTGCACATTCTGACATACCATGCTGAGCTGGGACTGCAGCTCGATCTCCAGCCCTTGCAGGGTGCGTCTCAGGTCAGTGACCTCGGACTTGCTGCTCTGCAGTTGTTCGGTGTTAACTGCGACCTCACGGTTCAGCTCTTCAGTCTGAGACAGGGAAAACACTATGTGAGAAATGTGGGGGACATAAGGCTGTCACACCATTTTGCTGTGTGTTTTAATAGTTGTTTCCTTCATGGATTTTTTGGTTAGTGTTTGTACAATATGGAGGGGTTTTACCTTGCTGTGGAACCAGGCCTCAGCATCCTTCCTGTTCTTCTCAGCCATGTGTTCATACTGATCCCTCATATCTGCCAGGATCTTGGACAGGTCAATGCCTGGAGCAGAGTCCAGTTCAACGCTGACTTGACCAGCTGCTTGCCCTCTCAGGGCACTCAGCTCCTGTGGGGAATGGCAGAAGAGACAAAAGAGGGTACAACTGTAAACCGAAAACATTATGAACCTCCTGTCCTTTCTTCAAGGGCTAAGGCTGACTGACTCCCCTGAGATACTGGCAGGGGAGATCCCAGTCTACACAAAAATCTTTTCCTCACTCTTGGAGAGCCATGGGCAATCCTGAGGGACTCCACATCTCCACAGGCTGTTTTTCTAGTGCCACTTTCAAACATGTTTCTTGGGGTTTACCTCCTCATGGTTTTTCTTTAGATAAGCCAGTTCTTCCTTTAATCCTTCAATCTGCAGCTCCAGGTCGGCTCTGGACAGGGTCAGCTCATCCAGGACACGGCGCAGGCCGTTGATGTCGGCCTCCACGCTCATGCGCAGACCTTGCTCAGTCTCAAACCTTAAAAAAGCAAAACGAACCCATTCAGGTTCACTGATTAACCAGCCCACAAAGAAGCACAGTATGAATGTATCTGGGTTTGTAGGATTTATGGTGTAGCAAATGTCATCAAGCATTAAACCTTTCTCTACATATTCCACATTATGCAAAATTTTCAGTGGTGCAGATGGTGCTCTTAGCAAAGACATGAAGGGTTGAAATGCATGTACAGGATCAAACCAATATTCATACAGGGGGTTTAGGTGTATCCCATTCCTGTTTCACTGCCCTTTGGCTCAACAGGGATTTTTGCCTACTCATGAGATCTTCTCCCTCTCAAAAATTACTCACTTAGTTTTGAAGTCATCAGCAGCCAGCCTGGCATTGTCAATCTGCAGCACGATCCTGGCATTATCAATGGTAGCATCAAGGATCTGCAAACAATGAGAGCTCATTACTGAGGCTGAAACAACTGTTATCAGCTTCCTTGCTGTGCAGATAAGAGTGAAGAGTCTATTTCGTCTGTAGCTACAGCAAATAGAGGTGTAGAGAAGGATCTACAGCAATCCTGTCCCACAGATTTATCACATACATCTGCCAGGATTCTGTTTTGGACACATCCTCCTGTCTGGTGTATGAAGTGGCTTTAGGTAGAAGTTCCACAGTGAGACAAAACTACATGCTGGCTGAGAGGGAGAGGACTTTAAGAGACCATCTCTGATTGCATTTTTATTTCCTAGAATACCCAGGATAGTGTTTCTTGATTCTTTGAATGCAACATGAAAGCCTCTGAATGAAATTTTATTTAGAAGGCATTTCTGTTCAGTTCTACCTGGAAAGCATGTCTTCTATGCCTGCCACTTCTAAAACTCAAAAGGTCATCCACAAACCAGCTGTATGATTTCCCACCCCTAACTAAGGGGAGCACAAGAAAGGAGGGGAAAGAATACTAGCAGGAGGAACATTGCCAGTTCTGCCATCAGCAGAGCTCAGATTTTAAATCAGGAGCGAATGGGGATGGGTTGCAGCAAGGAGAAGAAACCTGCGTGGGAGCGGTCATGAACTCCAGGCTGAACTCAGAAAACTAAACCTCACGTTTTCTTTCATTTATTTACATAGTTAATCAGCTACTCCCTGTGTTATGCAGGGTGTGTATCACCTCAGCAATCTGTTATCAGGTACCCATGGGCTCTTGGGGGAAATCCTGCATTAATATATGGGATTGATTACTTCATGCTTGCTGTTTCCTTTTTACCTATGCCAAATGTTTCAGTTCACTTAATTCCAAGGTTAAGTATGGGAAACATCAAAAAAAAATTACTCTAAACCCATTGTTAAAGCAGTGTGTCTGGGCCTCTGAGGGTTTTCAGGCTCTATGGCAGGAGAGAGAGAGGCTGCAGAAACAGGCAGGTTGCTGTCACTGCTTGGGTCTCATTAGATATCAGTTTATATATGGTCAGACATACATTAACTGCTCATATGTGTGTACATGACCAGCATGTGTAGATGTGTGTGTATAAACATATGCTTTGTTAAAAACAAACATTATCAGACTTCAGTATTCAGGCATCCCCCACAGACTGGTTTGTACCTCCTTTTGGCTGGCATTTAAAAAAGTAGGTGATTCCATATTGGTTTTGACTTTATCCCCCCACCATCTCATCTCTCTCTCCTTCCCATGACCTGCAGTGCTTTCTAGGGGCTCCCTAAGGAACTTTTTGGGTTTTCATGCTTCCTTTGTAAGTGGAAATCTAAGCTGATTTTTGATAAATATTAACACCTACCTTGTCTCGAAGGTCCTCAATAGTCTTGAAATATGGACCGTAGTCCCGAGCTGGGCTTGGTCCTTGTTTTTGGTACCAGTTTCGGATTTTGGTTTCAAGGTCAGTGTTTGCCTCTTCGAGTGCACGCACTTTCTCCAGGTAGGAGGCCAGGCGATCGTTCAGGCTTTGCATGGTTGCCTTTTCATTTCCCGAGAGGAGGCCATCGCCGCCCAGGCCACCCCCATAGCTAAAGCTGCTGCTGAAGCTGCCTCCACCATAGCCCCCTCCCAGGCCGCCTCCCAGGCCAGAGGAGACAAACCTGGCAGAGGACACGGACACACCTCTGCCACCAGATCCCCCGTGGATGCTGGGGGCCCTGAAGCTGCCACCGAAGCGGAGGGAGGAGGCGCCGGGCCCCCCCGCCACGGAGGAGCTGGTTTGCCTGAAGCTGTAACTGGCCATGGCGAGGAAGAGCAAGGACCCAACCTAAGCTGCACCTCAGCCGTTCGTGATCCCGAGGCAGGAGAGTGCCCTGCTCCCCCACCGCACCGCTTTTATGCCGGTGACAATGGGAGTTGTCTCCAGAATGTGTTATCTGAGACCCATGGAATTTATCAGCCCTAAGCCTTCTGCCAACACTGCGGTTCCCCTTATTGGTCAGTGGCTGTGGAGTGGGCTGTTTCCTTCCCCAGTACCTCCACATCCCCTCCCCCGGACCGCTGCTGCTTGAAGCAAAAGGTGGGATTTGGAGGAGGCGTCTCCCTACCGAGGGAGGGTTCCTAAACCTGGTTAGAGTTTACCTACATGGAAACAAAGGGGTTAGGAGCGCACCCACTGCGGCCAACGCCGCGGCCAGAGCGGAGTCACACAAAGCCTTGTTTTAACAGTGATTCAGCCTGATAACAGAGCTTGTAAGGAGCCCAAATGGTGAACAATGTGTGTGGACCTTCACGTTCCCACCCTCTGTTTCCCTCATTCCCTTTGAGAAAAGTTGTTCTTTCAGAAAGGAAGTTTTCACTCTTTCTGTCTTTACTCTTGGTTCCGTTTGGGCTGACAGAGAACGTGCTGTGTCTGAGAGTCTGGTTTTCTACAGACACAAGAATCCTTCTGAAGAAGCCGCAGCTGTATCTGTAGCAGAGAGAAGCAGTGACATCCCTGAGTACCTGGGGAATGAGCAGAAACAAGTGTCTGATTACACATTGGGTCTTTTGATTGCTACTGAAAGAGAGAAGCAAAGAGAAGAAACAGAATCACTTAGCTGTCTGGTCTCTGAGAGTCATGAAAATGTTATTTCTAAAATTTTCAGGTCCTCTATTATCCAAGATGGATTTTCAAAACCTTTTATTACTGTGAGCTCCTCCCTGAGCATCCCTAACACACAAGAGGATACTCAGAGCTTTCCTTCCATTCTCTTTCTTTCTCATTCCCTCCAAAGTCTGTGGAACTCCTCAGAAGAGTTCTGGAGAACGAGGAAGTTCTGGCCTGGCAGTGCTTGCAGCTCTTGGGAGCAGCCAGGCCTTTCTATATCCATGAAAAATGATCCAGGTGTTTCAAGCTACAAAATAGAGCTGCACTCCCTGTGTACAGAGGTGTCAAACTGCAGGGCAAATTCAGGGAGGGAAAGAGCAAACAGCAAATGGGAGGCTGGCCAAGGCACCTGTATCACCAGGTAATGGGGAGGCCGTATCAGGAGGAATTCTGCAGTGACTCAGGTGCAGAATATATCACTGGGTACACACAGGATATGTACCATGCTTCAGCCCCAGGACACCACAGCAGAGCTCTTTCCTCTCTGCACAGATTTCTGCCTTCCACAGCTCTCCATCCTGCACTGTAATGCTGTGCAGCCTTTCCTCACAGGCCCAGGAACGCTCCTGCTGCCAGGGACACGCCAGTTCCTTCTGGAGACCTGAATGTCCTGTTCAGCCCTGGGTGGGACAAACCTGCCCAGCCAGTAACTGCCCCAAGGGCTGTGAACAGATGAAATGGTGGTGTCAGGAGGTGCTGAGAGAAAGCAACTGGAGAACAGTTATTTTTTTGTTGAATGTTAAAGCCCATAGTTAGAGCGTAAAGAGCATCAGTGCATGTGCTTTTCTTCACTGAACAGAAAAGCAAGAAGCTGAAAGGAGAATAAATACCAGTGTGTTCTTTTTGAGATCTATCACCTGGTGCAAGGAGAGATGAACATCTCTCCCTCCAGGTACTCCTTCAGCATTCCCTGGACTCCCATGTCAGGACCTCAACATAGTCTATTTTTTGTTTTTGCAAAATAAAAAATGGATCTGTGATGCTGCATAATATTTTATGATCCAGCTCATGAAAATTGGGATCTGGAAGGCTTCTGGATGCAATATCTTGAGTAAAAGCAGCAATCGCCATATATTGCACTATCAGAATATTGATCAGGTATTGCAGGCAGGTTGGGTTTGCATG
Organism: Brachypodius melanocephalos; assembly: GCA_013398615.1. Classification (NCBI taxonomy): domain Eukaryota; kingdom Metazoa; phylum Chordata; class Aves; order Passeriformes; family Pycnonotidae; genus Brachypodius; species Brachypodius melanocephalos. The sequence goes on from VZSR01003818.1 coordinate 223,526, forward strand.
AGCTTACAGGGAAGAATCTCCCAAAGAATGAACTGCAATTCTTAGTGGCACTTTGGAAGTACAGCTGGAAATGTCAGGAGAAGAAAGGCTTGGGGCACACGGTCTAATGGATTAATCTGATTTATAACACCAAATACAGCATAAGCCTCTGGTACCAAATCAATCCCTCACACAGCATTTTTGCTAAAACTTAATTCTAAATAATTTAACTTTTCATGTCTGTTTTACCTTAATGGTTGCATGTGTTTGTTTTTGTAGGGACTTCTTTAAAGTGAGAATGTTTAAATGTTTAATTTAAATGCTTGGAAAAGCCTTCAGTACGGCAAGCTGAAGAAGCTGCTGTTAGCATTCAGCGTAGCTAGCATTCTCTTTTTCTCTCAGTACTGTAAACCTAATTTATGGTAGGGTCAGCTTTTCCATGATAAGGAATGGTCAGCACAGGGAATTTTCCTTATCTGCACCTTATCAGAGGGGAAGGGAGACACATTTTTTCGAGTAAAGTCATCCAGTCACACCCAAGCTCCTGGCTGAGACCTGGTTCTGCTTTACTTTTCTCTTCTCTGCCTTGCCAGTCACTGCTGCTTTATAAAATCATTAATATTGTTTCAGGGTAGCTTTATTAATTGTCCTGTAAACCCTTTTATTCTTCCCCTTGAGGATACTGGTATATCCTTTTCTCTTTTCGCATCCTGCTGAATTTGTTTCCAGGGATAGCTAATGCAATTACACTTTAATGAACTTGCTGAACATTTTAATCAACTTTGTTGGTGCCTGCAGTTCCATGGATGCATCTATGGATGAATGAGCAAAGCCAGTTTATTATTCTGGTTTTACCTTTGCAATTTTTAACTGTTTGTCCCTTCTGGTAATTCTTCCTTTCTGTCTTTGCCTCCATCAATGAAGATGTGCTGCTTTTTCATGTGCATATTTTTAGTCTCCATCTCTTCTCTTGCTCATATGTACTTTATCCACCCTCCCAACCGATCATGTCACAGACCTTCTTAAGATCACAGCTTGGGATGTTTTTCTCCTGTTTTCAAGATCAGAGGCATGAAATATCTGCAGCTTTTTAATTCAAGCGCAAAATTTTCTATTTTTACTTTTAAACTTCCTTCTGGGAAGAACTAGTGACAACAAGCTCTGATCTGCAGCTGGTAGCAAGGTAACTGCAGTGGTTTGCCCAAGATACAATTGTCAGCTGTCTGGCTTTAACAGCCCATCATAAATCTTTGTTTTTTTGTTTTTTTTGTTTTTTTTTAAATCCTCACAAACCTGGCATTGCCATATATTCTCTGAATGTGCCAACAGATTGTGAGACAAGAATGTTGCTGTGCTGAAGAGACAGGTCCCAGCACATGCACACACAGCTGTGAGTGGCTGGAGAAGAGGGTTGGGAAGAGCAGAGCAACATGGGGAATTTGCTCAAAATGACTATTTTTGCAAAGTAGAGGGATTGTGGTGAAGAGAATGCATAGTTTCTGCACTGAAAGAGGTGAGAAACAAGGTTGTGTAAGGGTTCTGTGTTAACAGAAGTTGTGAGAGTAAGAGACAGGACAAGACATTTCTGTCCAGGGCTCTGGTTTGTTCATGGCAGGACAGAAATGACGGATCAATGGTTTGAGCTGAACTGGAATGATTCTTGCCCAAGCTGCTGCAGTCTATTGGGGAACAGAATTTAATTTCTCAATGATTGCCATTTATAGAACATTTGAACTAATTGGTATGAGGAAAATACATAAAAGATCCTCCTGAAGAGCTCAAGTACTTAAATAATTGGGAACTGTGTAAATACTTGGCAAATCCTTGAAACTGGCAGTGGTGTGGAAATGCTTCATTATTGTCCCTGTTTCCCTAGAAACATAACTAGCTTTAAACTCCTGACTCCTCCATCATGCCAGAACTATAATGATAAAGCAAATTGGGGAATAAAGTACCTGAGACAGGAAAATAAACCAGATTTTCTTATTATGTGATTAAAGATTGTGTGGGAAGGAAGGCTCAGTTGGGACACCAAGCCCTAGGGAGTGCAAGTCAACTCAATGGATTTGCTTTCACACTTCCTTTAACCTGTTATCTGGCTGGTAAATCTCAGCAAGGTATGATTGGGCTGGAAACTATTATTTGAGAGCCAAACATCCAACTGACAGGAGGATGTGTTCCAAAAGTCAGGTTTCTGCAGGCAGCAGCAGAGGCAGTGCAGGGGCCTCTGCCAAAGCCCAAGGGACTGAACCTGTCCCGGGCTGGGGGGAGTGAGGGCTGTTGGACACTTGCCATGGCCTCTGCACGCTGCTGGGATCCTCATTGAGGGAGGAGCCCTGGGGCTATCCACAGGGATCTTCCCATACACCACATGGAAAATTCCTGCTCAAAAATAAATCCTAGACTTGGGAGGGACACAGAGTAGATGGGGCTCATAGCACAGAGCTGAGCTGTTTTGTTCTGTTCCCATCTGTTAAACATTTGTATGTCTATTATTTATATCTATGTGCTTATGTATTTACATGCACGTACTTGTATTTTTAGATTTATAGATTATTATTTCTCTTGCTAATTTTGTAAGAATATATTCTGATCATAAGATTTGACTGTGCAGGCCTTAAACATTAGTTTAAACATTAGTTCTGGGTCTAATTAGAAAACAAGAAGCTCTCTTAGTACCCTCCTGGTGGATCCTTGTATTTGGGCTTTCCTGATCTGGTGGTTTCATACTCAGTTTTTCTTGACGGGAATTCTCATAGTCTGAAGATCTCTGTTTGACTCAATGAGAAAATCCAACTGTTGCTCTATGAGAGCAAGCCCTGCTGCCTCTGGTTTGTGGAGCTGCTGCCAGGGAGGCATTTTTAACACTTCGTTCTCGTGGCAACTCTCAGCCCATGGAAAACCCTTTGGAGCCGTGGTTCTGGCTGCCCTAGCTGGTCACACAACTTTAAGGGAACAAAAGGGGATTTCTGATTTCTACTTTTGACAGTTATTGCCACTTTCAAAAAGGACTCTGTTATCCATGTTTGCATGTACCGGGCAAGTCCCTTCCTGGGCAGTCCTGGCTGTTACCTTAACTAAGAGCCGTGGTTTTCCACCAGACTCTGACACCCATATTCAGCTTTAAATCTTCCTTTTATTAAAAACTGAGGTTTGTGCCAACCATCTGTGTTTTGGGCAGCTCACTGCCAGCAAAGCAAGTGACTGAAGTGCTTTCTGAGTGCCTTTTCATGCTTTCCTAATGGATTCAGCTTTAATAACTGATAAAATCTGGTGACATGATTTCTAACAGCATTTTCAACAGAAAGGAGTTGTTTGAATTTGTTTAAAATCTTTGTGTGTGTGTGTGAGTGCTGCGAACCTTTGGGTACGGCTGTGATTTTTCATAATCTGACATCAGGTTGTGGGAAAGAACTGAACTAAGATTGGGAATGCTGTCAGAAAATGTTGATTACTGAGGCTGTGGGTGCCTTTGATCCCAGCCCTGTGCGGGTTGCCAGGGCTGGGAGCACAGGTGTGTGCCAGGGAAAGGTGTTCCCTGGAGCCAGGCTTGGCCGAGCTGCGGGAGCGTGGGCTCCCAAACTGCGCTATTAGGAGTAATTGCAGCGTGCAGAAACCTCTCTTTAGGCAGCACTAAAACAGCTCTGAGAGTCAGCTCCAGTGCGCCTGGGAGTACGTGTTCACTGTCACTTGTCCTTTATCTTGGAATCGTGGAATGCTTTGGGTGGGAAGGGCCCTCAGAGCTCATCCAGTTCCACCCTCTGCCACAGGCAGGGACACCTTCTGCTAGAACAGATTGATCCAAGCCCCTCCAACCAGGCCATAAACACTTCCAGGGATACAGCAGCCATAACGCATAAACACCTAAAGAAATTCTGAGGTTTGTTGAGATTAGCACTCCAAAGTGTTCTATATGACGTGAAATCTAACAGGAATTGTTACAGCGAGAAAGGATTTTCCTGCATGAATTATCATAGTTAGTTTGGCTGCTGCTATTTTTCATGGTTATGGTGGGCTAGTAAATGTCAGAAATATCACAGGAGCATCTTCCTTTCCTCTCGCTTTTTGTTACAGTGAGTCAGAGTTTCTTTTCTCCTTCCTTGAGTCAGTGGTGGGCCGAGAGAGAAATCTGCCTTCTCACCTCCGTGGTTCCATTTCCTTGTAGCCAGGAGTGCCAGAGCCTGGCAGGACTGTGCACAAAGGCACCAGGGGTAGCAGTGGGCTGCTGTACCTGTCCATTCCTGGCAGCTGCCCTTGCAAATGGAAGCATTGCTGTGGGTCTAAACCCTGCAGGTGTGTCAGCATCCTGATCCAGAGTGAAGCCTCTTGGAGAACCTAGTTCACTGAATTCTGGGTCTTGTCTTGAATTTCTCTCCATACAGCCATTTCACCCTCTTATCTTCGTCAAACCTCCTGAAGACGTTGTATCATCCACCTGGAGATGATTAATTTCCAGATTTGAGACACAAACCACGGCATTTGGGGCGCGGGAGCAGCACAGAGCGCCCCCTGCAGGCCCGGCTGTTAAGCACAGCCATCGAATCCAAGGCATGAAACAACAATAAAAACGGGTCGGTTTTGGTATTAATTAATCTGTTTTTTCCTTGTACTACCCGTGTCGCAGATCTGAGGCTTTAATTTAATTTTGAGAGTGTTTTGAGCGGTTTGTGTCACAAATCCTACTTGTTATTTCCTTGATTGCCGTCAGAGGATCCCGGGGAGCCGACCCGAATGGACAGGCACACTGTCACCCACAGATAAATCCTGTCCCTGGTACGGAGCTGTGGGAGATGCCACTGGAGCAGGATGAGGCTCAAGCACAGCATTTCCTCATGCTGGCACTGAGGAATGTTCCCAGCAGACAGCCTAGAGCACAAGCGGCTCCTTTCTGGGGTTACTGACATTCTTCCTAGTTAAACTGTGCCTAAAAGAAGGTATTTGATCCCAAAGTCCATTACAGCTGGCTAGTGCTGAGGGATTTTGGGAAAATCAGCAATGCAAAGAAAACTAGCTGGTTGATAAGAGAGAGGAGTAAAAGGGATCGTGAGGCAGAAGGGACTCTGTTACTTGCACAGAGCAGAAGAGTCCTATTGTGACTCCGAGGAGAGGCAGATATGCTTTGACTTTACAAACCTTTGTTTCCCATGGAAATAGTTTCTCTGACTCATCCCTTTCCTGCTGTGCTGAGAATTCATCTTGGATTGTAACACGGAATAGTTTCATATATTTTAAATTAATACCTTGTTATCCAAAACGATGATGTTTTACCTGTCCTCTCTTTGCAAACCAAAGTGTAAGTGTAAAGCTGCATGACAGGATGAGAAATGTCGGTGATTTAGGAGGTGTTCGGGGAACAATGTGGCCTCTGAGACCCACCCAGGGTCTGGGACAGGGCGGCAGTGGAGTCACTCCCCTGCTATGTGGCTGACCCTGTTCAGCAGCTTCCTCAGCCCTGCAAACCAAACACCGAAATGCAAATTTCTAAGTTTGAAATGACTGAGATATTTCACCCGTTTTCTTCCTCTATTGAACCCAAATAGGCTGAGTGTGGTACACGAAGTGGGGCAGGTTTAGTAACAAAGCTTGAACCTTGCCTGCACCGTGACATTCTCCACTCAGAGTTCCACACAGGATGGAGCTGGGAATGACCCTGTGGAATAAGGGAACACATTCCTCCATGTGGAACTTTCAGATAAAAGACCTGAGCTCAGATCTTCCAACACGGCAGGAGGAATAATCCCAGCAACTGAATGTTGGGTTAGTAGAACTTTCTTATTCCTCACTCATTTCCTGATCTAACCCTTTGCTTTAACTGAACAAGATTAGACAGAGCTCTCACCCAGAAGCTGGGAAAGGGCTGCCTGGATAGGATTGAGTTCTTGTTCAGCGACTCTAAGGAAAGTGGTTTTGATTTGACAAAATTTTCACGAAATTTTGGGGTTAATCCTGATTTTTCACTTCAGCTGCTGAATTGGCAAATCAACTACTTCAACACTCCTTGCAACATACGCTATGAAAAAGAGGTTCTCCCACTCCTTTCTCTTCCCCATAGGTGTCACCCTTGAGTTTAATGTGGATGTGTTTATTCATCTCTAGGATTTTATCCAGTCATCATATGACTTAGGATTCACATATTTCTTTGGAGCCATAATTCATGCAACCTTAATTTCTTTGTGTATCTGACTTGTTACACCTAAATGTAAATAGAATATTAATATACCAAATAGACTGCTGGACACAGAGTTTTCTTTGCATTGCAGAAAGGTAAAGCTTTATTTGAGGAATTGTTGTTCAGTAAAGAACCAAGTGCACTGCACAGACCTTTGTGTAAGCACAGTGATCACAGTGATGGACAGTATGAAAAGACAGGAGTAGATAGTTTTAGGAAAAGCCTGGTAATTATTAATTTTGATTTCATGACTAGCATTTGGAGAGCAATCTGTGTGTGGGGTAGGTCACAGTGTGTGTGGGCTGTGGGCCGGGCTGCTCCCATGGCACTGACTGGATCAGGGAAGCCCAGCGCGTCGGTGGTATCTTAACACACTCTTGACTGCCCTGTGGAAAGAACAAAGAAACCATTGCTCTGATAGGGGAACCAAGAGTCTCTTTGCATCACTGACATTTCAGACTCATCCGCTATTTAAATATCCATTTGTTAGCAAAAGCAGGGGAAAGGAGCTTAACCTGTCTCTGGAATTGGAGCCAAACCACTTTGAAATGAAGAGCTTTGATTGTGAATGGTTTAATCCCTGCTGCAATTGCAGATGTGGAAGCCATAGCACAAAGTTGGTATTAACAGGAAAAGGGATGAAACACAAAATGTGAAAGCCTTAAGTTTGGATGCTCTTTGGAAGATATTTCTTACCTGCCTTGTCACTAGATTGACCATGACAGCAGGAACTAGAAGAGTGAGAGTGGGAGGACATACCTCCTCCTTGGACAGGTCCATGACATGATCTGTAAAAGGAAAGGAGTTTTAATGAAGGGACCAATAAATACATACTGAGATCATGTGCAGTGCATGTAACAGCTCAGCTTTTCCTGGATCTTGCAAATATATATATTCTTTTTCATTTAATTTCCTTCAGCTGTATTTTCCTAGAAAATTGTAAAAGGAGAGACAGCAAGAGACTGTTGCAGTATAATTCTTGTACTCTCACAGTCCAGCTGTGCTTGTTTGAATGCTGACAGAAGGAATTTCATTACAGTTTGGTTTGGCACGGTGATTCCTCTCACGGAATTCACTCCGCACAAACAGGTCAAGAGGAACTGATTAACTCAAAACCTGTCAGTGACAATCTGCTTTGTGTTTCCCTTGGTGTTTGATATGCTTTTGAAGATTTAGATAGACACATTTCAATGCAGATGCCATGAAAAAAAGTTGCTTAACTTAGATTTCAGCTACAGACAAGTAAAATATTTTGCTCTGTCTTCCGTGAGTGCCAAGAGAGAAAAGCTTGGGATAAAATTTGTGCCCTTATTTGCAAACAGAGAACATACGCAAGATCCTGCTGGCCCTCCTGCAGCAGTGCCCGGTACTGGTGGATCTCCTGCTCCAGGCGCATCTTGATGCCCAGGAGCATCTTGTACTCCTGGCTCTGACCCTCCATCTCACAGCGGATGCTGGCCAGCTCCTCCTCAACGCAGTTGACCTGCGCCTGGATTTGTTGGAGCATACAGCCGTAGCGAGACTCGGTTTCTGCCAGGGACTTTTCCAGAGAGCTTTTCTGGAAAGGCAAACACAGGAGTTGAGGAGCAGAGTTCTACAGCTCCCTGTCTGTGCCAAGGAGGGAGGGGCCCACAGATCCTGCCCATGTACCATGCTGAGCTGTGCCTGCAGTTCAATCTCCAGGTTCTGCAACTCGTGCCTCAGATCGCTGAGCTGGTGGCTGCTTGTCTGGATGTCCTGGCTGCTGGAAGTGACCTGCTGATTGACTTCTTGGATCTGTGGAGTGAAACCCCAGAGATACATTTTGAGCCACAAGGGAGCAGATTTGCTGAGTGAGTGCTCACATTTCCACAGAGCCTCTCCCAGGAAAGAGGCACCAAAGTAGACTCCACTCTGGGCATTGCTATGTACCTTGACCTCGTACCACTGCTCCACTTCCTTGCGGTTCTTTGCAATGATCTGCTCATATTCATCTCTCAGGTCACACAGGATCTTTGTCAAGTCTTGTCCAGGGGCAGCATTGACCTCCACACTCACATCACCACCAGTTTGGGACTGGAGCTGCCTCATTTCCTGCAGGGAATACACAGAGAGACACAAGAGCACACAGCGGTCATTTGTTGTGCTGGTGACTGTGGACAAAGCAGTACCAAGGTACAAAGGAATGACAATCCCATAGCATCAGGTGAAATGGACTTGATATATGATGGTGGGAGCTGTGAAGAATCAATGGATTATGTCTCTGGCTATGCTATCTATCATTGGATCATACCTCCTCATGGTTTCTCTTCAGAGCAATCAGCTCATCCTTCAAAGACTCCAGCTCACATTCCAGTGAAGACCGAGTAGTAGTGAGACCATCCAGGAGGTTTCTCAGTCCATTGATGTCAGCCTCCACAGTCTGACGGATGACCAGCTCATTCTCATACCTGTACCAAAGGAAAACAAAGCATTGCACATTCATTTTGTTACAATGTGTAGGCTTGATCATACCACTTTAGACTGGGCTTCATCCACCTGCATTCATGAGTCTCATAAAATTGTGACACAAAACAGGCAAGGTTCACAGGGAGGTACTCACTTCATTCGGAAGTCATCAGCAGTCATCTTGCTGTTATCAATGTCCAGAAGCATTCTGTTGTTGTCCACAGTGGCAGAAATAATCTGCAAAAGGGGAAGGTGCACAGGTGTATTTCTCTGTTCTAGATTTCCAGGACAAGCAGGAAGAAGACACAAAGCTTTGGTAGAGTGTTGCTGCTGGTCTTGTAATTGTTTTATGGAGTAGTGAAGGGGCCACAGGAGGTTCCTGAGTTGCCATGCCACAGGGACTGGTGTGTGCAAGGTTTTGGCTTTCCAAAGATTTTGATGAAAGAGTGTATTGATGGGGGAAAGAACAGAAGAACATTTATGTTGGGAAATGGTGAACCCCCATGGGGTTCTACAATCTGAGTAGAGGAGGCAGTGTGGGCTTTGCCCCTGATGCTGTAAGTCAACCCATTACAAAAAAGTTGATTGTAATGGATG